>JACEFZ010014783.1:57500-247500 GCA_014155875.1 Cepaea nemoralis | reverse complement strand
CGTGTCTGTAGTGCTGATGGGTCCTGTTCCATTCCATCACTGTGTGTACTGTGGAAGTAGATAGCCACAGTGATCTTCGTGACTGTAGTGCTGATGGGTCCTGTTCCATTCCATCACTGTGTGTACTGTGGAAGTAGATAGTCACAGTGATCTTCGTGACTGTTGTGCTGATGGGTCCTGTTCCATTCCATCACTGTGTGCACTGTGGAAGTAGATAGCCACAGTGATCTTCGTGACTGTAGTGCTGATGGGTCCTGTTCCATTCCATCACTGTGTGTACTGTGGAAGTAGATAGCCTCAGTGATCTTCGTGACTGTAGTGCTGATGGGTCCTGTTCCATTCCATCACTGTGTGTACTGTGGAAGTAGATAGTCACAGTGATCTTCGTGACTGTAGTGCTGATGGGTCCTGTTCCATTCCATCACTGTGGAAGTAGATAGCCTCAGTGATCTTCGTGACTGTAGTGCTGATGGGTCCTGTTCCATTCCATCGCTGTGTGTACTGTGGAAGTAGATAGTCACAGTGATCTTCGTGACTGTTGTGCTGATGGGTCCTGTTCCATTCCATCACTGTGTGTACTGTGGAAGTAGATAGCCACAGTGATCTTCGTGACTGTAGTGCTGATGGGTCCTGTTCCATTCCATCACTGTGTGTACTGTGGAAGTAGATAGCCTCAGTGATCTTCGTGACTGTAGTGCTGATGGGTCCTGTTCCATTCCATCACTGTGTGTACTGTGGAAGTAGATAGTCACAGTGATCTTCGTGACTGTAGTGCTGATGGGTCCTGTTCCATTCCATCACTGTGGAAGTAGATAGCCTCAGTGATCTTCGTGACTGTAGTGCTGATGGGTCCTGTTCCATTCCATCGCTGTGTGTACTGTGGAAGTAGATAGTCACAGTGATCTTCGTGACTGTAGTGCTGATGGGTCCTGTTCCATTCCATCACTGTGGAAGTAGATAGTCACAGTGATCTTCGTGACTGTTGTGCTGATGGGTCCTGTTCCATTCCATCACTGTGGAAGTAGATAGTCACAGTGATCTTCGTGACTGTTGTGCTGATGGGTCCTGTTCCATTCCATCACTGTGGAAGTAGATAGTCACAGTGATCTTCGTGACTGTTGTGCTGATGGGTCCTGTTCCATTCCATCACTGTGGAAGTAGATAGCCTCAGTGATCTTCGTGACTGTAGTGCTGATGGGTCCTGTTCCATTCCATCGCTGTGTGTACTGTGGAAGTAGATAGTCACAGTGATCTTCGTGACTGTAGTGCTGATGGGTCCTGTTCCATTCCATCACTGTGGAAGTAGATAGCCACAGTGATCTTCGTGACTGTAGTGCTGATGGGTCCTGTTCCATTCCATCACTGTGGAAGTAGATAGTCACAGTGATCTTCGTGACTGTTGTGCTGATGGGTCCTGTTCCATTCCATCACTGTGGAAGTAGATAGTCACAGTGATCTTCGTGACTGTTGTGCTGATGGGTCCTGTTCCATTCCATCACTGTGGAAGTAGATAGCCACAGTGATCTTCGTGACTGTTGTGCTGATGGGTCCTGTTCCATTCCATCACTGTGTGTACTGTGGAAGTAGATAGCCACAGTGATCTTCGTGACTGTTGTGCTGATGGGTCCTGTTCCATCGCTGTGTGTACTGTGGAAGTAGATAGCCACAGTGATCTTCGTGACTGTAGTGCTGATGGGTCCTGTTCCATTCCATCACTGTGTGTACTGTGGAAGTAGATAGCCACAGTGATCTTCGTGACTGTTGTGCTGATGGGTCCTGTTCCATTCCATCACTGTGTGTACTGTGGAAGTAGATAGCCACAGTGATCTTCGTGACTGTAGTGCTGATGGGTCCTGTTCCATTCCATCGCTGTATGTACTGTGGAAGTAGATAGCCACAGTGATCTTCGTGACTGTTTGTGCTGATGGGTCCTGTTCCATTCCATCACTGTGGAAGTAGATAGTCACAGTGATCTTCGTGACTGTAGTGCTGATGGGTCCTGTTCCATTCCATCACTGTGTGTACTGTGGAAGTAGATAGCCACAGTGATCTTCGTGACTGTTGTGCTGATGGGTCCTGTTCCATTCCATCACTGTGTGTACTGTGGAAGTAGATAGTCACAGTGATCTTCGTGACTGTAGTGCTGATGGGTCCTGTTCCATTCCATCGCTGTGTGTACTGTGGAAGTAGATAGCCACAGTGATCTTCGTGACTGTTGTGCTGATGGGTCCTGTTCCATTCCATCACTGTGGAAGTAGATAGCCTCAGTGATCTTCGTGACTGTTGTGCTGATGGGTCCTGTTTCCATTCCATCACTGTGTGTACTGTGGAAGTAGATAGTCACAGTGATCTTCGTGACTGTTGTGCTGACGGGTCCTGTTCCATTCCATCACTGTGTGTACTGTGGAAGTAGATAGCCACAGTGATCTTCGTGACTGTTGTGCTGATGGGTCCTGTTCCATTCCATCACTGTGGAAGTAGATAGCCACAGTGATCTTCGTGACTGTTGTGCTGATGGGTCCTGTTCCATTCCATCGCTGTGTGTACTGTGGAAGTAGATAGCCACAGTGATCTTCGTGACTGTTGTGCTGATGGGTCCTGTTCCATTCCATCACTGTGGAAGTAGATAGCCACAGTGATCTTCGTGACTGTTGTGCTGACGGGTCCTGTTCCATTCCATCACTGTGTGTACTGTGGAAGTAGATAGTCACAGTGATCTTCGTGACTGTAGTGCTGATGGGTCCTGTTCCATTCCATCACTGTGGAAGTAGATAGCCTCAGTGATCTTCGTGACTGTAGTGCTGATGGGTCCTGTTCCATTCCATCGCTGTGTGTACTGTGGAAGTAGATAGTCACAGTGATCTTCGTGACTGTAGTGCTGATGGGTCCTGTTCCATTCCATCACTGTGGAAGTAGATAGCCACAGTGATCTTCGTGACTGTAGTGCTGATGGGTCCTGTTCCATTCCATCACTGTGGAAGTAGATAGTCACAGTGATCTTCGTGACTGTTGTGCTGATGGGTCCTGTTCCATTCCATCACTGTGGAAGTAGATAGTCACAGTGATCTTCGTGACTGTTGTGCTGATGGGTCCTGTTCCATTCCATCACTGTGGAAGTAGATAGTCACAGTGATCTTCGTGACTGTTGTGCTGATGGGTCCTGTTCCATTCCATCACTGTGGAAGTAGATAGCCTCAGTGATCTTCGTGACTGTAGTGCTGATGGGTCCTGTTCCATTCCATCGCTGTGTGTACTGTGGAAGTAGATAGTCACAGTGATCTTCGTGACTGTAGTGCTGATGGGTCCTGTTCCATTCCATCACTGTGGAAGTAGATAGCCACAGTGATCTTCGTGACTGTAGTGCTGATGGGTCCTGTTCCATTCCATCACTGTGGAAGTAGATAGTCACAGTGATCTTCGTGACTGTTGTGCTGATGGGTCCTGTTCCATTCCATCACTGTGGAAGTAGATAGTCACAGTGATCTTCGTGACTGTTGTGCTGATGGGTCCTGTTCCATTCCATCACTGTGGAAGTAGATAGCCACAGTGATCTTCGTGACTGTTGTGCTGATGGGTCCTGTTCCATTCCATCACTGTGTGTACTGTGGAAGTAGATAGCCACAGTGATCTTCGTGACTGTTGTGCTGATGGGTCCTGTTCCATCGCTGTGTGTACTGTGGAAGTAGATAGCCACAGTGATCTTCGTGACTGTAGTGCTGATGGGTCCTGTTCCATTCCATCACTGTGTGTACTGTGGAAGTAGATAGCCACAGTGATCTTCGTGACTGTTGTGCTGATGGGTCCTGTTCCATTCCATCACTGTGTGTACTGTGGAAGTAGATAGCCACAGTGATCTTCGTGACTGTAGTGCTGATGGGTCCTGTTCCATTCCATCGCTGTATGTACTGTGGAAGTAGATAGCCACAGTGATCTTCGTGACTGTTGTGCTGATGGGTCCTGTTCCATTCCATCACTGTGGAAGTAGATAGTCACAGTGATCTTCGTGACTGTAGTGCTGATGGGTCCTGTTCCATTCCATCACTGTGTGTACTGTGGAAGTAGATAGCCACAGTGATCTTCGTGACTGTTGTGCTGATGGGTCCTGTTCCATTCCATCACTGTGTGTACTGTGGAAGTAGATAGTCACAGTGATCTTCGTGACTGTAGTGCTGATGGGTCCTGTTCCATTCCATCGCTGTGTGTACTGTGGAAGTAGATAGCCACAGTGATCTTCGTGACTGTTGTGCTGATGGGTCCTGTTCCATTCCATCACTGTGGAAGTAGATAGCCTCAGTGATCTTCGTGACTGTTGTGCTGATGGGTCCTGTTCCATTCCATCACTGTGTGTACTGTGGAAGTAGATAGTCACAGTGATCTTCGTGACTGTTGTGCTGACGGGTCCTGTTCCATTCCATCACTGTGTGTACTGTGGAAGTAGATAGCCACAGTGATCTTCGTGACTGTTGTGCTGATGGGTCCTGTTCCATTCCATCACTGTGGAAGTAGATAGCCACAGTGATCTTCGTGACTGTTGTGCTGATGGGTCCTGTTCCATTCCATCGCTGTGTGTACTGTGGAAGTAGATAGCCACAGTGATCTTCGTGACTGTTGTGCTGATGGGTCTGTTCCATTCCATCACTGTGGAAGTAGATAGCCACAGTGATCTTCGTGACTGTTGTGCTGACGGGTCCTGTTCCATTCCATCACTGTGTGTACTGTGGAAGTAGATAGTCACAGTGATCTTCGTGACTGTTGTGCTGATGGGTCCTGTTCCATTCCATCACTGTGGAAGTAGATAGCCACAGTGATCTTCGTGACTGTTGTGCTGATGGGTCCTGTTCCATTCCATCACTGTGTGTACTGTGGAAGTAGATAGCCACAGTGATCTTCGTGACTGTTGTGCTGATGGGTCCTGTTCCATTCCATCACTGTGTGTACTGTGGAAGTAGATAGTCACAGTGATCTTCGTGACTGTTGTGCTGACGGGTCCTGTTCCATTCCATCACTGTGTGTACTGTGGAAGTAGATAGCCACAGTGATCTTCGTGACTGTTGTGCTGACGGGTCCTGTTCCATTCCATCACTGTGGAAGTAGATAGCCACAGTGATCTTCGTGACTGTTGTGCTGACGGGTCCTGTTCCATTCCATCACTGTGTGTACTGTGGAAGTAGATAGTCACAGTGATCTTCGTGACTGTTGTGCTGATGGGTCCTGTTCCATTCCATCACTGTGGAAGTAGATAGCCACAGTGATCTTCATGACTGTTGTGCTGATGGGTCCTGTTCCATTCCATCACTGTGTGTACTGTGGAAGTAGATAGCCACAGTGATCTTCGTGACTGTTGTGCTGATGGGTCCTGTTCCATTCCATCGCTGTGTGTACTGTGGAAGTAGATAGTCACAGTGATCTTCGTGACTGTTGTGCTGATGGGTCCTGTTCCATTCCATCGCTGTGTGTACTGTGGAAGTAGATAGCCACAGTGATCTTCGTGACTGTAGTGCTGATGGGTCCTGTTCCATTCCATCGCTGTGTGTACTGTGGAAGTAGATAGCCACAGTGATCTTCGTGACTGTTGTGCTGATGGGTCCTGTTCCATTCCATCACTGTGGAAGTAGATAGCCACAGTGATCTTCGTGACTGTAGTGCTGATGGGTCCTGTTCCATTCCATCACTGTGTGTACTGTGGAAGTAGATAGCCACAGTGATCTTCGTGACTGTTGTGCTGATGGGTCCTGTTCCATTCCATCGCTGTGTGTACTGTGGAAGTAGATAGTCACAGTGATCTTCGTGACTGTTGTGCTGATGGGTCCTGTTCCATTCCATCGCTGTGTGTACTGTGGAAGTAGATAGCCACAGTGATCTTCGTGACTGTTGTGCTGATGGGTCCTGTTCCATTCCATCACTGTGTGTACTGTGGAAGTAGATAGTCACAGTGATCTTCGTGACTGTTGTGCTGATGGGTCCTGTTCCATTCCATCGCTGTGTGTACTGTGGAAGTAGATAGCCACAGTGATCTTCGTGACTGTTGTGCTGATGGGTCCTGTTCCATTCCATCACTGTGGAAGTAGATAGTCACAGTGATCTTCGTGACTGTAGTGCTGATGGGTCCTGTTCCATTCCATCACTGTGGAAGTAGATAGCCACAGTGATCTTCGTGACTGTTGTGCTGATGGGTCCTGTTCCATTCCATCGCTGTGTGTACTGTGGAAGTAGATAGCCACAGTGATCTTCGTGACTGTTGTGCTGATGGGTCCTGTTCCATTCCATCACTGTGGAAGTAGATAGCCACAGTGATCTTCGTGACTGTTGTGCTGATGGGTCCTGTTCCCATGCCATCGTGGCTTGTGGGCACATGATGTTGGTCACATTTTGAAAGGCCACGACACAAGGACAACTGACAAACATCAGAAAGAGGCAGTCTTTGTATTTGGCCACATGAGGACAACTAGAACATATTGTGACAACAGGACAGATTTATGGAAGGGGAGACAGAGGAAGACAGCAAGACAGTTTTGTCATGCACAGAAAGCTGTCCATTTGTAATTTTGATTCAGGTGGATTATTCACATACTTATTGTAGGGAAAAAAAGCCATGACACATGAATGTCAACTCAGTTTATCTGTTTGTGTGAACACATGAATGTCAACTCAGTTTATCTGTTTGTGTGAACACATGAATGTCAACTCAGTTTATCTGTTTGTGTGAACACATGAATGTCAACTCAGTTTATCTGTTTGTGTGAACACATGAATGTCAACTCAGTTTATCTGTTTGTGTGAACACATGAATGTCAACTCAGTTTATCTGTTTGTGTGAACACATGAATGTCAACTCAGTTTATCTGTTTGTGTGATATGTTTTGCAGCAGGTCCAAAAGTCAGCACTGCGAGTGTTTGGAGACTGGTCGGAGCACATCAGCAGCTCTGGCAAGAGATACTACTACAACTGTAAGACTGAAGTGTCTCAGTGGGAGAAGCCAAAGGAGTGGAACAGTGAGATGTGAGTCGCTGCATGTTTCAGTCTGTCTCTGTGACAGTGTGTGTCTGTCTCTGTGACAGTGGGTGTGTGTCTCTGTGACAGTGGGTGTGTGTCTGTGTCTCTGTGACAGTGGGTGTGTGTCTGTGGCAGTGTGTGTGTCTCTGTGACAATGAATTTGTCTCTGTGACAGTGGGTGTGTGGTTTGTCTCTACTGTGGGTGTGTGGTTTGTCTCTACTGTGGGTGTGTGGTCTTATCTCTGTGACAGTGGGTGTGTGTCTGTGACAGTGTGTCTGTCTCTGTGACAATGTATCTGTCTCTGTGACAGTGGGTGTGTGGTCTTATCTCTGTGACAGTGGGTGTGTGGTTTGTCTCTGTGACAGTGTCTGTGACAGTGGGTGTGTGTCTGTGACAGTGGGTGTGTGTCTGTGACAGTGGGTGTGCGTCTGTGACAGTGTGTGTGTCTCTGTGACAGTGTGTGTGTCTGATGGCGGGTGAGTGGTCTCTCTGTGACAGTGGGTGTGTGGTCCGTCTCTGTGACAGTGGGTGTGTGGTCCGTCTCTATGACAGTGGGTGTGTGGTCCGTCTCTGTGACAGTGGGTGTGTGGTCTGTCTCTGTGACAGTGGGTGTGTGGTCCGTCTCTGTGACAGTGGGTGTGTGGTCCGTCTCTGTGACAGTGGGTGTGTGGTCCGTCTCTGTGACAGTGGGTGTGTGGTCCGTCTCTGTGACAGTGGGTGTGTGGTCCGTCTCTGTGACAGTGGGTGTGTGGTCCGTCTCTGTGACAGTGGGTGTGCGGTCCGTCTCTGTGACAGTGGGTGTGCGGTCCGTCTCTGTGACAGTGGGTGTGCGGTCCATCTCTGTGACAGTGGGTGTGTGGTCCGTCTCTGTGACAGTGGGTGTGTGGTCCGTCTCTGTGACAGTGGGTGTGTGGTCCGTCTCTGTGACTGTGGGTGTGTGGTCCGTCTCTGTGACAGTGTGGTCTGTCTCTGTGACAGTGGGTGTGTGGTCCGTCTCTGTGACAGTGTGTGTGTGGTCCGTCTCTGTGACAGTGGGTGTGTGGTCTGTTTCTGTGACAGTGGGTGTGTGGTCCATCTCTGTGACAGTGGGTGTGTGGTCTGTCTCTGTGACAGTGGGTGTGTGGTCTGTCTCTGTGACAGTGGGTGTGTGGTCCGTCTCTGTGACAGTGGGTGTGTGGTCCGTCTCTGTGACAGTGGGTGTGTGGTCCGTCTCTGTGACAGTGGGTGTGTGGTCCGTCTCTGTGACAGTGGGTGTGTGGTCCGTCTCTGTGACAGTGGGTGTGTGGTCCGTCTCTGTGACAGTGGGTGTGCGGTCCGTCTCTGTGACAGTGGGTGTGCGGTCCGTCTCTGTGACAGTGGGTGTGCGGTCCATCTCTGTGACAGTGGGTGTGTGGTCCGTCTCTGTGACAGTGGGTGTGTGGTCCGTCTCTGTGACAGTGGGTGTGTGGTCCGTCTCTGTGACTGTGGGTGTGTGGTCCGTCTCTGTGACAGTGTGGTCTGTCTCTGTGACAGTGGGTGTGTGGTCCGTCTCTGTGACAGTGTGTGTGTGGTCCATCTCTGTGACAGTGGGTGTGTGGTCTGTTTCTGTGACAGTGGGTGTGTGGTCCATCTCTGTGACAGTGGGTGTGTGGTCTGTCTCTGTGACAGTGGGTGTGTGGTCTGTCTCTGTGACAGTGGGTGTGTGGTCTGTCTCTGTGACAGTGGGTGTGTGGTCTGTCTCTGTGACAGTGGGTGTGTGGTCTGTCTCTGTGACAGTGGGTGTGTGGTCTGTCTCTGTGACAGTGGGTGTGTGGTCTGTCTGTGACAGTGGGTGTGTGGTCTGTCTCTGTGACAGTGGGTGTGTGGTCTGTCTCTGTGACAGTGGGTGTGTGGTCTGTCTCTGTGACAGTGGGTGTGTGGTCTGTCTCTGTGACAGTGGGTGTGTGGTCTGTCTCTGTGACAGTGGGTGTGTGGTCTGTCTATGCGGCTCTGGTCTGCGTCGATCAACACGTTATGTTGACCTTGGACCAACATAATTGATTAATATATATGTTCTATGGCTTGCTTATGCATTTTCCTCGCGTTGGACTGGTAGTACATGGTTCTGTCACCCAGCTACAGAGGTAAGTGCTTGAGGTGACACTGTGAGCTGTGACAGTTGTCCTGACAGTTGTAGATGCTGTGACAATTGTAGATATCACATCAGGGCTGTCCCGACAGTTGTTGATGCTGTGACAGTTGTAGATATAACATCAGGGCTGTCCTGGCAGATGTAGATGCTGTGACAGCTGTAGATATCACATCAGGGCTGTCCCAACAGTTGTAGATGCTGTGACAGGTGTAAATATCACATCAGGGCTGTCCTGACAATTGTAGATGCTGTGATAGTTGTAGATATCACATCAGGGGGTGCCCCAACAGTTGTAGATGCAATGACAGTTGTATAAGGGGCATTCATTTGAAATTTGTTCGTGCCGCACCATGCGTAATTGCATACGTTGAACATGATCATGTCATAGTCATGTGATAAGTACTGACCAATGAATAAAAGAGCAAGTGCTTATCATCCCATGATGCATAGGTTCTGTTTCTGACCGTTGAGAAGATGACCGGGTTTATCAAAAATCCGTCCAAAGAAGCTCAAAGAGCAGTGATTCAGTTTCTTTCATTTGAAGGATGTCAACCAGTGGACATTCATCGAAGATTGCAGGCAGCGTACGATAACAAATGTGTGTCGAAGACAACAGTGACAGACCGGGCACGAATGTTTCGGAAAGGACGTCAGTTCACTACAGATCTTCAACGGCCGGGTCAAACGCATAATTGTTGCAACAGAAAAAACCATCACCAAACCTAAGCAATGGGATGCTTGCCTGAATGCCTACGGCAACTTCTTCTGCCCACCCCTGCTGCATAATTCATTCACAATGAATGCTTTGTTTAATTCTACCACACCTATTAATGCTTCTTTCATGCTTTTGTAATAAAGCCATTGGAACGGATTTCAAATGAATGCCCCTAATAGATATCACATCAAAGATTGCTGAATTAGAACCGCATCAGGGATGTGTGGGCTGAGAATTCAGTCTGATTTGATGTGCCTCATTTTTCTCCGTCCTGTGTGGGCTGAGAATTCAGCCTGATTTGATGTGCATACATTGTTCTCCATCCTGTTAACATTGACATGTTTATACCAGGTGTAAAACTCCAGACCACAGATCCAAGGATGTTCGATCCAGGACACTGTTGCAGTCTCATGCCAACCAGAGTGAGTTATCTATATATTTTATGTGTGTGTGTTGTCTGTTGACATCTAAATATTTTGTGTGTGAGTTGTCATTTGGCATTTATATATTTTGTGTGTGTGTCTGCGTTATCTGTTGACATCTATATATTTTGTGTGTGTGAGAGAGAGAGAGAGAGAGTTCTCTGTTGGCATCTATATATTGTCTGTGAGTTGTCTGTTGGCATTTATATATTTTGTGTGTGTCTGTGAGTTGTCTGTTGGCATCTATATATTTTGTGTGTGTGTGTGAGAGAGAGAGAGAGAGTTGTCTGTTGGCATCTATATATTGTCTGTGAGTTGTCTGTTGGCATCTATATATTTTGTGTGTGTCTGTGAGTTGTCTGTTGGCATCTATATATTGTGTGTGAGTTGTCTGTTGGCATTTATATATTGTGTGTGTCTGTGAGTTGTCTGTTGGCATCTATATATTTTGTGTGTGTCTGTGAGTTGTCTGTTGGCATCTATATATTGTCTGTGAGTTGTCTGTTGGCATTTATATATTGTGTGTGGGTGTGTGTCTGTGAGTTGTCTGTTAGCATCTATATATTGTATGTGTGTCTGTGAGTTGTCTGTTGGCATCTATATATTGTGTGTGTGAGAGAGAGAGAGAGAGAGTTGTCTGTTGGCATCTATATATATTGTGTGTGTGTCTGTGAGTTGTCTGTTGGCATCTATATATTGTGTGTGTGTCTGTGAGTTGTCTGTTGGCATCTATATATTGTGTGTCTGTCTGTGAGTTGTCTGTTGGCATCTATATATTGTGTGTGTGTGTCTGTGAGTTGTCTGTTGGCATCTATATATTGTGTGTGTGTCTGTGAGTTGTCTGTTGGCATCTATATATATTGTGTGTGTGTGTGTGAGTTGTCTGTTGGCATCTATATATATACTAGCTGCCCGGCCCGGCTTCGCCCAGGCTCTGGCGGGGATCTATCTATCTATGTATCTATCTATCTATCTGTCTGTCTGTCTGCTTGTCTGTCTGTCTGACCCGGCCCGGCTTTGCCCAGCTCCTGGTGGTGAGCATCTCATTTAATTCATATAAGTAGTCATAAGCTCCCGTTCCCGACTATCTATCTGTCTGTCTATCTGTCTGTCTGACCCAGCCCGGCTTCACCCAGACCCTGATGGGGAGCATCTCATTTAATTCATATAAGTACTCATATAAGCTCGCATACCCGACTGTCTGTCTGTCCGACTTCGCCCAGGCCCTGGGGGGGGGGGGGGGGGGGGGGGGCGGCATCTAATTTAATTCATATAAGTAGTCATATAAACTCCCGATCGATCTATCTATCTACCTACGTACCTACCTACCTACCTATCTATTTATGTATGTATGTTCGGCCCGAACATAACAAAATATAGATAGAATAGAAGAATAGATAGAAAATATGATTGGAAGAGATCTATCTAAAGTAAACTTGGCTCCCGTTCCCGACTATCTGTCAGTCTGTCTATCTGTCTGTCTATCTGTGCATTATCTGTTGGCATTTATATATTCTGTGAGTTGTCTTTTCGCATCTGTCTGTGTCATCTGTGTTTGTGCGTGTTCATAAGTTGTCAGTTGGCATCTGTATGTGTGTGTCTATGAGTTGTCTGTGGGTATCTGTATGTCTGTGTCTATGAGTTGTCTGTGGGGATCTGTATGTGTGTGTGAGTTGTCTGTTGGCATCTGTGTTTGTGTG
This sequence comes from Cepaea nemoralis, assembly GCA_014155875.1. Lineage (NCBI taxonomy): Eukaryota > Metazoa > Mollusca > Gastropoda > Stylommatophora > Helicidae > Cepaea > Cepaea nemoralis. The sequence continues at coordinate 235,558 of JACEFZ010014783.1, read as the reverse complement.
TGTATTTATGAGTTGTCTGTGGGCATCTGTGTGTGTGTCTATGAGAAGACTGTTGGCATCTGTATGTGTGTGTGTCTATGAGTAGACTGTTGGCATCTGTATGTGTTTATGAGTAGACTGTTGACATCCATATGTGTGTGTGTCTATGAGTAGACTGTTGGCATCCATATGTGTGTGTGTCTATGAGTAGACTGTTGACATCTGTATGTGTGTGGGTCTATGAGTAGACTGTTGGCATCCATATGTGTGTGTCTATGAGACGACTGTTGGCATCTGTATGTGTTTGTGTCTATGAGTAGACTGTTGGCATCTGTATGTGAGTGTGTCTATGAGTAGACTGTTGGCATCTGTATGTGTGTGTCTATGAGTAGACTGTTGGCATCTGTATGTGTGTGTGTCTATGAGTAGACTGTTGGCATCTGTATGTGTTTATGAGTAGACAGTTGACATCCATATGTGTGTGTGTCTATGAGTAGACTGTTGGCATCCATATGTGTGTGTGTCTATGAGTAGACTGTTGACATCTGTATGTGTGTGGGTCTATGAGTAGACTGTTGGCATCCATATGTGTGTGTCTATGAGACGACTGTGGCATCTGTATGTGTTTGTGTCTATGAGTAGACTGTTGGCATCTGTATGTGAGTGTGTCTATGAGTAGACTGTTGGCATCTGTATGTGAGTGTGTCTATGAGTAGACTGTTGGCATCTGTATGTGTGTGTCTATGAGTAGACTGTTGGCATCTGTATGTGTGTGTGTCTATGAGTAGACTGTTGGCATCTATATTTGTGTGTGTCTATGAGTAGACTTGGCATCTATATTTGTGTGTGTCTATGAGTAGACTTGGCATCTGTATGTGTGTGTGTCTATGAGTAGACTGTTGGCATCTGTATGTGTGTGGGTCTATGAGTAGACTGTTGGCATCTGTATGTGTGTGTGTCTATGAGTAGACTGTTGGCATCTGTATGTGTGTGTATCTATGAGTAGACTGTTGGCATCTATATTTGTGTGTCTATGAGTAGACTGTTGACATCCAGTTGTGTGTGTGTCTATGAGTAGACTGTTGACATCTGTATGTGTGTGTGTGTATGAGTAGACTGTTGACATCCATATGTGTGTGTGTCTATGAGTAGACTGTTGACATCTGTATGTGTGTGTGTCTATGAGTAGACTTTTGGCATCTGTATGGTTGTGTGTCTATGAGTAGACTGTTGACATCTGTATGTGTGTGTGTCTATGAGTAGACTTGGCATCTGTATGGTTGTGTGTCTATGAGTAGACTGTTGACATCTGTATGTGTGTGTGTCTATGAGATGACTGTTGGCATCTGTATGTGTGTGTGTATATGAGTCATCTATTGGCATCTATATTTGTGTGTGTCTATGAGTAGACTGTTGGCATCTGTATACATATTTCTAGAGATTGCTGGGGGGTTATTGTTGGGGCTGTTGAGGTATTTCTGTGTAAGATGCTCTCAGCAGGTGGGTTGGTCATTCTGTTGAGAGAGGCCAGACCACATAGGGTATAAACCAGTGCCATGAAATGAACTGTTTGTTGTGTGGTGTGTCAATTAACACTGTTTTGTTTTATTCTTATTTGCAGTCAGTGCAGACAGCAGAGCCTCTCGACATTCCAGCGAACTTACACATGAGCTCACAAGAGCACACACCCTTAACAGTGGGGACACTGTGTCGGAGTCTCAGCCTGGGAGAGATCCCTCGTTGTCAAACACACATCAATATTACCGGGACGGTAGAGAATCTCGTGACAGTCAACCGTTGTCCCGAGAGAACAATAGGGACCTACATAAGTCTGGTGACAGAACTCGTCCTGCAGATTCTGTCGCAAGCAATTCTCACTACCATCACCACCATCCGGTGGCAGCACACCGCGCGGGCTCCACGCCTGGCGGCACAACGGTTTGTCGGACTCACAACACATTGACTACAAACGTTTGCAACATGAGGGACAATACTCTACTCATGTGGATTACAAACGATCGTGTAGTGAAGTGTCACAAAGGAGAAGGGATAGCCAGGGATCTCAAAGATACCATGGTAACGTTTTGCTTGTTGTATGTGTTTATGTTTGTATGTGTTTGCTTGTTGTATGTGTTCATGTTTGTATGTGTTCATGTTTGTATGTGTTTGCTTGTTGTATGTGTTCATGTTTGTATGTGTTTGCTTGTTGTATGTGTTCATGTTTGTATGTGTGTGCTTGTTGTATGTGTTCATGTTTGTATGTGTGTGCTTGTTGTATGTGTTCATGTTTGTATGTGTTTGCTTGTTGTATGTGTTTATGTTTGTATGTGTTTGCTTGTTGTATGTGTTCATGTTTGTATGTGTGTGCTTGTTGTATGTGTTTATGTTTGTATGTGTGTGCTTGTTGTATGTGTTTATGTTTGTATGTGTTTGCTTGTTGTATGTGTTTATGTTTGTATGTGTTTGCTTGTTGTATGTGTTCATGTTTGTATGTGTGTGCTTGTTGTATGTGTTCATGTTTGTATGTGTTTGCTTGTTGTATGTGTTCATGTTTGTATGTGTTTGCTTGTTGTATGTGTTCATGTTTGTATGTGTGTGCTTGTTGTATGTGTTTATGTTTGTATGTGTGTGCTTGTTGTATGTGTTTATGTTTGTATGTGTTTGCTTGTTGTATGTGTTTATGTTTGTATGTGTTTGCTTGTTGTATGTGTTTATGTTTGTATGTGTTTGCTTGTTGTATGTGTTCATGTTTGTATGTGTTTGCTTGTTGTATGTGTTCATGTTTGTATGTGTTTGCTTGTTGTATGTGTTCATGTTTGTATGTGTTTGCTTGTTGTATGTGTTATGTTTGTATGTGTTTGCTTGTTGTATGTGTTTATGTTTGTATGTGTTTGCTTGTTGTATGTGTTCATGTTTGTATGTGTTTATGTTTGTATGTGTTTGCTTGTTGTATGTGTTTATGTTTGTATGTGTTTGCTTGTTGTATGTGTTCATGTTTGTATGTGTTTGCTTGTTGTATGTGTTCATGTTTGTATGTGTTTGCTTGTTGTATGTGTTTATGTTTGTATGTGTGTGCTTGTTGTATGTGTTTATGTTTGTATGTGTTTGCTTGTTGTATGTGTTTATGTTTGTATGTGTGTGCTTGTTGTATGTGTTTATGTTTGTATGTGTTTGCTTGTTGTATGTGTTTATGTTTGTATGTGTTTGCTTGTTGTATGTGTTCATGTTTGTATGTGTGTGCTTGTTGTATGTGTTCATGTTTGTATGTGTTCATGTTTGTATGTGTTTGCTTGTTGTATGTGTTCATGTTTGTATGTGTGTGCTTGTTGTATGTGTTTATGTTTGTATGTGTTTGCTTGTTGTATGTGTTTATGTTTGTATGTGTTGCTTGTTGTATGTGTTTATGTTTGTATGTGTTTTGCTTGTTGTATGTGTTCATGTTTGTATGTGTTTGCTTGTTGTATGTGTTCATGTTTGTATGTGTTTGCTTGTTGTATGTGTTCATGTTTGTATGTGTTTGCTTGTTGTATGTGTTCATGTTTGTATGTGTTCATGTTTGTATGTGTGTGCTTGTTGTATGTGTTCATGTTTGTATGTGTTTGCTTGTTGTATGTGTTCATGTTTGTATGTGTTTGCTTGTTGTATGTGTTCATGTTTGTATGTGTTTGCTTGTTGTATGTGGTTCATGTTTGTATGTTGTTTGCTTGTTGTAATGTGTTTATGTGTTTATGTTTGTATGTGTTTGCTTGTTGTATGTGTGTTTATGTTTGTATGTGTTTGCTTGTTGTATGTGTTCATGTTTGTATGTGTTCATGTTTGTATGTGTGTGCTTGTTGTATGTGTTCATGTTTGTATGTGTTTGCTTGTTGTATGTGTTCATGTTTGTATGTGTTTGCTTGTTGTATGTGTTCATGTTTGTATGTGTTTGCTTGTTGTATGTGTTTATGTTTGTATGTGTTTGCTTGTTGTATGTGTTCATGTTTGTATGTGTTTGCTTGTTGTATGTGTTCATGTTTGTATGTGTTTGCTTGTTGTATGTGTTCATGTTGTATGTGTTTGCTTGTTGTATGTGTTCATGTTTGTATGTGTTTGCTTGTTGTATGTGTTCATGTTTGTATGTGTTTGCTTGTTGTATGTGTTTATGTTTGTATGTGTTTGCTTGTTGTATGTGTTCATGTTTGTATGTGTTCATGTTTGTATGTGTGTGCTTGTTGTATGTGTGTGCTTGTTGTATGTGTTTATGTTTGTATGTGTTTGCTTGTTGTATGTGTTCATGTTTGTATGTGTGTGCTTGTTGTATGTGTTCATGTTTGTATGTGTTTGCTTGTTGTATGTGTTTATGTTTGTATGTGTGTGCTTGTTGTATGTGTTTATGTTTGTATGTGTGTGCTTGTTGTATGTGTTTATGTTTGTATGTGTTTGCTTGTTGTATGTGTTTATGTTTGTATGTGTGTGCTTGTTGTATGTGTTCATGTTTGTATGTGTGTGCTTGTTGTATGTGTTTATGTTTGTATGTGTTTGCTTGTTGTATGTGTTCATGTTTGTATGTGTGTGCTTGTTGTATGTGTTTATGTTTGTATGTGTTTGCTTGTTGTATGTGTTTATGTTTGTATGTGTGTGCTTGTTGTATGTGTTCATGTTTGTATGTGTTCATGTTTGTATGTGTGTGCTTGTTGTATGTTGTTCATGTTTGTATGTGTGGCTTGTTGTATGTGTTATGTTTGTATGTGTTTGCTTGTTGTATGTGTTCATGTTTGTATGGTTCCATGTTTGTATGTGTTGCTTGTTGTATGTGTTCATGTTTGTATGTGTTGCTTGTTGTATGTGTTCATGTTTGTATGTGTTTGCTTGTTGTATGTGTTTATGTTTGTATGTGTGTGCTTGTTGTATGTGTTCATGTTTGTATGTGTGTGCTTGTTGTATGTGTTTATGTTTGTATGTGTTTGCTTGTTGTATGTGTTTATGTTTGTATGTGTTTGCTTGTTGTATGTGTTCATGTTTGTATGTGTTGCTTGTTGTATGTGTTATGTTTGTATGTGTTTTGCTTGTTGTATGTGTTTATGTTTGTATGTGTTTGCTTGTTGTATGTGTTCATGTTTGTATGTGTTTGCTTGTTGTATGTGTTTATGTTTGTATGTGTTTGCTTGTTGTATGTGTTTATGTTTGTATGTGTTTGCTTGTTGTATGTGTTCATGTTTGTATGTGTTCATGTTTGTATGTGTTTGCTTGTTGTATGTGTTTATGTTTGTATGTGTTTGCTTGTTGTATGTGTTTATGTTTGTATGTGTTTGCTTGTTGTATGTGTTTATGTTTGTATGGTCGATCAACCCACTCATCTGTTATCATGTGAGGTGGATGTATTCTTGTGTTTACAGTTGTATTCATGTCTGTATGGTCGAGCAGACCACTCATCTGTTATGTGAGGTGGATGTATTGCTGTATTTACAATTTTATTTGTTCGTGTCTGTGTGGCCAAGCAATCCACTCATATGTTGTCATGTGAGGTGGATGTATTGCTCTGTTTACATTTGTACAAGGGGCTTCTCATAAGTCTTTAGCCTGATATGAAGGATTAGGCGGAGACAATTGAAATTTGGCACAGTGCTTATTCCTTCTGAATGTAGCCATCACCTGAATTTATGCATTCCTGCCGTCTGTGCGTGACCTTGAAAAGACCTTCAGAATAAAACAACCTATTTTTGTTGAACTAAACCAGTTATCACAAGCTAGTATGACATCTTCGGTCGCTGACAAAACCAATTTCCTTTCAACTTTTTTTTTTTAAAGATTTGGGAACAGAAACAAGTCTGATGGAGCCAAATCTACAGAATATGGTGGGAATGGAAGAATTGCATTATTCAAATCATTGGCAGTTTGCAGCACAAGCCATGCTTTATGCGAGGGCACGTTGTCTTGAAGCAAAGGCAGAATTTGCGTACGCGCTATCCCTCGTTTTCTGGTCACAGCCTTTCTTAGTTTGATAAGGAGATCTGCATAGTACTGCCCATTAACCGTGTTGCCGTGAAGCATGTAATCTTTCAATACGACACCTTTGACTTCTCCAAAAACGGTCAGCATCACTTTTCTTGCAGATTTTTGTGCTCTTGGCTTGACATGTGTTGGCGAGCCTGGGGTTTTCCACTGCATGCTGGGAATTTTGGATTCTGGGTCATAGTGGTGAATCCAAGTCTCATCTACCATCACCATGGTCGTCAACATGTTTTTCGACCACCACATGGGACCCAGCGGGCACACACTTTTCTCATGTTCGGTCTGTTGTGTAAAATTCTAAAAACTGTACTCTAACTTAGTTTTTCTGAAACCGGTATCTCTGCAATTGTCATTTTCCTATCCTGGTCTATGATTTACTTCACATTTGCATCATTGCACTCTGAGGACGGTCATCCTGATCTTGGCAGATCAGCAACTTGGGAACAGCCACACTTAAAATGCAAACACCAATTTTTTACAGAAGCATACGAAGGACAGACTTCCTCCAACACAGGCTCCATCTCCCAGTGTATTTCTGTAGGTGTTTTTCCCTGTAACCTCAAGAATTTTATCACAGTCCTGGCATCTGATTCCTCCATTGTTCTGACAAACCGTTGGATGTGCAGATCTGGTCAATAGGGTGTGTGGTATCATGCACCATATCAGGAAAACCAGTTGAGGAGGGAAATTCATAATTCATTTGTCCATTACAAATTGAATGAGCTATACATGAGCCAAATTTCAATTTTCTCCGCCTACTCCTTCATGGTCAGGCTAAAGACTTATGAGAAGCCCCTTGTATTTGTTCATGTCTGTGTGGCCGAGCAATCCACTCATCTGTTGTCATGTGAGGTGGATATATTGCTGTGTTTACATGTATATGTTCATGTCTATGTGGCAGCAATCCACTCATCTGTTATGTGAGGTGGATATATTGCTGTTTTTCCAGTGTTATTAACTGTACCCTGTTATAACACTGTACCACTGATCACTTCATGAATCTCTCTGTTGTGCCATGATTTCAGCAGTGTTTCCAGTGTTATTTATTAATCCTGACTCTGTACCACTGATCACTTCATGAATCTCTCTGTTGTGTCATGATTTCAGCAATGTTTCCAGTGTTATTTATTAATCCTGACTCTGTACCACTGATCACTTCATGAATATCTCTGTTGTGTCATGATTTCAGCAGTGTTTCCAGTGTTATTTATTAATCCTGACTCTGTACCACTGATCACTTCATAAATCTCTCTGTGGTGTCATGATTTCAGCAGTGTTTCCAGTGATATTAATCCTGACTCTGTACCACTGATCACTTCATGAATCTCTCTGTTGTGTCATGATTTCAGCAGTGTTTCCAGTGTTATTAATCCTGACTCTGTACCACTGATCACTTCATAAATCTCTCTGTGGTGTCATGATTTCAGCAGTGTTTCCAGTGTTATTAATCCTGACTCTGTACCACTGATCACTTCATGAATCTCTCTGTTGTGTCATGATTTCATCAGTGTTTCCAGTGGTATTAATCCTGACTCTGTACCACTGATCACTCCATGAATCTCTCTGTGGTGTCATGATTTCAGCAGTGTTTCCAGTGTTATTAATCCTGACTCTGTACCACTGATCACTTCATGAATCTCTCTGTGGTGTCATGATTTCAGCAGTGTTTCCAGTGGTATTAATCCTGACTCTGTACCACTGATCACTTCTTGAATCTCTCTGTTGTGTCATGATTTCAGCAGTGTTTCCAGTGTTATTAATCCTGACTCTGTACCACTGATCACTTCATAAATCTCTCTGTGGTGTCATGATTTCAGCAGTGTTTCCAGTGTTATTAATCCTGACTCTGTACCACTGATCACTTCATGAATCTCTCTGTTGTGTCATGATTTCAGCAGTGTTTCCAGTGGTATTAATCCTGACTCTGTACCACTGATCACTTTTTGAATCTCTCTGTTGTGTCATGATTTCAGCAGTGTTTCCAGTGTTGTTAATCCTGACTCTGTACAATTCATCACATCATGAATCTCTCTGTTGTGTCATGATTTCAGCAGTGTTTCCAGTGTTATTAATCCTGACTCTGTACCACTGATCACTTCATGAATCTCTCTGTTGTGTCATGATTTCAGCAGTGTTTCCAGTGGTATTAATCCTGACTCTGTACCACTGATCACTTCATGAATCTCTCTGTTGTGTCATGATTTCAGCAGTGTTTCCAGTGATATTAATCCTGACTCTGTACAATTTATCACATCATGAATCTCTCAGTTGTGTCTTGATTTCAGCAGTGTTTCCAGTGGTATTAATCCTGACTCTGTACCATTGATCACTTCATGAATCTCTTCTGTTGTGTCATGATTTCAGCAGTGTTTCTAGTGTTATTGTTTTTGGCTATTCCTGTTTTCTTCTTGATGTATATTTTATTTTATCTGTTATTACATCTCCAAGATAGGAGACACTTATTTGTTCTAGTATTCCTCATTTTCTGTCAAGTTCACTGTTCATCTCTCTTTTCCATTGACAGTTATAATTTTCATGTCTTGAATATTGATATCTGATGAAAATTCTGCACTGCACCTATTAACTTGCTCCACAAACTCTGTTCACTCCTGGTAACACTGTTGTCATTTGTTTATTATTCATTCGTAGATGTTCATTCCATGCATTTCTCCATCCTCTTAAAAAGGCCTCCTGTGTATGAGTTGAACATGCTGGACATAAACACACGTTGCTTCCGTATACCTCTGTTTTATATCTATGCCTCTTCTCTGATTCTGTAGTTGAACATGCTGGACATAAACACACGTTGCTTCCGTATACCTCTGTTTTATATCTATGCCTCTTCTCTGATTCTGTAGTTGAACATGCTGGACATAAACACACGTTGCTTCCGTATACCTCTGTTTTATATCTATGCCTCTTCTCTGATTCTGTAGTTGAACATGCTGGACATAAACACTCGTTGCTTCGTATACATCTGTTTATATCTATGCCTCTTCTCTGATTCTGTAGTTGAACATGCTGGACATAAACACACGTTGCTTCCGTATACCTCTGTTTTATATCTATGCCTCTTCTCTGATTCTGTAGTTGAACATGCTGGACATAAACACACGTTGCTTCCGTATACCTCTGTTTTATATCTATGCCTCTTCTCTGATTCTGTAGTTGAACATGCTGGACATAAACACACGTTGCTTCCGTATACCTCTGTTTATATCTATGCCTCTTCTCTGATTCTGTAGTTGAACATGCTGGACATAAACACACGTTGCTTCCGTATACCTCTGTTTTATATCTATGCCTCTTCTCTGATTCTGTAGTTGAACATGCTGGACATAAACACACATTGCTGCCATACACCTCTGTATTATATCTATGCCTCTTCTCTCATTCTGTAGCCCTTTGTGTCTGTTGGGGCATATCCCCCTCAGCCACTTGGCTCCCAGCCGTCCTGTGCTTGCCTATCTCCTGCAGGTCCCTCCATATCCTTACCATAGAGTTCATGTTTCTTTAATTCTCTTATGACACAATCATATTGCAACTGTACCATTAGGGTTGGGACTCTTCACTGGTTGTTGAAGATAAGGATGAAGCACTAATGGAATGTCCTGAGTGCTGTTTTGCCATCCTGTTTTCTTGAGGGTTTGTGGCATTATCTGAGCTGTATGTATCCATGCCCCTTTTGTCAAAGGCCTCCAAACTTGATCCACTCCAAATGCTTTAACCTGCTGCCAAGTCTTCTGTGGTCACCTGGTCTGCTAACTGTTGTCAGACTTCTTAGAGACTGTGACCATCATTTGATTCTGGGTTTCTGAGATATGCTACATTTGATATAGTTCCTTGTTTACCAGATGTTTTCTATCTCTGGAGTTTCTTCATTGTACTTACCCACAGATAATGAAGTGAAGTGACATGTGCACCTCATGTAGAGATGATCTACAGTTCTTGTATTAATACAGACATGCTCGATTTGCTTTTCCTTGTTTTTTTTTAAAAGTCTTATGATGGCCATCTTGCCTTCTGTATTCTTTTGTGAGGGGGACACTTCCGACACATTAATTCATTGCACAAACATTGGTGAATAATTCTGTGTTCATTCATTACCTCTAGTCCATGTTTCACCGTGATTTCTTTATAACCAGAGTGATCTGATCCTCTATTGTCATTTATTGTCATCGCAGTTGTTATGATCTGAGATCACATTTTGAAGTTTTGTGTAAAATTCCTCTTGAACCGATTCCTCGTTCTCATTTGTTGGTGAACAACACTGGATCACATTTAGGTTTATGCTCTTTGTTGTGCTCGTACATGTTTCTGTTATTCTAGAACTAACCGATGCCCAGTATATTCATGCCTCTTTGGATAACGTTAGGGCCGCTCCTTCACTCTGTGTCTGTGGGGGGGGGGGGGGGAGTGTCTTAAATATGGTAGTTTCACCTGTTCTTAAAAGCAATTTGCCTGTTCCGTTCCACCTTGTTTCACATAATCCCAAAATGCTAATCTTATACTTTGTCTTTTACCACCTGTGCTGTCTTTCCAAAATCATACATAGTTTTCACATCTGGGTGACAAGATAGTCTACAATCCCTGGTAGATTGCTATACATCTCATCTGCTCACTGTATAATTAAAACAAATCAGGAGACAGTACGTATCCCTGTCTGACACCCTTCTTTATGCACTGAAAGTTCCTAAATGGTTGTTCATTCTTATGGCTGCTGTTTGCTGCCAATATATGTTGCTTTGTTATCCACAGATCTTTGCTGTCAATGTTTGATTTTTGTAGTAGTTTATTTTCTCATGTTTCACACTATAAAATGCTATGGAGCATATGTAGAGGTTTATTGTTACTATCTATTCTCGTCCTGAGACTGTATGTGCCATTGTTTGTGCCCTTCCTGTCCACAAATCCACATTCTTCCTCTTCCTGTAACATCCCATTGAAGCAAAGGTGTATCTTAGTTGGCTGAATTATGTTCCTGTCCTTGTCATTAAATGTCTTCATGGTTGGTTGGGTTGTGCAGCTCAAGGTATCGCACCTCAAGGTGTCTGTGGCATGAGCCTTGGTGTATCTTAGTTGGCTGAATTATGTTTCTGTCCTTGTCATTAGATGTCTTCATGGTTGGTTGGATTGTGCAGCTCTAGATGTCGCACCTCAAGGTGTCTGTGGCATGAGCCTTGGTGTATCTTAGTTGGCTGAATTATGTTTCTGTCCTTGTCATTAGATGTCTTCATGGTTGGTTGGATTGTGCAGCTCAAGGTATCGCACCTCAAGTGTGTCTGTGGCATGAGCCTTGGTGTATCTTAGTTGGCTGAATTATGTTCCTGTCCTTGTCATTAAATGTCTTCATGGTTGGTTGGGTTGTGCAGCTCAAGGTATCGCACCTCAAGGTGTCTGTGGCATGAGCCTTGGTGTATCTTAGTTGGCTGAATATGTTCCTGTCCTTGTCATTAGATGTCTTCATGGTTGGTTGGTTGTGCAGCTCAAGGTATCGCACCTCAAGGTGTCTGTGGCATGAGCCTTGGTGTATCTTAGTTGGCTGAATTATGTTTCTGTCCTTGTCATTAGATGTCTTCATGGTTGGTTGGATTGTGCAGCTCAAGGTATCGCACCTCAAGGTGTCTGTGGCATGAGCCTTGGTGTATCTTAGTTGGCTGAATTATGTTTCTGTCCTTGTCATTAGATGTCTTCATGGTTGGTTGGATTGTGCAGCTCAAGGTATCGCACCTCAAGGTGTCTGTGGCATGAGCCTTGGTGTATCTTAGTTGGCTGAATTATGTTCCTGTCCTTGTCATTAAATGTCTTCATGGTTGGTTGGGTTGTGCAGCTCAAGGTATCGCACCTCAAGGTGTCTGTGGCATGAGCCTTGGTGTATCTAGTTGGCTGAATTATGTTTCCTGTCCTTGTCATTAAATGTCTTCATGGTTGGTTGGGTTGTGCAGCTCAAGGTATCGCACCTCAAGGTGTCTGTGGCATGAGCCTTGGTGTATCTTAGTTGGCTGAATTATGTTCCTGTCCTTGTCATTAAATGTCTTCATGGTTGGTTGGGTTGTGCAGCTCAAAGGTATCGCACCTCAAGGTGTCTGTGGCATGAGCCTTGGTGTATCTTAGTTAGGCTGAATTATGTTTCCTGTCCTTGTCATTAAATGTCTTCATGGTTGGTTGGGTTGGGCAGCTCAAGGTATCGCACCTCAAGGTGTCTGTGGCATGAGCCTTGGTGTATCTTAGTTGGCTGAATTATGTTCTGTCCTTGTCATTAGATGTCTTCATGGTGGTTGGATTGTGCAGCTCAAGGTATCGCACCTCAAGGTGTCTGTGGCATGAGCCTTGGTGTATCTTAGTTGGCTGAATTATGTTTCTGTCCTTGTCATTAGATGTCTTCATGGTTGGTTGATTGTGCAGCTCAAGGTATCGCACCTCAAGGTGTTCGGTGCATAGCCTTGGTGTATCTTAGTTGGCTAGAATATGATGATAAATGTTCTGTTTTCCGTGTCATGAATGTCTTCATGGTTGGTTTGGGTTGTGGCAGCTCAAAGTTCGCACCTCAGTGTCTGTGGCATGAGCATTGGTGTATCTTAGTTGGCTGAATTATGTTTCTGTCCTTGTCATTAGATGTCTTCATGGTTGGTTGGATTGTGCAGCTCAAGGTAATCGCACCTCAAGTGTCTGTGGCATGAGCCTTGGTGTATCTTAGTTGGCTGAATTATGTTTCTGTCCTTGTCATTAGATGTCTTCATGGTTGGTTGGATTGTGCAGCTCAAGGTATCGCACCTCAAGGTGTCTGTGGCATGAGCCTTGGTGTATCTTAGTTGGCTGAATTATGTTTCTGTCCTTGTCATTAGATGTCTTCATGGTTGGTTGGGTTGTGCAGCTCAAGGTATCGCACCTCAAGGTGTCTGTGGCATGAGCCTTGGTGTATCTTAGTTGGCTGAATTATGTTCCTGTCCTTGTCATTAAATGTCTTCATGGTTGGTTGGGTTGTGCAGCTCAAGGTATCGCACCTCAAGGTGTCTGTGGCATGAGCCTTGGTGTATCTTAGTTGGCTGAATTATGTTTCTGTCCTTGTCATTAGATGTCTTCATGGTTGGTTGGATTGTGCAGCTCAAGGTATCGCACCTCAAGGTGTCTGTGGCATGAGCCTTGGTGTATCTTAGTTGGCTGAATTGTTTCTGTCCTTGTCATTAGATGTCTTCATGGTTGGTTGGATTGTGCAGCTCTAGATGTCGCACCTTGCCATGTCTTTCCTTATCATTGGGATTATAGAATGACATTTGACTCAGTATTAACACTCACCTTTGAACAGTGTGACGAATAATCAAACGACTCCAAGGAAGGAACCGGACTCGTACTTTATTTTGTATCGAGTGGAACAAATAACAAAGGATGATTCACATGTGTTAGTAAACTGCTCCCGAGATGTGGGCGCGGCGTTTAACTATTTACATTTCATGAAACTCCCTGCCTTCTTCCAATTGTTCTCCTTGAGGCGTGGACCTGTCACTTCGCTGTCCTGAGTTGTATCACGTCTAGGTTTTCGGGTTCTGCCTTAATTATCCATTTGCCAATCGATCCCTCCTCCTGAAAAATCTATTCTCTGACGCTCGGAATAAGTCGCATACGGATCTCTGGAAGACACGTCCTCTTTTCCTGAATCACACACCAAGAAAGATCCTTTGTTGTTGTGTGACGTTGTTTACCTTACCAATCGTATCTGTCTTTCCTATTTGTCCATTTTCCGTGCATAACTGGAAAAACCCCATTCATGACTTTGGTGGAGTGTACCATCATATGGCACACCTCAAGGTGTCTGTGGGATGAGCCTTGGTGTATCTTAGTTGGCTGAATTATGTTCCTGTCCTTGTCATTAGATGTCTTCATGGTTGGTTGGATTGCTCAAGGTGTCTGTGGGATGAGTTGTCCCGTCTGGTGCCAAGTCTGCTTAGTTACCTCTGACAGTGGGCATGGCAGGTGACAGGTCCAGCGGCCTGCGGGCACATCTGACATGTGGTCTTAGACCCGTCGTCCCTGGCTGGCTGGCTGGCTGGCTCGTGTGGTCAGTATCACATCACTAACCACGACTTCCCCAGGCATGTCATGTTCCCCAGGCATGTCATGGTGCCCGCTGTAGGCTGGGTCCACCCGGTAGCTCAGTCAGGTCACTTGTAACAATCCACATCTGTAGGCTGCGTCCACCTGGCAACTCAATCAGTGTCACTTGTAACAATCCACATCTGTAGGCTGGGTCTACTTGGCAGCTCAGTCAGTGTCACACCACTCCTTGGGGTGAGGGGAAAGTGATGTCACACCTTACTAACGGGAAGTGATCTGCCTGGGACTAGGTAACCTCAGTCTACGTTACCCCAGCGGTCTCTGTATACCTATCTCACTTCAGCTAACCAAGGGATACTACCCCACCCACACATCGTCCTGACTGCATGACTCAACACTCAACTCTGGCATCTACATGGAAACAAAAATGTGTATTGTACAAATGAGGGTGATGATGATGGGGATGATGATGATGAGATAGACCTATTAACCGATAGAACAGTCCAGACAGCAAGCCTGGGAGTAGCTTAAGGGTGGAGCAGTCATCACTGGCAAGGCTTCGAGTAGACGCTACAGGTCATCTTGCTACTAGATCTCACCAGATGTAGATAGTCTTCCATCCAGCTCTCGTCTTCCATCCATCCATCATGTGCCATGCCGGTAAGCGTGGGCGGTCATGTTCTGCCATCTCACTCGATCAACAGAGTCGTGGATCAGTTCCGTGTTTCTGTCTCGACCATGCCACAAAGCCAAGCCATCCAGATACTTGTTTCTAGGTCTTCCCCTTGGTCTGTTCCCCTCGATCTTACCAGTTGTCACCAAGTTCTCCAAATCATTTCTTCTCATAACATGCCCAAAAAATTGTGACTGTCTACGTCTAATGTCTCTGATCAGTTTACGATCTTCATTTGTTTCTTGAAGGACTTGTTCATTGGTCTTTCTGGCTGTCCATGGTATTCTTTGCATTTTCCTCAGAAACCACATTTCTACAGCCATCAGATGTTTTTCAGCCTGGCTGCTCATTGTCCAAGCTTCACATCCATATAAAAGTACAGGTTCTATGTAGCATCTCAACACTCTTTTTCTCGTTTCAATTGACATCTTTTTATTGGTCAGTATGTTTTTCATCTTGCTAAAGGCTACTTTTGCCATGGCGATTCTTGTTCTAATCTCTTCAAGGCATCTCCCATCAGATGTTATTACTGTTCCGAGATAATTGTACCTATTCACTTGTTGAAGAATATTCCCATTTACTTGTATATTACACTGTGGTATTTCGTTCTTCCTAGTGACGACCATAATCTGTGTCTTTTTACAATTTAATTCTAACCCTTGTTGTTCTCGTCTTCACCCAGATGAAAAAATACTGGTTGGTCAACCTGGACTAGTTCTGGAAAACCTACTCCGTGATGCTCCAAATGAGTGTTCCACACACATATGACGAAATGTTCAAGATCTTGCCAGAGGCAACAATCTGAACACTGAGTTGCCCTCTCTTAGAGAGTTCCAGGGAGTGTCAGAAATATGAGAGCAACTTCTCAGGTGATGATGTGGAATATTGGTGCTGGAGATAGTCTCTAGACTCCAGCGGATTCATAGGCCAAAATGGCCTGGCACTCAAAGTCAATACAATCTGGTTCTAGCTGGTAGTGGATCTGTCAAGAGTTCTGATACAAGGCACAATCACTCCATAAAGGTACTTGCCGTGAGTGTAGTCGGTCAGCAGATATCATAGACATAGTAAACATACTTGGTATTGACGACGGCCAAGGGTTAGTCGGACTCAACCTCCAGGGTAGTAAACTCTGGTGACACAAACATGGTAGGATTCATAGTAGGATTCTTGGTCCGCTAATCACACTTGCCTGGTCCCAATCACTGGACCCGTCACCAACTGATAATACTTCACTCAAGAAGATAGAACCTGTGGAAGACAACACTCAGTGAAAGTATCTAGAACCAAGCTTACCCTGAGCGAGTTCACTCTCACCTCCTTCCTCAGCTATATGGACTCTTCACAGGAGAGTCCCAGTCCCTTCATATGCTGCTCACAGGTGCCAGTGAAGAACGGGGTCCAGGACCTGACAGGCTGCTAAGTGCCCCGCTTTATCTTCCCCGGACTGGAGTATAGCTTGGGCCAAGGTGGCTGGTCACTCGTCACTGAGGTGTCGGCCTACTCTGCAAAACTTCTACATGACATATAGGGTTAGTGAATCATTAGTAAAGGTAGGCAGAATGGCCCTGAAGTAGGGCCGGTGATGAAGCACCTGGACCCCTTCCTGGTCACACCAATCTCCCTGGTTCACGTCCCTATTACCAGCCAGGGCAGATATAGTACCGTGCCTCAGGTACAAAATCCAAATCCAATAGTATATACAGGGTCTTAATAATTCTCCATGTAGCAGAGATCCACACCCCGTTCTCCCCTCCCTCTTCAAGGGCCGGAGCATTTAGAACGGTGTCACTGCCCTTATAGGACAGCGCTGTCCCGTCGGTCAATTCTCACACATTGTCCACCTCTCCGGAATCCCCTATATATTAAGCTGGCATTTCATTGAGGGACACTATCTATAAGACAGATGAGAGGAAAGCCAAGAAGAGAAGCCAGTGGTCGCCTCACCAAGTGCCAAAGACTTTCGACTCAAGCCACGACCTTGAAACGACCTCCGATAGTTCTACATATCTTCGCACTACATTCGCCTCGCCGAGCTGCGTCGATCGAGCCCACACATGCCCTAGTATAGGCGCCGTCCTACACTACTTCCGCTTTCCTCCTCGTGACGTCATTCCGCATCGACGACGTTCGATTTCAGGAAGCTGGTTCATGTGTGAACTCAAATTAAAGCTCTCGTTGTCCTGAACCCACTTAACCCAACCTACAGTAGCTGTGAATAACCCCAGCGCCGCTAACACAATAAATATCCCTGTATTACACTGCTAGCAAATAAGCGCTTTCAACAGGTTTTGCCTTCAGGCAACGCCAGTAGTCTGTTCACACATGCCCCACTTTCCTGCGCCACAGGTTAGTACACACCGCCTAGCACTATCGGGTCACCAAGTACCAAAGTTAAATAAACTAAAGGGTACACATACCTTCAGATTGCCGAACACAGTTTCATACTGGAGTAGCTGTAACTCAGCAGGACTAGACGTCGGATCTCTTTAACAACCTTGAGACATTGATCGCCCCCAGCTCTCCCTAATGAAAACACACTGTGCACAAAAGCGTCTGTCCACAAGCCCTGACAGCCAGCAACTGATCTTTGTCCGTCCGGCCTAATCCACTGCGCATGCACCAAAACCATGCGCGGTCATCCGGTGAATCATGTTCACCCGGCCTAGGTTTTTGGAATAATCTCGACTGCCAGCCAAAGGGCGGTAATTTTCCAGAGAACCGGGTCGGGTAATAGTAGGGTTGTCTGCTTTATACTGCACAGCCGAATCAACCGGCTTCTATCTCGTGACAGTCAGGTCACTTGTAACAATCCACATCTGTAGGCTGTTTCTACTTGGCAGCTCAGTCAGGTCACTTGTAACAATCCACATCTGTAGGCGGGGTCTACTTGGCAGCTCAGTCAGGTCACTTGTAACAATCCACATCTGTAAGCTGGGTCTACTTGGCAGCTCAATCAGGTCACTTGTAACAATCCACATCTGTAGGCTGCATCCACCTGGCAGCTCAGTCAGGTCACTTGTAACAATCCACATCTGTAGGCTGCGTCCACCCGGCAGCTCAGTCAGGTCACTTGTAACAATCCACATCTGTAGGCTGCATCCACCCGGTAGCTCAGTCAGGTCACTTGTAACAATCCACATCTGTAGGCTGCATCCACCCGGTAGCTCAGTCAGGTCACTTGTAACAATCCACATCTGTAGGCTGGGTCTACTTGGCAGCTCAGTCAGGTCACTTGTAACAATCCACATCTGTAAGCTGCGTCCACCTGGCAGCTCAGTTAGGTCACTTGTAACAATCCACATCTGTAGGCTGCGTCCACCCAGCAGCTCAATCAGGTCACTTGTAACAATCCACATCTGTAGGCTGGGTCTACTTGGCAGCTCAGTCTGGTCACTTGTAACAATCCACATCTGTAGGCTGCATCCACCTGGCAGCTCAATCAGGTCACTTGTAACAATCCACATCTGTAGGCTGGGTCTACTTGGCAGCTCAGTTAGGTCACTTGTAACAATCCACATCTGTAGGCGGGGTCTACTTGGCAGCTCAGTTAGGTCACTTGTAACAATCCACATCTGTAGGCTGCATCCACCCGGTAGCTCAGTCAGGTCACTTGTAACAATCCACATCTGTAGGCTGCATCCACCCGGTAGCTCAGTCAGGTCACTTGTAACAATCCACATCTGTAGGCTGGGTCTACTTGGCAACTCAGTCAGGTCACTTGTAACAATCCACATCTGTAGGCTGCGTCCACCTGGCAGCTCAGTTAGGTCACTTGTAACAATCCACATCTGTAGGCTGCGTCCACCCAGCAGCTCAATCAGGTCACTTGTAACAATCCACATCTGTAGGCTGGGTCTACTTGGCAGCTCAGTCTGGTCACTTGTAACAATCCACATCTGTAGGCTGCGTCCACCTGGCAGCTCAATCAGGTCACTTGTAACAATCCACATCTGTAGGCTGCGTCCACCCAGCAGCTCAGTCAGGTCACTTGTAACAATCCACATCTGTAGGCTGCGTCCACCCGGCAGCTCAGTCAGGTCACTTGTAACAATCCACATCTGTAGGCTGCGTCCACCTGGCAGCTCAGTTAGGTCACTTGTAACAATCCACATCTGTAGGCTGCGTCCACCCAGCAGCTCAATCAGGTCACTTGTAACAATCCACATCTGTAGGCTGCGTCCACCCAGCAGCTCAATCAGGTCACTTGTAACAATCCACATCTGTAGGCTGGGTCTACTTGGTAGCTCAGTCAGGTCACTTGTAACAATCCACATCTGTAGGCTGGGTCTACTTGGCAGCTCAGTCAGGTCACTTGTAACAATCCACATCTGTAGGCTGGGTCTACTTGGCAGCTCAGTCAGGTCACTTGTAACAATCCACATCTGTAGGCTGCATCCACCCGGTAGCTCAGTCAGGTCACTTGTAACAATCCACATCTGTAGGCTGCATCCACCCGGTAGCTCAGTCAGGTCACTTGTAACAATCCACATCTGTAGGCTGGGTCTACTTGGCAGCTCAGTCAGGTCACTTGTAACAATCCACATCTGTAGGCTGGGTCTACTTGGCAGCTCAGTCAGGTCACTTGTAACAATCCACATCTGTAGGCTGGGTCTACTTGGCAGCTCAGTCAGGTCACTTGTAACAATCCACATCTGTAGGCTGGGTCTACTTGGCAGCTCAGTCAGGTCACTTGTAACAATCCACATCTGTAGGCTGGGTCTACTTGGCAGCTCAGTCAGGTCAC
Organism: Cepaea nemoralis; assembly: GCA_014155875.1. Taxonomy (NCBI): domain Eukaryota; kingdom Metazoa; phylum Mollusca; class Gastropoda; order Stylommatophora; family Helicidae; genus Cepaea; species Cepaea nemoralis. The sequence continues at coordinate 216,116 of JACEFZ010014783.1, read as the reverse complement.
TTGTAACAATCCACATCTGTAGGCTGGGTCTACTTGGCAGCTCAGTCAGGTCACTTGTAACAATCCACATCTGTAGGCTGCCTGGCAGCTCAGTCAGGTCACTTGTAACAATCCACATCTGTAGGCTGCGTCCACCCAGCAGCTCAATCAGGTCACTTGTAACAATCCACATCTGTAGGCTGCGTCCACCCAGCAGCTCAATCAGGTCACTTGTAACAATCCACATCTGTAGGCTGGGTCTACTTGGTAGCTCAGTCAGGTCACTTGTAACAATCCACATCTGTAGGCTGGGTCTACTTGGCAGCTCAGTCAGGTCACTTGTAACAATCCACATCTGTAGGCTGGGTCTACTTGGCAGCTCAGTCAGGTCACTTGTAACAATCCACATCTGTAGGCTGCATCCACCCGGTAGCTCAGTCAGGTCACTTGTAACAATCCACATCTGTAGGCTGGGTCTACTTGGCAGCTCAGTCAGGTCACTTGTAACAATCCACATCTGTAGGCTGGGTCTACTTGGCAGCTCAGTCAGGTCACTTGTAACAATCCACATCTGTAGGCTGGGTCTACTTGGCAGCTCAGTCAGGTCACTTGTAACAATCCACATCTGTAGGCTGGGTCTACCTGGCAGCTCAGTCAGGTCACTTGTAACAATCCACATCTGTAGGCTGGGTCTACTTGGCAGCTCAGTCAGGTCACTTGTAACAATCCACATCTGTAGGCTGCGTCCACCTGGCAACTCAGTTAGGTCACTTGTAACAATCCACATCTACCCCGTTACAGGAATAGTCCATGAACACCAGCCGATTAGCCGCTATACTACACACACGCAACAGCTCCACATTGTTGGCCGTTCTTTTCTGGTTTTGTCTTCTCTTCTCGTAATCATTCTGTGTAATAGCTTTGCCATGGGTCTTGCCAGACTGACTGTCTCATCATGTCCACATTATGAAGTGCCTGGTTTCTTTGACACATCTGTAAATACGGGTTTTAATACCTTTCAGCTGTAGGATAGAGTTTGTTGATGCCCTTCAATTAATTACATTTTGAGTGTTCTGCCTTATGTCTTTTGTACCTAAAGTTAGCATGGTCCTCAGACAAGAGTCCTGCTGATTTCTGTGTTATTGTGTCAGATGTATTCTAACATCTCTGTACATGTATGGCTAATTAGTCTTAGATACTTCTTCTGTAGTTCTTGCATATTGTTAGGCTGTCTTTGGTAGAAAAATCACTGCTTCTCTGGGTTGATTTTTAATTTTTATTTTAATTTTTATTTTTTTCATTTAAAGGCATTTATTTTTATTATGGTATAATCATGATTAGGTTAATTCTTTTATAATTCTTTACAACAGTCTGTCAGTACATCTGTTCATAGCAGTCTTCTCAATGACCCATGTGTTGACTTCTGTGCTCTCCTATCGATTAGTTAATCTTACTATTGAAGCTGTACTCTGTGTTTTGAGAGGAAGAGAGAGAGGGGGGAGAGCGATACCCATGTGTTGACTTCTGTGACAGGTCTTGTCGTCTCCTATCAATTAGTTAATCTTACCATTGAAGTTGTATTCTCAGTGTGTTGAGAGAGAGAGAGAGATAGAGACCCATGTGTTGACTTCTGTGACAGGTCTTGTGGTCTCTCTGTATATATATATATATTGGTCACTTGAAACGTCATGAGAGTTTGAAGAGAACAATAATGGAGGGGTATATGCCTGGGAAGAGAGGAAGAGGAAGGCCAAAGAAGAGAAGATGGGTGCAGGATGTGGTGGATGATCTCCAGATGGGTGTATCGGATGCGGGACATCTGGCTTGTAATCGAGAAGTTTTCCGGAAGGTTGTTATGGGAACTAGGTTCTGCAAAGGACATGCTACTGAATGAATGAATGATATATATATTGCGAAGCTGCTTCACTAGTTAGTATCTTTCATTGTTAGTCCCCATCTTGTTATCATCATGAAGTGCCATGCCAACAGGAGTGGGCGGTCTTGGTTCACCATCTCACACGGTCACCGAGTCAAATCAGGTCTGTGTTCTTGTCTTCACCATGTCATGCTGCCAGATCATCAAGGTATTTATCCCTTTGTCTTCATCTTGCTCTATTCTCATCAAGCCAGTTGTCACTGAATTTTCAAGTCCATTTCTCTTCATAACATGTTTAAACATTTTGACTGCATCTAATTTCTCCAATAAGTCTCCATTTTTCATTTGTCTCTTGAAGGACTGTCTCATTTTATTTTCTATCCGTCCATGATATTCTTTGCATTTTGTTCAAAAACCACATGTCCCCTTCATTAGATGTTTCTGAGCTAGTCTGTTAATTGTCCATGTTTCACAAGCATATAACAATACGGGTTCTATGTAACACTTCACCACTCTTTTCCTAACCGCAATTGACAACTTTTGTTGGTAAGTATATTTTCCATATTGCAGAAGGCCACCTTTTCCATGACAATTTTTTATCTAATCTCTGAAAGGCATCTTACATCAGATGTTACGACTGTTCTGAGATCTTATCTTTTATTACTGGTTTTTTTTTCTCCTATGAATGCAACTCTAAATTGCTCATAATATTTTCACTCCGTCAGTTATCAGTTATCAGTTGGGATTTCTCTCCTCTCTCTCCCCCCCCCCCCCAGCATATGCATCAGCGTCCGGTGGCTAATAGTGCCAGTTCTGTGTTGGTTGACGAGGCGCTTTGTTTTCCCGATGTACCTCTCGCGTCTGGCTGTGCCGATTCTTACTCCCAGGTCTTTCATCCTGGACAGCGATGTGGAATCATTGACGTCAAAGTCCTCTGTTCTCGCCATATCTTTAAGGACGTTAATAACATCGGCACGATCCATGGGCTGGCCATCTACAGGGGGTGCAGAGCCAGCCAGTTTGTCAGCTCGTTCATTTCCCTCGACTCTCGCATGTCCCGGGACGAAGATGGTGACTTTACGGACAACAGACTTCCGCAGCGATTCAGTCCACTGTCTACGTACCGATCCAGCTTCGACCTTCTGAATCATGCTCATTGAATCACTTAGTACACACACGTTGGTATAATGCTGTGACTCCAGCCATATGAAAGCCTGTGTAACTGCCATCACCTCCATCGTCATGCTGCTCGTGGTCATAGAGTGGGCACCACTGGATTCTTGAACGGTTCGGCCCGCTGAACGGGCTGTAAATGCCCACGCACTTCTCTGCTGCTTTACCACAGATCCATCTGTATAGATGAGCACTTCGGGGCTATCTGAGTGTTCATAGATGAGCGCGTTAACCTCTGCATTGACAGCGGCAGGGTTCTGCTCTCTGCACCGTCTGTCGAGTGTGATAATGCAGGAGAAAGTGCACTTAAAAGCTGGAGGCACCGGCACCCATTCCTTGCCGGGGTTGATACTGGTAAGACTGCAGACCTGTCTGACGATATCTTCCGCCCGACCCATCCATGATTTGCCCCTCTTTAGCCTGTCACCCTTTTCTCTGAATATAGCGTCATGCAGAGGGTGCTGCTCATCTGCACTTATTTTTAAGTATGCACGAGCTCTCCAGATCTTGATCCTGTGTTCCATTGTCGGGAAGTCAAGGAGGTATCTCATTGCTACACAGCTGGTGTCTCTCGTGCAGCCCAAAATGATGCGCATGGCTTCGTTTTGTACCATTTCAAGTCTTCCAATCTGTGTAGGGCTGACAGTGAGGATGGCCAGGGCATACTTGATGCGTGAAAGCACAAGTCCTTGGAACAGAAGTATTAGCAGTCTTTGCTCGATATTGGCAGTCGCCATGACTCTCATTGCTGACAAACCTTTTCGAGCCTTCGTTATGACATAATCGACATGATCTCTGAAGGACAGGCTACGATCAAGCCTCACGCCAAGATATGTCATTGACTGGGTTCTACTCAAACTGCTCCCATCCATTCTTACTGCCGGCAGGTCTGTTTTCACAATATGGTTGTTTAGTGAGAACCATGTAACCGTTGCCTTTGCAGGGTTGACAAGGGCATCGGCATCCGCACACCATGAGGAAATTCGATCTAGTTCGCCCTGCATATCATTGGCAACCGCCTGTCTATCTCGACCCTGTCGATACACGAGGATGTCGTCAACGAATGACAGAGTCCTACCCCTCCCGTCCAACTGTTGTTCAGTGATCGGCACCGTATACACGTTGAATAGTACTGGTGACAGTGGTGAACCCTGCGGCAATCCTGGACATATCGTTATCGGCTCAGAAGACCAACTCCCGCATCTTAGCACCACCTTCCTTTGGAGCAGAACTGCAGCTATCCATCGTACAAGGTGAGGGTGCACTTTCAGTCTGAGGAGGGTTTGCATCAAGTGCTCGAACGATACTCTGTTATATGCGTCCTCTAAGTCTATGGCGGCCGCACATGTCTCTTCTCTGACCTGAAATCCTTCGTAAACATCTTGAGCAAAGACCGCTGCATTCAGCCATGACTCTTTGTTGCGTCTGTATCCTCCAAGTGTGGGCGGGAAGCAGCCGAGCTGTTCCAAGTCCCAAGCAAGTCTGTGTGCGACAATTTTCTCCAGTAGCTTGCCAACAGTATTCTGCATCGTAATGATTCTGTAGCCGCTTATCTTGGAATAGTCTTTGTTCGGTTTTGGCAGCGGCAGCAGGTAGCTGTGTAGCCATTCTTCTTTGACCTGACCCCTCTGGATACTGGTGTTGAATTCTCTGGCCAGTTCTTCCATGTCGTCATCTGATATCACCAGTAGGTCACCATATCGGATGCCGTCTGGGCCTGGGGCGGTGTTAGGTGATTTCTTGAGCATCGCACGCACTATCTCAGCTGTGATTGTCCATTCTTCGTCTGTCCCGACCCCCTCGCACAACTGAGAGAGTGTAGTGTCGTTGTGGTCCTCTGTCTGGCGGGCTTGTCTTTCTGGTCAGTCTGTTCCATGTAGCGTGCAAGAAGGGCCTCACCTTTATCCGCATCCGACTTTTTCCATGCGAGGTCTGTGCCTTGAAAGTCTGGAATACCCCTACGTTGTGCAGCACCGTTCATGCTCTTGTGGAGGCGCCAGAATGTCATAAGAGATCGCTCGGAGCACACCTTCCTGCAGAACTCGTCCCATTTCTCGGCCTTGGCCTGTTTGGCGCAGGATTTGAATAAAGTCGTCGTCCTATCGACCTCCGTCTTCAGGTTCGCCAACTCAAACTGTGGCATGTTAGCCTTTCTGGCCTTTTGCCAGCCTGCCTCTTTCCCAGCCATGCCTTCTCGACCTCTCCATTCCACCATGGTGGCTGCAACCATCTTTCTTGTCTCCTGCGGGAGGAAGTTAGTTTCCTTCTTCTGATCTTGTTTATGGCGTCTTGACCAGTGTTGTCGTACGGGAAGGCATTTGTCTTGTTTCTTTGACTCATGGCCCCGTCTTTCTTGATCAGGATGACACGAGGGTAGTGGTCACTATCGTGGTATCCCAGTGTACCCCACCGGCACCTTGGTGCGATGGTGGGCGACACCAGAGCCAAGTCAATGATGCTGTCAGAGTCACCTGGTCGAGTGGCTATTCTAGTGACCTTCCCATCATTCAGACAGATTAGGGCAGCAGATGCCAGGGCAGCTTGTAGTCTTGTAATCGTGAACGTTTATGCGCGAAATGGGAAGGTCGACGTGCGACAATGGCAGAGTTTATTCGATATGGATGAAAGGCATATCATCTACTGTGGGGACTTCAATGCCAGAGGCAGTCAATGGGGGACGCCCTGGCAATATTTTCACTATAAAGGGAGAAAAGACCTGGAGACATTACACATCCCTGTCGCGCACCTCTCCTTATAGGCTGAATTAACCCACTTGGTTATCAATTTTTATGGTAGCTGCTTGTTTCCAGTGGATGTTATTTATAACTTTTAGATCTGTTCCGCCAGTCTCTCTGGCCTAGGAGTTAAACGACTTTCTCCATAATCCCGTTTATCACCGTGGGGTATCGCATTGCGCGAGAATTGGTAGCGGTTCTCACCGTGTTGGTGACTTATGGGATAAGCGAGCCGGCTGCTCAGAAAGCAATGGCAAACTATTGAGCATAATCTTGCCAAGAAATCAACAACAGCTGTAAAATGCTGGTGTTAACAGCGATGTCCTATAAAGGATATGCGGAGGGAAAAAAAGATCTGTTCCATCCAATTGGTCTGCCAGCATTTTCATCATGTCAGTATATCTGACTCTGTCGAAAGCGTTCATGTCATCAATGTAGCCAAGATGAAGGTCTTTACTGGCTTTTATTGAACCATATATTATCGCTCTTGGCAAATACACAACATTTGTTGTACCTTTGCCTTCTACAAACCCACACTTTTCTTCACCTATTTCTGGTTTTATTTTCCTTCTAACCCTGTACATGATGATCCTTACTAAAATCTACGTGATGTGACTCCTTATGCCAATTGTTCGATGTTGTTCCCATTCCAAGGCTCCTAACTTTTTCAGAATTGCAATACGCAGTGATTTACATAGCTTTTGTGGCACCTTGCCATCTTGACAGACGATAGTTTGTTACATTGTGCTTCAAAAAGGCTTAATAACTAAAACCCATGGCGGTAACGAATATGACTGTTAAGGCCAATTCACGCTGTAAATGTTCGTCCATGTGAACACATGGTCATTTTCACCATCATGCGCCATCTTACATCTCACACACTCAGCATGTGACTTATCTGCAATAATTTTCTCCTTTGTCTTTATTCCATTTCTGATATTTGCCCTCCATGCAACACATTCAGCGGCGACTTGCTCCAAATGTACATTATCAATGCCTGTATCAATCATATCCCGCTTACACACATCTTTGTATTGTGGTAGAAGCTGACCCTAAGATCTCTTACCCACCTGTAATTCACCAAAAAAGATGTCCTTTGGTATTCTACCATCATCCATCCTCCTAAGATGTCCTATCCATCTAAGTCTACGAAGACTGAGCATGGAATATACCATCATACAACCTGATCTTTCCAACACTTCAGTATTTGTGATTTTGTCTTGCCACTTAATACCAAGAATTCTTCGTAGTCACCGCATATGAAAGCTGTTTAAACGTTTCTCTTGGTGTGAGTAAGTTGTCCAGGCTTCACTGCCATAAAGAAGAGTACTAAGGACACAGGCTTGGTAGACGAGGACTTTTGTTTTGGCAGTAAGCTTCCTGTTCTCCCACTCTTTTTCTTAACCTGTTCATTGTTGTTGCTGCCTTACCAATCCTCATGTTGATTTCCTGATCTAGGGATAATTTGCTATTTACCTCTGATCCTAGATATGTAAAATGGTCTACTATCTCTAGTTCGGCGTCGTCAATAAAGATTGATGGTACCCCATGTGCACCTTGTGACATAATCTGTGTCTTCTTTTTGCTAAGCGGAGCAGTCAGACTTGTGCAGAGTTATAATCACATTAAGCAGGGAGTGGCCAGCAGGGGCCGCGGAAGTGGAAATCCAGCAACTAATTCAGGACAATGCTCACTCGAGTGATGTGATTATCTACACAGATGGTTTCGGTGTCAATAGGTGAGAGAAGTGGCTGGGGTTTCATAGCCAAAGCTAATGGTCGATGTTTGGGGCAGGAGAGCCTGGCATATGATACCACAACATCCAGCTTAAGAATGGAAGTGGAGGCAGTCACTGCGGCTCTCCGCTGGATGGAGAATACGACACACACACACATCGTGATTGTAGCTAACTCAGAAAGCATGCTGACGAGGGTGAGGACAGGCAGACTTCGTGCGGAGTGGCTTGCTTCGCTTTGGAGGTCACGGGTGACAAGCATCGCCTGGATCTTTTTTCTGGGGCATGCCGGTGTGCTGGGAAATGAACAGGTGGACAGATTGGCTGGCTCTGCAGAACTTGGTGGAGTATTTATACATGACAGGGCAGACGTGGTTGCGGCCTTGTGGGAGCACGTGCACACCTCGGAGGAGCAAATGGATTACCATGGTCTGGCAAGAATGAGACAACGAGGAGTGACGAAGGAATCTGGCCGACGCTTAACGCTCAAAGGAAAGGCGAGACGGACTTATAATCAGATTGCTACCGGTACTATTAGTGTTGGAACTCTTCGCAGGCTGCTGAGGATGGGGACGGAGCACTTATGGGAATGCCCCGAATGCTGTGATGTCGATTCCTAAATCAATCAATCAATCAATAAATTCTTTTTGCTAATTGTTAAACCAAATTCAGAACAAGCATTGGAGAATGCAGATAGTAGACGTTGTAATTCTTCCTTATAGTGGGTCGTAATTGCAGCATCATCTGCAAAAAGCAACTCTCTGATCAGTACTCTCCTAATTTTGGTCTTGGCCTTCAATCTCTGAGCATTGTAGATGCCGCCATCTGACCATGAGTGAATGTATATACCGTCATCCTGATCACGAAAGGCATATTTCAGTAGAAGTGAAAAGTATATTCCAAAGAGGGTGGGAGCTAGTACACAACCTTGCTTAACTCCACTCTTGATTTCAAACTCTTCAGAAGTTGCACCATCAAACTTGATTATACCCTTCATGCCTGTGGAACGATTTCACAATGGACAGAAGAGTTGGTGGGCAGCCAATCTTCTTTAGTGCCTTGAACAGACCCTCACGACTGACCAAATCAAATGCCTTTGTGAGGTCGATGAAGGCAATAAACAGTGGCTGATTCTGTTCTTGGCATTTTTCTTGCATTTGTCGCAATGAGAATATCATGTTAATGGTAGGCCAGCTCTGTTGGAAACCACACTGTGATTCGGGGGTAGACTTGATCTCCCAGGACTTGAAGTCTGCGCAGAACAATTCTGACAAATACTTTTCCAACAATACACAGAAGTGAGATACCCCTATAGTTGTTACAGTCGCTCTGATCTCCCTTGTTCTTGTACAATGTTATGATGCTTGAGTCTTTGAAATCCTGTGGGACTTGTCCTTCTCGCCAGCATAGCTCTATTAGCTGGTGGATCTGTAGAGTGAGTGTGTCTTGCCCATTCCTGATAACCTCAGTTGGAATCCCATCCTTACTTGGAACCTTGCCAGTTGCAACTTCATTTATAGCACACTTAACTTCTGTTATGGTGGGAAGCAGTTCCAGGTGGTCAAGAGTTGGCAGGCCCTCTATGGCGTTGAGGGCATCTTCCACTAATTTGGTCTCACTTGAGTAAAGCTCCACATAGTGCTCTACCCATCTATCCATCTGCTGTTTCTTATCAGTGATGATTTCTCCAGTTAAGGTTTTCAATGGTGCACTTCTTTTGATCATTGGACCACAGGCTTCTTTATCCCTTCATACATGCTTCTGATGTTTCCCTTATCACTTGCATTTTGAATGGACTCACATAACTTGATCCAATAGTCATTTGCACACTGTCTGGCAGCCTTTTGCATATCCTTCTTAGCTTGCTTCAGCTCACTCAGAGTGTTACGCTGTTGTTCTTTCCTTGTTTCTTAAGCGATCTATCATCTTTTTATCAATCAAGGGCTGCAGAGTCTGGCAGTGCCGTAAACATCTACCACTGTTTTGTAAAGAGTTTCCTTAAGTTTTATCCCAATTTTCACTTACTGTACAAATTTCTGATGTATCAGTGAAAGCGTCTTCAAGTTGCTGTTGGAACTCAAAGCTTTTATCAGGATCGTGGATGGTAATAACATCAATCCTGGAGCTAGATTTGTGTTTAGCTGTGTAGATTCTCTTTGGTCTCAGTCTAACGCTTGCAATAACCATAGAATGATCTGTATCGCAGTCAGCACTGTGGTAACTTTGAGTTAATGATGTTTGGTTCAGATGTTGTCTCCCTGTGATGATGAAGTCCAGCTTGTGCCAATGGCCGGATCTTGGATGTTTCGATGTAACCTTATAAAGCTCTTTTGTTTTAAAGAAGGAGTTTGTAATACATAGGTAATTTCTGGTGCAATGCTCCAGCAGCCTTTGCCCATTTTCATTCATGTGACCGATGTTGTATTTTCCAAGGCACAATGGCCGTGAACTCGAGTCCTTGCCCACACGAGCATTGAAATCACCGAGCATATAAATGTAGTCAGATTTTGGAACTGCCTTGATCACAGTCCTCAAACGAATCCTTCTCATCATCAGGGGAAGTGAAAGTCTGTGCATATGCAGTGATAATGGTGGCAAAACCACAAGAGGTTGCCAAGCGCAGGGATAATAGTCTTTCATTGCCTCCGACTGGAATTTCAGTCATTCCCAGTAGTGAATTCTTCACTGCTAAGCACACACCATGTTGCCTTTTTTCTGCCTGCCCTTTACCCTTCCAAAAAAAGGTGTAATGGTTTTCCCTGAGTGACCCTTCCTCAGCGAGGCGAGTCTCCTGCAGGCCAGCAATATCAATGTTAAGATGATTGAATTCAGCATCAATCACAGCCGTTTTTCTCACATCGTCAATATTTGTCAACTCAGTGGAAAATCCTGGACACATGGTTCTTACGTTCCAGGTTGCAAGCCGTAGCTTGCAATTCAGATTTTGTTCTATCCCCCAAGCACCCATTGAAGCAGGCAGGCTGTGGCGGATCAGCACCCAATTGGTCAGGGGCTGCCCAGCTTAAGGCGGGCGGTAGCTGAACAGTGACACCTGTAGGTGTCTCCCACCGTCAGAGGCAACTTGTGGCGCCCGATGTCTACGCCAATTGACAGGGACTTATAACCCATAACTGCTACCCCCGTTTTGATTCCGAGACCGGTTAAGACGAGGGATGGAATTATACCTCTCCATAGCACAAAGCCTGGGCTAAAATATAGAGACCATGTGTTGCCCATGCAGTATGATCCCTCTCTCGGCCTGCCGAGGAATGGTAACACCAATACATCTGGAACGAGACAAGCTGCAGAAGCTGCTGGAATAGCAAAGCAATGCTCTAACTGTCCGCCTGTCGGAGCTTCGATCCTAGACCAGCTGCCAACCAAGGCTTAGGGCCTGGGTCTGCCCTGCCATGACATTTTGACTTTAGATTGCATTTCTCACACCATGATAAGGCTTGTACCCTCCCAACTGCTGTCTTCCGCCCTATGCCATTGGCACAATGTGGGGTGTCGGGTGTGATCAGGCTGGACAGCCGACACTAAATGTGTCTGCTATATAATATATACATCTGTAAGAGGCCATAGTGACCTGTATATAAGCTTGCTGTCACATACAGTCAGTTTGTGGTCTCTACATTGTCATTCAGTACATTGCCATCAGATGTCTGATTTCTACACTTTTCAAACAGGAATATTAAGGTTTTGAAGGCACAGTGTCCAATGGAATGCAGTTTAGACCAGGTCTACCATGCTGGTTGAATTAAAGTGATTTTATGTGAGGAAGGAAATATATATAAGCACTGGTTTCCTCTCTACAAATTACGTTCATGTCACTTCACATTTGTTTCTGGTTGACTTGAATATGCATCCACACTTGTAGAAAGCTAAGTGTCAGCTACCTTCTATAGATGTGTGGATCTACGTTGGTGACAGCTAATCTCATGCAGGATGTGTAGTCAAGCACATGTTCACTGGCGGAGGTGCAGCAGAGGCTGTGGGAGGACAAATCATGCTCTCCGTCCAAACCTGACCTCTCGTGTCAATGCAAGGGTCCTCATTCACTCATTATAGTCCAAACTGCTAATTGACACCTAGACTCAACTCATAAAGTATAGCATAGATTGTGGCGGATCATGTGGTCAATATTGCATTGACTGCCTTGAGTTGTCAGGACAAAATGTCCTGGTGCTCATCAGGCTGGTTCTGCCTTTCAGCCCAGGTCTGAAAACATCCCAGTTATAGCGCACAGTGTGTATGTGTGTGTTGTGTATATATGTATGGCATATTTGTGTGTGTTTACAGCATGTGTGTTATACATATGTATACTGACTTGTATGTTTCTATTACTTCTGTACAGATACAGGACAGGGACCTGTAGATGATATGGACATTTCCCCATCTCCCTCTCCGTCCCCTTCCTCATCACGTCCCTCCTCCACCACAGGTACCCCTCAGTTACCTCCCACCAGTACACCCATTGCAGCCTCCTCCACCCCCGCCCATATTACCACCACACCAGGTAGCCATCGCTCCTCTCCCCCTCAAGGCAACCCTATCCCCACACTTGTGAATAGACAGACGGTCAGCGAAGGAGGCTCCTACGATAAAAGTGAGTTTATGATTGTCTGTCAGTTTACTGAGAACTTTGTCACTTTGTCCAAACTGAACCGTTTTTCTTTGAGTCTGTCTTCTTGTGGCTTCTCTCTTCTTTCCAAGGGTATGGAGTCAGCCAGGTTTTGGGGTGTATCATTGGATGTTGACAGTCCAGCTTTGGGTGTATCATTGAATGTTGACAGTCCAGCTTTGGGGTGTATCATTGGATGTATATATATATATATATATATGGGGTGTATCATGAAATCATCAGATGTTAACAGTCCAGCTTTGGGGTGTATCATTGGATGTTGACAGTCCAGGTTTTGGGGTGTATCATGAAATCATCAGACGTTAACAGTCCAGCTTTAGGGTGTATCATGAAACCATTGGATGTTAACAGTCCAGGTTTTGGGGTGTATCATGAAATCATTGGATGTTGACAGTCCAGGTTTTGGGTTGTGTCATGAAATCATTGGATGTTGACAGTCCAGGTTTTGGGTTGTGTCATGAAATCATTGGATGTAAAGCAGCAACAACAGAGTGGAACTGATCATTCTTTACAACATAGAATGGACGTTGTGGCTAAGTAGCCTTTGTCAGCATACACAAGCAAAAGGACATTGATACAGCCCTATTTAAAAACTGCAAAAAGTCACTTACCTGTGGTTCCTGTGTCATTGATATTCTACAACATGACCTGTGGCAGACTGCACAAGAATGTATGGGACAGAACTGGAATAAGCCTGCAAGCAAAGCTGAAAGTCTACAAAGCAGTTGTATTATCCACACTGCTATATGCTTGTGAAACATGGACTGTTTACCAGCGACATGCTAAGAAATTAAACCACTTCCACAGTCTGCCTTAGGAAGCTATTGAAGATTAAATGGCAAGACAAGATCCCAGACACTGAAGTCCTAGAAAGAGCGTCCATGCCCAGTATTCACACTCTGCTAATGAAGAATCAGATTCGCTGGGCTGGTCACTTGACTCGCATGCCAGATCACAGGCTCCCTAAACAAATTTTATTACGGTTAGATGCGTTGTGGTAAATGCTCCCAAGGCGGCCAGAGAAAACACTTTAAAGACACTCTCAAGATCTTCTTCTTCTGCGTTCATCCGGAGTTTTTTTCCGGATGTGATTGCGTTGTGCCTGTTTACAGCAGAGCTGCGTTCTTGCGCCGTTAGGTCGACACATCCAACTTCTGCAGGCATTTGTTGACCGGATTAACCTTACTCTCAAGATCTCACTAAAGCTTTAGCAATTCATCATGACACTTGTGAGACTGGTGCCAAAAACCAAACTTTGTGGCATACATCATTACGCACGGGTGCAGTCACTTGTGAAGCAAACAAGACTGCAAGAGCTGTGAAGAAAAGGCTGGACAGAAAAACCACTGCAAAAGATCCTCCTCCTCCTCCTGGAATGTCACACATTTTTTGCCCACATTGTCAAAGAACATTTCGAGCCTAAATAGGCATTACCAGCCATCTTAGAGCTCACAGCTCCATACTTTCAACCCCACTGGATGAAATGGATGGTCATCATCATTCTTGATGGTCAAACAACATGTCAGACTGTGTGCTGTGACCTCCGTGGGTCAGCTGACAGGAAATAACACTGGGAAAATGTAGACACAAGCAGAATAAGTGCGGTTTACAGTACAGATCATGTGTAGGTTGCTGGCGTGTTGTCTATGCTGTACTCCCAGTACAGATCATGTGTAGGTTGCTGGTGTGTTGTCTGTGCTGTACTCCCAGTACAGATCATGTGTAGGTTGCTGATGTGTTGTCTGTGCTGTACTCCCAGTACAGATCATGTGTAGGTTGCTGGTGTGTTGTCTGTCTGTGCTGTACTCCCAGTACAGATCATGTGTAGGTTGCTGATGTGTTGTCTGTGCTGTACTCCCAGTACAGATCATGTGTAGGTTGGTGGTGTGTTGTCTGTCTGTGCTGTACTCCCAGTACAGATCATGTGTAGGTTGCTGGTGTGTTGTCTGTGCTGTACTCCCAGTACAGATCATGTGTAGGTTGCTGGTGTGTTGTCTGTGCTGTACTCCCAGTAGAGATCATGTGTAGGTTGCTGGTGTGTTGTCCTGTCTGTGCTGTACTCCCAGTACAGATCATGTGTAGGTTGCTGGGTGTGTTGTCTGTGCTGTACTCCCAGTACAGATCATGTGTAGGTTGCTGGCGTGTTGTCTGTCTGTGCTGTACTCCCAGTACAGATCATGTGTAGGTTGTTGGTGTGTTGTCTGTCTGTGCTGTACTCCCAGTACAGATCATGTGTAGGTTGCTGGTGTGTTGTCTGTGCTGTACTCCCAGTACAGATCATGTGTAGGTTGCTGGTGTGTTGTCTGTGCTGTACTCCCAGTACAGATCATGTGTAGGTTGCTGGTGTGTTGTCTGTCTGTGCTGTACTCCCAGTACAGATCATGTGTAGGTTGCTGGTGTGTTGTCTGTGCTGTACTCCCAGTACAGATCATGTGTAGGTTGCTGGTGTGTTGTCTGTCTGTGCTGTACTCCCAGTACAGATCATGTGTAGGTTGCTGGTGTGTTGTCTGTGCTGTACTCCCAGTACAGATCATGTGTAGGTTGCTGGTGTGTTGTCTGTGCTGTACTCCCAGTACAGATCATGTGTAGGTTGCTGGTGTGTTGTCTGTGCTGTACTCCCAGTACAGATCATGTGTAGGTTGCTGGTGTGTTGTCTGTGCTGTACTCCCAGTACAGATCATGTGTAGGTTGCTGGTGTGTTGTCTGTGCTGTACTCCCAGTACAGATCATGTGTAGGTTGCTGGTGTGTTGTCTGTGCTGTACTCCCAGTACAGATCATGTGTAGGTTGCTGGTGTGTTGTCTGTCTGTGCTGTACTCCCAGTACAGATCATGTGTAGGTTGCTGGTGTGTTGTCTGTGCTGTACTCCCAGTACAGATCACATGTAGGTTGCTGGTGTGTTGTCTGTGCTGTACTCCCAGTACAGATCATGTGTACGTTGCTGGTGTGTTGTCTGTGCTGTACTCCCAGTACAGATCATGTGTAGGTTGCTGGTGTGTTGTCTGTCTGTGCTGTACTCCCAGTACAGATCATGTATAGGTTGCTGATGTGTTGTCTGTGCTGTACTCCCAGTAGAGATCACATGTAGGTTGCTGGTGGTGTGTTGTCTGTGCTGTACTCCCAGTACAGATCATGTGTAGGTTGCTGGTGTGTTGTCTGTCTGTGCTGTACTCCCAGTACAGATCACATGTAGGTTGCTGGTGTGTTGTCTGTCTGTGCTGTACTCCCAGTACAGATCATGTGTAGGTTGCTGATGTGTTGTCTGTGCTGTACTCCCAGTACAGATCACATGTAGGTTGCTGGTGTGTTGTCTGTCTGTGCTGTACTCCCAGTACAGATCACATGTTGGTTGCTGGTGTGTTGTCTGTCTGTGCTGTACTCCCAGTACAGATCACATGTAGGTTGGTGGTGTGTTGACTGTCTGCGCTGTACTCCCAGTACAGATCACGTGTAGGTTGCTGGTGTGTTGTCTGTCTGTGCTGTACTCCCAGTACAGATCACGTGTAGGTTGCTGATGTGTTGTCTGTCTGTGCTGTACTCCCAGTACAGATCATGTGTAGGTTGCTGGTGTGTTGTCTGTCTGTGCTGTACTCCCAGTACAGATCACGTGTAGGTTGCTGGTGTGTTGTCTGTCTGTGCTGTACTCCCAGTACAGATCACGTGTAGGTTGCTGGTGTGTTGACTGTCTGTGCTGTACTCCCAGCACAGATCACGTGTAGGTTGCTGGTGTGTTGACTGTCTGTGCTGTACTCCCAGTACAGATCACATGTAGGTTGGTGGTGTGTTGACTGTCTGCGCTGTACTCCCAGTACAGATCATGTGTAGGTTGGTGGTGTGTTGTCTGTCTGCGCTGTACTCCCAGTACAGATCATGTGTAGGTTGGTGGTGTGTTGTTTGTCTGTGCTGTACTCCCAGTACAGATCACATGTAGGTTGGTGGTGTGTTGTCTGTCTGCGCTGTACTCCCAGTACAGATCATGTGTAGGTTGCTGATGTGTTGTCTGTGCTGTACTCCCTGTACAGATCACATGTAGGTTGCTGGTGTGTTGTCTGACTGTGCTGTACTTCCAGTACAGATCATGTGTAGGTTGCTGGTGTGTTGTCTGTCTGTGCTGTACTCCCAGTACAGATCACGTGTAGGTTGCTGGTGTGTTGTCTGTGCTGTACTCCCAGTACAGATCACATGTAGGTTGGTGGTGTGTTGTCTGTCTGTGCTGTACTCCCAGTACAGATCACATGTTGGGTGCTGGTGTGTTGTCTGTCTGTGCTGTACTCCCAGTACAGATCACATGTTGGTTGCTGGTGTGTTGTCTGTCTGTGCTGTACTCCCAGTACAGATCACATGTAGGTTGGTGGTGTGTTGTCTGTCTGTGCTGTACTCCCAGTACAGATCATGTGTAGGTTGGTGGTGTGTTGTCTGTGCTGTACTCCCAGTACAGATCACGTGTAGGTTGCTGGTGTGTTGTCTGTCTGTGCTGTACTCCCAGTACAGATCACATGTAGGTTGGTGGTGTGTTGTCTGACTGTGCTGTACTCCCAGTACAGATCACATGTAGGTTGGTGGTGTGTTGTCTGTCTGTGCTGTACTCCCAGTACAGATCATGTGTAGGTTGCTGGTGTGTTGTCTGTCTGTGCTGTACTCCCAGTACAGATCATGTGTAGGTTGCTGATGTGTTGTCTGTCTGTGCTGTACTCCCAGTACAGATCATGTGTAGGTTGCTGATGTGTTGTCTTCTTGTTCTTCTGTGTTCATCCGGGGTGTTTTTTCGGATGTAGTTGTGTGTTGTTTTGCACCCTTGGGTCTAGACCCTTAGACCAACACATCTGTGCTTTGCATGCGTTTTTGACCAGTTTAGCATTCCTGGGGGACTCTCACTTTTGTGGTACTATCCACATCCCAGCTGGTCAAGTTAGAACGGTCAAATACTTCATGATCAACCGTCAAGGGAAGGCAGGGACAGTCCATGGGCATTATCTGCCATCCATGGTGGCTTCCATAGTTGCAGAGCCTACACATAGCTCTGGTCTTGTGCTCACCGAGGGAATCGCCACATCCTGTTCATGACTACTTTAATTCCTCACTTCAGTGTATTGGGCCTTTCGTTCGCTAAGTGCCACTCCCCGCACAAACCAGGGACGGTCAGATTGCATTATCCACTCAGCGAGCTTTCGATTCGAACATGCTAATCGCTGTGCCCGGAAAACAAAATAGTTAGAGCTGTTCCAGACACGAAGGACATTTGGGAGACTAGTTAGTCAGAGTTGTTCCGAGCACGAAGGACATTTGGAAGACTAGTTAGTTAGAGCTGTTCCGAGCACGAAGGACATTTGGAAGACTAGTTAGAGCTGTTCCGAGCATGAAAGATATTTCACTCAGATGTTTGTGCGTTGTGCCTGATTTATTTGCACCCTTAGACCAGCACATCCAACTTCAGCAGGCGTTTTTATGGATTTGCCTTCCCAGGGTTTCGAGTCTACTTGCAGAGCAGCAGGTTGTGTCTCTCTTGGTCTGGTCCCTATCTCAAGGTGTGTCCGACATGTAGTTGTACTGGGAGTACAACATGGGTCATTGGGACACGCAAGCCCCTCTACCACGTCAAGGTGGAGACACATCAGAGGGGATGTGTTGTCTGACTGTGCTGTACTCCCGGTACAGATCATGTGTAGGTTGCTGGTGTGTTGTCTGTGCTGTACTCCCAGTACAGATCATGTGTAGGTTGCTAATGTCTGTCTGTGCTGTACTCCCAGTACAGATCGTGTGTAGGTTGCTAATGTCTGTCTGTGCTGTACTCCCAGTACAGATCGTGTGTAGGTTGCTGGTGTGTTATCTGTGCTGTACTCCCAGTACAGATCATGTGTAGGTTGCTGGTGTGTTGTTTGTCTGTGCTGTACTCCCAGTACAGATCACATGTAGGTTACTGATGTGTTGACCACCTGCATGCTCCAGGATGCACATTTCTAACAGCCTGCAGGCAGACATGGGGGAGCTTCTCTCATGTATCAGTGTCAGCCGTGCCTGAGAGTTTGGCTATATCAGTTTACCTGGTGGGTGTGGGCTTGCAGTGTAAAACTGGAACAGCCTTGGCTGGAGCTTGTGGTCAAATAGTCCTGGTCAAGCTGAGAGGCTTGTGTGTGTGTGGTGCTGCACGAAGTGAGCTGCAAGAGGTGGCACCTGATAGGAGAGCTAACCATGGGTTGCTTGAGATCCATATCACTGGGGAGGATAAAAGGCAGAAGACATCATGTCGCAGTATTGGTTTTCTGTGGTGATGTCTTTTTGTGATACACTTTTGGTTTCCTTGTCTACTGCCAGTTCTGCATGTTCAATGATCACCTGTGTGTGCTTGGGTAACTTTGTGACGTGTTCTATGATCACCTGTGTGTGCTTGGGTAACTTGTGTGTGCTTGGGTATCTTGTGTGACATGTTCTATGATCACCTGTGTGTGCTTGGGTAACTTGTGTGACATGTTCTATGATCACCTGTGTGTGCTTGGGTAACTTGTGTGACATGTTCTATGATCACCTGTGTGTGCTTGGGTAACTTGTGTGACATATACTATGATCACCTGTGTGTGCTTGGGTAACTTGTGTGACATGTTCTATGATCACCTGTGTGTGCTTGGG
Source organism: Cepaea nemoralis (assembly GCA_014155875.1). Classification (NCBI taxonomy): domain Eukaryota; kingdom Metazoa; phylum Mollusca; class Gastropoda; order Stylommatophora; family Helicidae; genus Cepaea; species Cepaea nemoralis. Next base: position 197,350 of record JACEFZ010014783.1, on the reverse strand, counting down.
TAACTTGTGTGACATGTACTATGATCACCTGTGTGTGCTTGGGTAACTTGTGTGACATGTACTATGATCACCTGTGTGTGCTTGGGTAACTTGTGTGACATGTTCTATGATCACCTGTGTGTGCTTGGGTAACTTGTGTGACATGTACTATGATCACCTTCTATGCTTGGGTAATGCGTTCTATGATCACCTGTGTCTGCTTGGGTAACTTGTGTGTGCTTGGATAACTTGTGTGACATGTTCTATGATCACCTGTGTGTGCTTGGGTAATGCGTTCTATGATCACCTGTGTGTGCTTGGGTAACTTGTGTGATGTGTTCTATGATCACCTGTGTCTGCTTGGGTAACTTGTGTGATGTGTTCTGTGATTGCCTGTCTGTGCTTGGGTAACTTGTGTGACACGTTCTATGATCACCTGTGTATGCTTGGGTAACTTGTGTGATGTGTTCTATGATCACCTGTGTCTGCTTGGGTAACTTGTGTGATGTGTTCTGTGATTGCCTGTCTGTGCTTGGGTAACTTGTGTGACACGTTCTATGATCACCTGTGTATGCTGCGTAACTTGTGTGATGTGATCTGTGATCACTTTGTGTGCTTGGGTAACTTGTGTGACATGTTCCATGATCACCTTGTGTGCTTGGGTAACTTGTGGGGCATGTTCTATGAGCACCTGTGTGTGCTTGAGTGACTTGTGTGACATGTTCTATGATCACTTGTGTGTATTTGGATGACTTGTGTGACATGTTCTATGATCACCTGTCTGTGCTTGGGTAACTTGTGTTACGTGTTCTATGATCACCCGTGTGTGCTCAGTGATGTGTTCTATGATCACCTGTGTGTGCTCAGTGATGTGTTCTATGATCACCTGTGTGTATTTGGGTAACTTGTGTGACACGTTCTATGATCACCTGTGTGTGCTTGGGTGACTTGTGTGGCTTGTTCTATGATCACCTGTGTGTGCTTGGATGACTTGTGTAACGCGTTTTATGATCATCTGTGTATGCTTGGGTAACTTGTGTTACATCTTCTATGATCACCTTCTGTGCTTGTATGACGTGTTCTATGATCACCTGTTTGTGCTTGGGTAACTTGTGTGACATGTTCTATCATCACCCGTGTATGCTTGGCTAACTTGTGTGATGTGTTCTATCATCACCCGTGTGTGCTTGGCTAACTTGTGTGACGTGTTCTGTGATGCCTGTGTGTGCTTGGATAACTTGTGTGACGTGTTCTATGATCACCTGTGTGTGTGGTTGTATGAATTCAGTGAATGACTCACGGTTTGTGGTTGTTTCCAAACAGCAATACAAACACTCCAAGAGCTACAGAAGGTTCTCAGTATGCATATTAGAGCTCAGCAAAATACCACAAATATCAGTAAGTTTCCGCATCTTTCCTTTTTGTCTGTTTGTGTCATTCTGCTTTCTTGTCTCATCCGTGTGATTGTACAACTTGCCCAGCCAGGATCTTGCTCAGCTCTAATACCACCAGGACTCGATAGATCAGAAGCTCGGTGTACGGCTGGCTTGTGGGATCTGTCATAGCAATAGTTTTATATGGATGGTAAACTTGAAATAGATCCAGCTTGATGTCATTCTTTTAAAGTTGTGATAATATTGTTGGATTCAGAATCAAAAGTTTCTGTATTTAAGACAAGAAGTGATATTTTAAAGACTTATTTATGAACTTTTGCTAACTGAAGGCACAATAACAAATGAAACAGCGTATTTACCAATGCTAGTGTTTGGATTTGGTTTGGATCCAGCAATGGTACATGTGGATGAGTGAATGCAGTGTTGACAGCGAGTGTGTGACTGAAACTGGCATCTCAACCTGGCAACATCTGCCATTATTGAAACTGGCATCTCAACCTGGCAACATCTGCCATTATTGAAACTGGCATCTCAACCTGGCAACATCTGCCATTATTGAAACTGGCATCTCAACCTGGCAACATCTGCCATTATCCAAGCAAGAGTCGTGCAGGAACAGCTTATGGTTGGTGACTAGTTCAAAACCCGCTGATATTCATCGCTGCCTGCCGTGTGTGTGTGGAGAACCGAGTGTAGCACTTTCATCAGTATTTGAATGGTGTAAATGCTTTTGTGAAGATCATGGATCCATTGAGGATGAACCCTGTGAAGGTTGACCAAAAAGTTTTGTCATGAGTGAAGCCATACATAATGTTGAAAAAGGTTGTTTTGGACAAAGGGCGAGTTACTGAGCAAGTCACTGTGAGCGATGGCTACTGGCATCAGCAAAATTTCTGTGGACATCATCAGGGTTACCTCAATTTTCTTGAAGTCCTACCATAAATTTGCAGGACTGTCCAGCAAAGCTGTCATTCTTCAACACAACAACGTGAGACCTCATACATCTGCCGACACTGGCAATTATTGATCAGTTGCATTGGAAGTCACTGCCACGCCCACCTTACAGTCCTGACTTGGCGTTGAATTATTCTCATCTTGTTTGGCCCTCTAGAACAGCATCTGGAAGGAGAACAGTTTGACACGGATGACAAAGTGTGCTATATAGTTCTACAGGGCTCAAGGACCAGCTATGAGAATTGTATACTGCCAGAATACAGGTGCTCTTAGGTGGCTACTTCACAGAATAGTACATGTCATTGCAGTTTATCTCTCGTAGTTAGCTAGAGATGACATCAGTCCCGATACTGACTGGGCAACCTTGCTATATCAGCAGTTATTGCTCGGTGCTGTCTTAATTGTATTAGCTGATAGTCGATAGCGGCAAATCTCTAGACGTGAATCACTAACTGCATTGTGTGGAAACCCTAGTGCCACTGACTTCATTGACTGGCTGTTGTCTCCCTGTGTGCTGGTCTTCCTTCAGACATTGCTTGACACCCGTGACTGACTGACAGTTGATTGACACCGGTGAATGTCTGTCTGTTGATGGACATTTCTTGCCTTCTGTGTTCCTGCTGCGTGCGGCCTATAGCTGTTGAGTCTCTGTGTGTGTGTGTCCAGCAGCTGGCATGGAGAAAGTGTGTTTGTCATGAACTTCTGGTGCATGCATTGCTAGTCTGTGCTTGGAAGGTTTCCACAGAATGCATAGTTACGTTTCCAAGAACCTTTGTTACCTAATGTTATCACATGTCCCCCTGATCTCTTGGCTTGTGAGATCAGATACCTAGTCTTCTCAGACAAGGGCACAAACAGGAGATGCTGGTGTTCCTCCGTGCCATGATGTCAGGCTGTCCTGTATCGTTGGGTTTACCCTGTGTCTCTCTTGCCTGGCCGTCCATACTTTAGACTGCAGCCAACTGCAGTAGCATTTTGTCTCATCTCTCCTAGCATGAGATATGCTGTCACTTGACACACATTCTCTTAATCTTCTTTCGTTCACATGAAATGTGTCTATAACCACAGTGTTGTCTCTTGTATGAATGTTACTGTATTCTCTGAATCTGATCTGGTATGTTTATTCTAGGGCCCACTGTGACGACACCTCAAGCTCGTCATCCGTCTGTGACCATGCCTGCTCATCAAGGGACATCGCCGCAGCACCACATGTGTACGGCCGGTCAGGGCTCCTCTATGGCACACCTGTCCTACCAGGGACTGCAGGCCCAATTACCACCAACAACAACCGGCCTGTTGCCTGGGACACAAGCAGAGGATGGCTTAGGGGGCAGGACCAGTCCGGTCTCTGCTACCAGCTCTCAGAGTTCCTGGTAAGGCACATGTTACTGTGTGTGTGTATTATTATGTTGCATGTATACTGACCTTGCGTGTGTTTGTATGTGTGCATTTGCATCTGTATGTTCCCTCTACGTAATAAACCCCCCCCCCCCCCCCCCCCCTCTCTCTCCAAAGTCAACAAATGGATATCATCAGTGTGAAACTACGTGACATGTGACAGCTGGTAAGCATTGAACAGGACTGGGTGTGGTGTATGACAGTTGTAAGCATTGAAACAGGACTGTGTGTGGTGTATGACAGTTGTAAGCATTGAAACAGGACTGTGTGTGGTGTAGGACAGCTTGTAAGCATGAAACAGGACTGTGTGTGGTGTATGACAGCTATAAGCATTGAAACAGGACTGTGTGTGGTGTATGGACAGTTGATAAGCATGAAAACAGGACTGTGTGTGGTGTATGACAGTTGTAAGCATTGAAACAGGACTGTGTGTGGTGTATGACAGCTATAAGTTTTGTGTGTGGTGTATGACAACTATAAGCATTGAAACAGGACTGTGTGTGGTGTATGACAGCTGTAAGCATTGAAACAGGACTGTGTGTGGTGTGTGACAGCTATAAGCATTGAAACAGGACTGTGTGTGGTGTATGACAGCTGTAAGCATTGAAACAGGACTGTGTGTGTGTGTGTGACAGCTATAAGCATTGAAACAGGACTGTGTGTGGTGTGTGACAGCTGTAAGCATTGAAACAGGACTGTGTGTGTGTGTGTGACAGCTATAAGCATTGAAACAGGACTGTGTGTGGTGTGTGACAGCTGTAAGCATTGAAACAGGACTGTGTGTGGTGTATGACAGCTGTAAGCATTGAAACAGGACTGTGTGTGGTGTATGACAGTTGTAAGCATTGAAACAGGACTGTGTGTGGTGTATGACAGTTGTAAGCATTGAAACAGGACTGTGTGTGGTGTATGACAGTTGTAAGCATTGAAACAGGACTGTGTGTGGTGTATGACAGCTGTAAGCATTGAAACAGGACTGTGTGTGGTGTATGACAGTTGTAAGCATTGAAACAGGACTGTGTGTGGTGTATGACAGTTGTAAGCATTGAAACAGGACTGTGTGTGGTGTATGACAACTGTAAGCATTGAAACAGGACTGTGTGTGGTGTGTGACAGTTGTAAGCATTGAAACAGGACTGTGTGTGGTGTATGACAACTGTAAGCATTGAAACAGGACTGTGTGTGGTGTATGACAGTTATAAGCATTGAAACAGGACTGTGTGTGGTGTATGACAGTTGTAAGCATTGAAACAGGACTGTGTGTGGTGTATGACAACTGTAAGCATTGAAACAGGACTGTGTGTGGTGTGTGACAGCTATAAGCATTGAAACAGGACTGTGTGTGGTGTATGACAACTGTAAGCATTGAAACAGGACTGTGTGTGGTGTATGACAGCTGTAAGCATTGAAACAGGACTGTGTGTGGTGTGTGACAGCTATAAGCATTGAAACAGGACTGTGTGTGGTGTATGACAGCTATAAGCATTGAAACAGGACTGTGTGTGGTGTATGACAGCTATAAGCATTGAAACAGGACTGTGTGTGGTGTGTGACAGCTATAAGCATTGAAACAGGACTGTGTGTGTGTGTGTGACAGCTATAAGCATTGAAACAGGACTGTGTGTGGTGTGTGACAGCTATAAGCATTGAAACAGGACTGTGTGTGGTGTGTGACAGCTATAAGCATTGAAACAGGACTCTGTGTGGTGTGTGACAGCTATAAGCATTGAAACAGGACTGTGTGTGTGTGTGACAGCTATAAGCATTGAAACAGGACTGTGTGTGGTGTGTGACAGCTGTAAGCATTGAAACAGGACTGTGTGTGGTGTGTGACAGCTATAAGCATTGAAACAGGACTGTGTGGTGTGTGACAGCTATAAGCATTGAAACAGGACTGTGTGTGGTGTATGACAGTTATAAGCATTGAAACAGGACTGTGTGTGGTGTATGACAGCTGTAAGCATTGAAACAGGACTGTGTGTGGTGTGTGACAGCTATAAGCATTGAAACAGGACTGTGTGTGGTGTGTGACAGCTATAAGCATTGAAACAGGACTGTGTGTGGTGTATGACAGTTATAAGCATTGAAACAGGACTGTGTGTGGTGTATGACAGCTGTAAGCATTGAAACAGGACTGTGTGTGGTGTGTGACAGCTATAAGCATTGAAACAGGACTGTGTGTGGTGTGTGACAGCTATAAGCATTGAAACAGGACTGTGTGTGGTGTATGACAGTTATAAGCATTGAAACAGGACTGTGTGTGGTGTATGACAGCTGTAAGCATTGAAACAGGACTGTGTGTGGTGTATGACAGCTGTAAGCATTGAAACAGGACTGTGTGTGGTGTGTGACAGTTGTAAGCATTGAAACAGGACTGTGTGTGGTGTGTGACAGCTATAAGCATTGAAACAGGACTGTGTGTGGTGTGTGACAGCTATAAGCATTGAAACAGGACTGTGTGTGGTGTGTGACAGCTATAAGCATTGAAACAGGACTGTGTGTGGTGTGTGTGACAGTTGTAAGCATTGAAACAGGACTGTGTGTGGTGTGTGACAGCTGTAAGCATTGAAACAGGACTGTGTGTGGTGTGTGACAGTTGTAAGCATTGAAACAGGACTGTGTGTGGTGTGTGACAGCTGTAAGCATTGAAACAGGACTGTGTGTGGTGTATGGACAGTTGTAAGCATTGAAACAGGACTGTGTGTGGTGTGTGACAGCTGTAAGCATTGAAACAGGACTGTGTGTGGTGTGTGGACAGTTGTAAGCATTGAAACAGGACTGTGTGTGGTGTGTGTGACAGTTGTAAGCATTGAAACAGGACTGTGTGTGGTGTGTGACAGCTGTAAGCATTGAAACAAGACTGTGTGTGGTGTGTGACAGTTGTAAGCATTGAAACAGGACTGTGTGTGGTGTGTGTGACAGTTGTAAGCATTGAAACAGGACTGTGTGTGGTGTGTGACAGCTGTAAGCATTGAAACAGGACTGTGTGTGGTGTGTGTGACAGTTGTAAGCATTGAAACAGGACTGTGTGTGGTGTGTGTGACAGTTGTAAGCATTGAAACAGGACTGTGTGTGGTGTGTGACAGCTGTAAGCATTGAAACAGAACTGTGTGTGGTGTATGACAGCTATAAGCATTGAAACAGGACTGTGTGTGGTGTGTGACAGTTGTAAGCATTGAAACAGGACTGTGTGTGGTGTATGACAGTTGTACGCATTGAAACAGGACTGTGTGTGGTGTATGACAACTTATAAGCATTGAAACAGGACTGTGTGTGGTGTGTGACAGTTGTAAGCATTGAAACAGGACTGTGTGTGGTGTATGACAACTATAAGCATTGAACCACGGACTGTGTGTGGTGTGTGACAGCTGTAAGCATTGAAACAGGACTGTGTGTGGTGTGTGACAGCTATAAGCTTTCATGTGTTTGATAGATGGAACCATAGGACAGTGTGGTGTATGACAGCTATAAGCATTGAAAACAGGACTGTGTGTGGTGTGTGACAGTTGTACGCATTGAAACAGGACTGTGTGTGGTGTATGACAGTTTGTAAGCATTGAAACAGGACTGTGTGTGGTGTATGACAGTTGTAAGCATTGAAACAGGACTGTGTGTGGTGTATGACAGCTATAAGCATTGAAACAGGACTGTGTTGTGGTGTGTGACAGCTATAAGCACTTGAAACAGGACTGTGTGTGGTGTGTGGACAGTTGTAAGCATTGAAACAGGACTGTGTGTTGTGTGTGACAGCTATAAGCATGAAACAGGACTGGTGTGGTGTATGACAGTTGTAAGCATTGAAACAGACTGTGTGTGGTGTATGACAGCAGTAAGCATTGAAACAGGACTGTGTGTGTGGTGTTGACAGTTGTAAGCATTGAAACAGGACTGTGTGTGGAGTGTGTGACAGCTATAAGCATGAAACAGGACTGTGGTTGGTGTTGTGACAGTTGTAAGCATTGAAACAGGACCTGTGTGTGGTGTGTGTGACAGTTTGTAAGCATTGAAACAGGACTGTGTGTGGTTGTGTGTGACAGTTGTAAGCATTTGAAACAGGACTGTGTGTGGTGTGTGACAGCTGTACGCATTGAAACAGGACTGTGTGTGGTGTGTGACAGCTGTAAACATTGAAACAGGTACTGTGTGTGGTGTGTGTGACAGTTGTAAGCATTGAAACAGGACTGTGTGTGGTGTTGTGACAGCTGTAAGCATTGAAACAGGACTGCTTTGTGTGGTGTGTGTGACAGTTGTAAGCATGCAACAGGACGCTGTGTGGTGTGTGACAGCTGTAAGCATGAAACAGGACTGTGTGGGTTGTATGACAGTTGTAAGCATTGAAACAGGACTGTGTGTGGTGTGTGACAGCTGTAAGCATTGAAACAGGACTGTGTGTGGTGTGTGTGACAGTTGTAAGCATTGAAACAGGACTGTGTGTGGTGTGTGTGACAGTTGTAAGCATTGAAACAGGACTGTGTGGTGTGTGACAGCTGTAAGCATTGAAACAGGACTGTGTGTGGTGTGTGACAGTGTAAGCATTGAAACAGGACTGTAGGTGGTGTGTGTGACAGTTGTAAGCATTGAAACAGGACTGTGTGTGGTGTGTGACAGCTGTAAGCATTGAAACAGGACTGTGTGTGGTGTATGACAGTTGTAAGCATTGAAACAGGACTGTGTGTGGTGTGTGACAGCTGTAAGCATTGAAACAGGACTGTGTGTGGTGTGTGACAGTTGTAAGCATTGAAACAGGACTGTGTGTGGTGTATGACAGTTGTAAGCATTGAAACAGGACTGTGTGTGGTGTATGACAACTATAAGCATTGAAACAGGACTGTGTGTGGTGTGTGACAGTTGTAAGCATTGAAACAGGACTGTGTGTGGTGTATGACAACTATAAGCATTGAAACAGGACTGTGTGTGGTGTGTGACAGTTGTAAGCATTGAAACAGGACTGTGTGTGGTGTGTGACAGCTATAAGCTTTCATGGTGTTTGATAGATGGAAACATAGGACAGTGTGGTGTATGACAGCTATAAGCATTGAAACAGGACTGTGTGTGGTGTGTGACAGTTGTAAGCATTGAAACAGGACTGTGTGTGGTGTATGACAGTTGTAAGCATTGAAACAGGACTGTGTGTGGTGTATGACAGTTGTAAGCATTGAAACAGGACTGTGTGTGGTGTATGACAGCTATAAGCATTGAAACAGGACTGTGTGTGTGGTGTGTGACAGCTATAAGCATTGAAACAGGACTGTGTGTGGTGTGTGACAGTTGTAAGCATTGAAACAGGACTGTGTGTGGTGTGTGACAGCTATAAGCATTGAAACAGGACTGTGTGTGGTGTATGACAGTTGTAAGCATTGAAACAGGACTGTGTGTGGTGTATGACAGCAGTAAGCATTGAAACAGGACTGTGTGTGGTGTGTGACAGTTGTAAGCATTGAAACAGGACTGTGTGTGGTGTGTGACAGCTATAAGCATTGAAACAGGACTGTGTGTGGTGTGTGACAGTTGTAAGCATTGAAACAGGACTGTGTGTGGTGTGTGTGACAGTTGTAAGCATTGAAACAGGACTGTGTGTGGTGTGTGTGACAGTTGTAAGCATTGAAACAGGACTGTGTGTGGTGTGTGACAGCTGTAAGCATTGAAACAGGACTGTGTGTGGTGTGTGACAGCTGTAAACATTGAAACAGGACTGTGTGTGGTGTGTGTGACAGTTGTAAGCATTGAAACAGGACTGTGTGTGGTGTGTGACAGCTGTAAGCATTGAAACAGGACTGTGTGTGTGTGTGTGACAGTTGTAAGCATTGAAACAGGACTGTGTGTGGTGTGTGACAGCTGTAAGCATTGAAACAGGACTGTGTGTGGTGTATGACAGTTGTAAGCATTGAAACAGGACTGTGTGTGGTGTGTGACAGCTGTAAGCATTGAAACAGGACTGTGTGTGGTGTGTGACAGTTGTAAGCATTGAAACAGGACTGTGTGTGGTGTGTGTGACAGTTGTAAGCATTGAAACAGGACTGTGTGTGGTGTGTGACAGCTGTAAGCATTGAAACAGGACTGTGTGTGGTGTGTGACAGTTGTAAGCATTGAAACAGGACTGTGTGTGGTGTGTGTGACAGTTGTAAGCATTGAAACAGGACTGTGTGTGGTGTGTGACAGCTGTAAGCATTGAAACAGGACTGTGTGTGGTGTATGACAGTTGTAAGCATTGAAACAGGACTGTGTGTGTGGTGTGTGACAGCTGTAAGCATTGAACCAGGACTGTGTGTGGTGTGTGACAGTTGTAAGCATTGAAACAGGACTGTGTGTGGTGTGTGACAGCTGTAAGCATTGAAACAGGACTGTGTGTGGTGTATGACAGTTGTAAGCATTGAAACAGGACTGTGTGTGGTGTATGACAGCTGTAAGCATTGAAACAGGACTGTGTGTGGTGTGTGTGACAGTTGTAAGCATTGAAACAGGACTGTGTGTGGTGTGTGACAGCTGTAAGCATTGAAACAGGACTGTGTGTGGTGTATGACAGCTGTAAGCATTGAAACAGGACTGTGTGTGGTGTATGACAGTTGTAAGCATTGAAACAGGACTGTGTGTGGTGTGTGACAGTTGTAAGCATTGAAACAGGACTGTGTGTGGTGTATGACAGCTGTAAGCATTGAAACAGGACTGTGTGTGGTGTATGACAGCTGTAAGCATTGAAACAGGACTGTATGTGGTGTATGACAGTTGTAAGCATTGAAACAGGACTGTGTGTGGTGTGTGACAGCTGTAAGCATTGAAACAGGACTGTGTGTGGTGTGTGTGACAGTTGTAAGCATTGAAACAGGACTGTGTGTGGTGTGTGACAGCTGTAAGCATTGAAACAGGACTGTGTGTGGTGTATGACAGCTGTAAGCATTGAAACAGGACTGTGTGTGGTGTATGACAGTTGTAAGCATTGAAACAGGACTGTGTGTGGTGTGTGACAGCTGTAAGCATTGAAACAGGACTGTGTGTGTGTGTATGACAGCTATAAGCATTGAAACAGGACTGTGTGTGGTGTATGACAGCTATAAGCATTGAAACAGGACTGTGTGTGGTGTATGACAGCTGTAAGCATTGAAACAGGACTGTGTGTGGTGTATGACAGCTATAAGCTTTCATGGTGTTTGATAGATGGAAACATAGGACAGTGTGTGGTGTATGACAGCTGTAAGCATTGAAACAGGACTGTGTGTGTGGTGTATGACAGTTATAAGCATTGAAACAGGACTGTGTGTGGTGTATGACAGCTGTAAGCATTGAAACAGGACTGTGTGTGGTGTATGACAGCTATAAGCTTTCATGGTGTTTGATAGATGGAAACATAGGACAGTGTGGTGTATGACAGCTATAAGCTGTGTGTTGTGTATGACAGCTATCAGCTTTCATGGTGATGCTTTACTTGATGTTGATGTGTAGTACTTACCTGACAAGATGTGGACATCTGGCAGGCAATAAATCATGTAACCTATTGTTTGTGTTTTTATTATTCAAATCTTCAACAGGAGAACATTGCTGTTTGTGTCCTTCATGTGACGATGACATTTGTGTCTGTTCCTGTCTTAATCCTCTAATGTTGTCTTCACAAGCTTGTTTTCTCCTCCTCTAGCGGCAGCCCCACGCCCAGCGATTCAAGTTCCCAGAATGCAACTGTGGCGACCCAAGCACTGACAGCTGCGGCCATCAAGCGAGAGGAAACAGCCAAGCTGACAGCATCTCTGAGCAACTATTATAATGAAAAACTCATTGGCCATGTGTTGGGTTGGCAGGCAGATCTAGTGGAGAAACAGGTTGGTAGGATGTTGAATGGATCTATTGGAGAAACAGGTTGGTAGATTTTGGGTGGATCTAGTGGAGAAACAGGTTGGTAGATTGTTGGGTGGATCTAGTGGAGAATCAGGTTGGTAGGATGTTAAGTGGATCTAGTGGAGAAACAGGTTGGTAGGCTGTTGAGTGGATCTAGTGGAGAAACAGGTTGGTAGGCTGTTGAGTGGGATCTAGTGGAGAAACAGGTTGGTAGAATGTGAGTGGATCTCAGTGGAGAAACAGATTGGTAGGCTGTTTGAGTGGATCTAGTGGAGAAACAGGTTGGTAAAGCTGTTGAGTGGATCTAGTGGAGAAACAGGTTGGTAGGCTGTTGAGTGGATCTAGTGGAGAAACAGGTTGGTAGGCTGTTGAGTGGATCTAGTGGAGAAACAGGTTGGTAGGATGTGGGATGGAGAATCAGGTTGGTAGAGTGTTGAGTGGATCTAGTGGAGAAACAGGTTGGTAGAATGTTGAGTGGATCTAGTGGAGAAACAGGTTGGTAGGCTGTTGAGTGGATCTAGTGGAGAAACAGGTTGTTAGGCTGTTGAGTGGATCTAGTGGAGAAACAGGTTGGTAGGCTGTTGAGTGGATCTAGTGGAGAAACAGGTTGGTAGGATGGGGGGGAGGATCTAGTGGAGAAACAGGTTGGTAGGCTGTTGAGTGGATCTAGTGGAGAAACAGGTTGGTAGGATGTTGGGTGGATCTAGTGGAGAAATAGGTTGGTAGGCTGTTGAGTGGATCTAGTGGAGAAACAGGTTGGTAGGATGTTGAGTGGATCTAGTGGAGAAATAGGTTGGTAGGATGTTGAGTGGATCTAGTGGAGAAACAGGTTGGTAGGCTGTTGAGTGGATTAGTGGAGAAACAGGTTGGTAGGATGTGGGTGGAGAATCAGGTTGGTATGTGTGAGTGGATCTAGTGGAGAAACAGGTTGGTAGAATGTTGAGTGGATCTAGTGGAGAAACAGGTTGGCAGGAGTGGATATAGTGGAGAAACAGGTTGGTAGGCTGTTGAGTGGATCTAGTGGAGAAACAGGTTGGTAGGCTGTTGAGTGGATCTAGTGGAGAAACAGGTTGGTAGGCTGTTGAGTGGATCTAGTGGAGAAACAGGTTGGTAGGCTGTTGAGTGGATCTAGTGGAGAAACAGGTTGGTTGAGTGGCTGTTGAGTGAATCTAGTGGAGAAACAGGTTGGTAGGCTGTTGAGTGGATCTAGTGGAGAAACAGGTTGGTAGGATGTGGGGTGGAGAATCAGGTTGGTAGAATGTTGAGTGGATCTAGTGGAGAAACAGGTTGGTAGAATGTTGAGTGGATCTAGTGGAGAAACAGGTTGGCAGTATGTTGAGTGGATCTAGTGGAGAAACAGGTTGGTAGGCTGTTGAGTGGATCTAGTGGAGAAACAGGTTGGTAGGCTGTTGAGTGGATCTAGTGCAGAAACAGGTTGGTAGAATGTTGAGTGGATCTAGTGGAGAAACAGATTGGTAGGCTGTTGAGTGGATCTAGTGGAGAAACAGGTTGGTAGGCTGTTGAGTGGATCTAGTGGAGAAACAGGTTGGTAGGCTGTTGAGTGGATCTAGTGGAGAAACAGGTTGGTAGGATGTGGGGTGGAGAATCAGGTTGGTAGAGTGTTGAGTGGATCTAGTGGAGAAACAGGTTGGTAGGATGTGGGGTGGAGAATCAGGTTGGTAGAGTGTTGAGTGGATCTAGTGGAGAAACAGGTTGGTAGAATGTTGAGTGGATCTAGTGGAGAAACAGGTTGGTAGGCTGTTGAGTGGATCTAGTGGAGAAACAGGTGGTAGAATGTTGAGTGGATCTAGTGGAGAAACAGGTTGGTAGGATGTGGGGTGGAGAAACAGGTTGGTAGGCTGTTGAGTGGATCTAGTGGAGAAACAGGTTGGTAGGCTGTTGAGTGGATCTAGTTTAGAAACAGGTTGGTAGGCTGTTGAGTGGATCTAGTGGAGAATCAGGTTGGGTGGATCTAGTGGAGAAACAGGTTGGTAGGATGTTGAGTGGATCTAGTGGAGAAACAGGTTGGTAGGCTGTTGAGTGGATCTAGTGGAGAAACAGGTTGGTAGGATGTGGGGTGGAGAATCAGGTTGGTAGAATGTTGAGTGGATCTAATGGAGAAACAGGTTGGTAGAATGTTGAGTGGATCTAGTGGAGAAAACAGGTTCGTAGAATGTTGAGTGGATCTAGTGGAGAAAGGTTGGTAGAATGTTGAGTGGATCTAGTGGAGAAACTGGTTGGTAGGCTGTTGAGTGGATCTAGTGGAGAAACAGGTTGGTAGGCTGTTGAGTGGATCTAGTGGAGAAACAGGTTGGTAGGCTGTTGAGTGGATCTAGTGGAGAAACAGGTTGGTAGGCTGTTGAGTGGATCTAGTGGAGAAACAGGTTGGTAGGCTGTTGAGTGGATCTAGTGGAGAAACAGGTTGGTAGGATGGGGGGTGGATCTAGTGGAGAAACAGGTTGGTAGGCTGTTGAGTGGATCTAGTGGAGAAACAGGTTGGTAGGATGTTGAGTGGATCTAGTGGAGAAACAGGTTGGTAGGCTGTTGAGTGGATCTAGTGGAGAAACAGGTTGGTAGGCTGTTGAGTGGATCTAGTGGAGAAACAGGTTGGTAGGCTGTTGAGTGGGATCTACGTTGGAGAAACAGGTTGGTAGGCTGTTGAGTGGATCGCTAGGTGAGAACGGGTTGGTAGGCTGTTTGAGTGGATCTAGTGGAGAAACAGGGTTGGTAGGCTGTTGACGTGGAATCTAGTGGGAGAGAACAGGTTGGTAGGGATGTGGGGGTGGAGAATCAGGTTGGTAGAATGTTGAGTGGATCTAGTGGAGAAACAGAGCGTTCGGTATGAATGTTCGAGTGGATCTAGATGGCAGAAACAGGTTGGCAGTATGTATGAAGTGGATCTAGTGGAGAAAACAGGTTGGCTAGGCTGCTTGAGTGGAACTAGTGGAGAAAACAGGTTGTGGTAGGCTTGTTGAGTGGACTCTAGTCGGACGAAACAGCGTTCGGTTAGGCTGTTGATTTCTCCTTGGATCTAGTGGAGAACACAGGTGTGGTAGGCCATTGTTGACTCGGGATATAGTAGGATACGAACCAGCGTTGGTAGGCTGTTTGAGTGGATCTAGTGGAGAAACAGGTTGGTAGGATGTTGAAATGGGATCTATTGGAGAAACAGGTTGGTAGATTTTGGGTGGATCTAGTGGAGAAACAGGTTGGTAGATTGTTGGGTGGATCTAGTGGAGAATCAGGTTGGTAGGATGTTAAGTGGATCTAGTGGAGAAACAGGTTGGTAGGCTGTTGAGTGGATCTAGTGGAGAAACAGGTTGGTAGGCTGTTGAGTGGATCTAGTGGAGAAACAGGTTGGTAGAATGTTGAGTGGATCTAGTGGAGAAACAGATTGGTAGGCTGTTGAGTGGATCTAGTGGAGAAACAGGTTGGTAAGCTGTTGAGTGGATCTAGTGGAGAAACAGGTTGGTAGGCTGTTGAGTGGATCTAGTGGAGAAACAGGTTGGTAGGCTGTTGAGTGGATCTAGTGGAGAAAAAGGTTATGCTAGGATGTGGGTATGGAGAATCAGGTTGTAGAGTGCTTGAGTGGAGTTAGTGGAGAAACAGGTTGGTAGAATGTTGAGTGGATCTAGTGGAGAAACAGGTTGGTAGGCTGTTGAGTGGATCTAGTGGAGAAAACAGTTGTTAGGCTGTTGAGTGGATCTAGTGGAGAAACAGGTTGGTAGGCTGTTGAGTGGATCTAGTGGAGAAACAGGTTGGTAGGATGGGGGGGAGGATCTAGTGGAGAAACAGGTTGGTAGGCTGTTGAGTGGATCTAGTGGAGAAACAGGTTGGTAGGCTGTTGAGTGGATCTAGTGGAGAAACAGTTTGGTAGGCTGTTGAGTGGATCTAGTGGAGAAACAGGTTGGTAGGCTGTTGAGTGGATCTAGTGGAGAAACAGGTTGGTAGGCTGTTGAGTGGATCTAGTGGAGAAACAGGTTGGTAGGCTGTTGAGTGGATCTAGTGGAGAACAGGTTGGTAGGATGTGGGTGGAGAATCAGGTTGGTAGAATGTTGAGTGGATCTAGTGGAGAAACAGGTTGGTAGAATGTTGAGTGGATCTAGTGGAGAAACAGGTTGGCAGGAGTGGATCTAGTGGAGAAACAGGTTGGTAGGCTGTTGAGTGGATCTAGTGGAGAAACAGGTTGGTAGGCTGTTGAGTGGATCTAGTGGAGAAACAGGTTGGTAGGCTGTTGAGTGGATCTAGTGGAGAAACAGGTTGGTAGGCTGTTGAGTGGATCTAGTGGAGAAACAGGTTGGTAGGCTGTTGAGTGGATCTAGTGGAGAAACAGGTTGGTAGGCTGTTGAGTGGATCTAGTGGAGAAACAGGTTGGTAGGATGTGGGGTGGAGAATCAGGTTGGTAGAATGTTGAGTGGATCTAGTGGAGAAACAGGTTGGTAGAATGTTGAGTGGATCTAGTGGAGAAACAGGTTGGCAGTATGTTGAGTGGATCTAGTGGAGAAACAGGTTGGTAGGCTGTTGAGTGGATCTAGTGGAGAAAACAGGTTGGTAGGCTGTTGAGTGGATCTAGTGCAGAAACAGGTGGTAGAATGTTGAGTGGATCTAGTGGAGAAACAGATTGGTAGGCTGTTGAGTGGATCTAGTGGAGAAACAGGTTGGTAGGCTGTTGAGTGGATCTAGTGGAGAAACAGGTTGGTAGGCTGTTGAGTGGATCTAGTGGAGAAACAGGTTGGTAGGATGTGGGGTGGAGAATCAGGTTGGTAGAGTGTTGAGTGGATCTAGTGGAGAAACAGGTTGGTAGGATGTGGGGTGGAGAATCAGGTTGGTAGAGTGTTGAGTGGATCTAGTGGAGAAACAGGTTGGTAGAATGTTGAGTGGATCTAGTGGAGAAACAGGTTGGTAGGCTGTTGAGTGGATCTAGTGGAGAAACAGGTTGGTAGAATGTTGAGTGGATCTAGTGGAGAAACAGGTTGGTAGGATGTGGGGTGGAGAAACAGGTTGGTAGGCTGTTGAGTGGATCTAGTGGAGAAACAGGTTGGTAGGCTGTTGAGTGGATCTAGTTTAGAAACAGGTTGGTAGGCTGTTGAGTGGATCTAGTGGAGAATCAGGTTGGGTGGATCTAGTGGAGAAACAGGTTGGTAGGATGTTGAGTGGATCTAGTGGAGAAACAGGTTGGTAGGCTGTTGAGTGGATCTAGTGGAGAAACAGGTTGGTAGGATGTGGGGTGGAGAATCAGGTTGGTAGAATGTTGAGTGGATCTAATGGAGAAACAGGTTGGTAGAATGTTGAGTGGATCTAGTGGAGAAACAGGTTCGTAGAATGTTGAGTGGATCTAGTGGAGAAAGGTTGGTAGAATGTTGAGTGGATCTAGTGGAGAAACTGGTTGGTAGGCTGTTGAGTGGATCTAGTGGAGAACAGGTGGTAGGCTGTTGAGTGGATCTAGTGGAGAAACAGGTTGGTAGGCTGTTGAGTGGATCTAGTGGAGAAACAGGTTGGTAGGCTGTTGAGTGGATCTAGTGGAGAAACAGGTTGGTAGGCTGTTGAGTGGATCTAGTGGAGAAACAGGTTGGTAGGATGGGGGGTGGATCTAGTGGAGAAACAGGTTGGTAGGCTGTTGAGTGGATCTAGTGGAGAAACAGGTTGGTAGGATGTTGAGTGGATCTAGTGGAGAAACAGGTTGGTAGGCTGTTGAGTGGATCTAGTGGAGAAACAGGTTGGTAGGCTGTTGAGTGGATCTAGTGGAGAAACAGGTTGGTAGGCTGTGAGTGGATCTAGTGGAGAAACAGGTTGGTAGGCTGTTGAGTGGATCCTAGTGGAGAAACAGGTTGGTAGGCTGTGAGTGGATCTAGTGGAGAACAGGTTGGTAGGCTGTTGAGTGGATCTAGTGGAGAAACAGGTTGGTAGGATGTGGGGTGGAGAATCAGGTTGGTAGAATGTGAGTGGATCTAGTGGAGAAACAGGTTGGTAGAATGTTGAGTGGATCTAGTGGAGAAACAGGTTGGCAGTATGTTGAGTGGATCTAGTGGAGAAACAGGTTGGTAGGCTGTTGAGTGGAACTAGTGGAGAAACAGGTTGGTAGGCTGTTGAGTGGATCTAGTGGAGAAACAGGTTGGTAGGCTGTTGAGTGGATCTAGTGGAGAAACAGGTTGGTAGGCTGTTGAGTGGATCTAGTGGAGAAACAGGTTGGTAGGCTGTTGAGTGGATCTAGTGGAGAAACAGGTTGGTAGGCTGTTGAGTGGATTAGTGGGAAACGGTTGGTAGATGTGGGGTGGAGAATCAGGTGGTAGGAATGTTGAGTGGATCTCGTGGAGAAAACCAGGTTGGTAGAATGTTGAGTGGACTAGTGGAGAAACAGGTTGGTAGGCTGTTGAGTGAGATCTAGTGGAGAAACAGGTTGGTAGGGCTGTTGAGTGGATCTAGTGGAGAAACAGGTTGGTAGAATGTTGAGTGGATCTAGTGGAGAAACAGATTGGTAGGCTGTTGAGTGGATCTAGTGGAGAAACAGGTTGGTATGCTGTTGAGTGGATCTAGTGGAGAAACATGTTGGTAGGCTGTTGAGTGGATCTAGTGGAGAAACAGGTTGGTAGGCTGTTGAGTGGATCTAGTGGAGAAACAGGTTGGTAGGATGTGGGGTGGAGAATCAGGTTGGTAGAATGTTGAGTGGATCTCATGGAGAAACAGGTTGGTAGGCTGTTGAGTGGATCTAGTGGAGAAACAGGTTGGTAGGCTGTTGAGTGGATCTAGTGGAGAAACAGGTTGGTAGGATGTTGAGTGGATCTAGTGGAAAAACAGGTTGATAGGATGTGGGGTGGAGAATCAGGTTGGTAGGCTGTTGAGTGGATCTAGTGGAGAAACAGGTTGGTAGGCTGTTGAGTGGATCTAGTTGAGAAAGAGGTTGGTAGGCTGTTGAGTGGATCTAGTGGAGAATCAGGTTGGTAGGATGTTGGGTGGATCTAGTGGAGAAACAGGTTGGTAGGATGTTGAGTGGATCTAGTGGAGAAACAGGTTGGTAGGATGTTGAGTGGATCTAGTGGAGAAACAGGTTGGCAGTATGTTGAGTGGATCTAGTGGAGAAACAGGTTGGTAGGATGTTGAGTGGATCTAGTGGAGAAACAGGTTGGTAGGATGTGGGGTGGAGAATCAGGTTGGTAGAATGTTGAGTGGATCTAGTGGAGAAACAGGTTGGTAGAATGTTGAGTGGATCTAGTGGAGAAACAGGTTGGTAGGCTGTTGAGTGGATCTAGTGGAGAAACAGGTTGGTAGGCTGTTGAGTGGTTCTAGTGGAGAAACAGGTTGGTAGGCTGTTGAGTGGATCTAATGGAGAAACAGGTTGGTAGGCTGTTGAGTGGATCTAGTGGAGAAACAGGTTGGTAGGATGGGGGGTGGATCTAGTGGAGAAACAGGTTGGTAGAATGTTGAGTGGATCTAGTGGAGAAACAGGTTGGTAGGCTGTTGAGTGGATCTAGTGGAGAAACAGGTTGGTAGGCTGTTGAGTGGATCTAGTGGAGAAACAGGTTGGTAGGATGTGGGGTGGAGAATCAGGTTGGTAGAATGTTGAGTGGATCTAATGGAGAAACAGGTTGGTAGAATGTTGAGTGGATCTAGTGGAGAAACAGGTTGGTAGAATGTTGAGTGGATCTAGTGGAGAAACAGGTTGGTAGGCTGTTGAGTGGATCTAGTGGAGAAACAGGTTGGTAGGCTGTTGAGTGGATCTAGTGGAGAAACAGGTTGGTAGGCTGTTGAGTGGATCTAGTGGAGAAACAGGTTGGTAGGCTGTTGAGTGGATCTAGTGGAGAAACAGGTTGGTAGGCTGTTGAAGTGGATCTAGTGGAGAAACAGTTGGTAGGATGTGGGGTGGAGAATCAGGTTGGTAGAATGTTGAGTGGATCTAGTGGAGAAACAGGTTGGTAGAATGTTGAGTGGATCTAGTGGAGAAGCAGGTTGGCAGTATGTTGAGTGGATCTAGTGGAGAAACAGGTTTGTTGGATCTATTGGAGAAACAGGTTGGTAGATTGTTGGGAAAAACAGTTACATGGTAAAGACTACAATTAAGATACATGGCTGGGCTGACTTCTAACCAGTGATTATAAGAGAGTGTGTTTGTGGGAAATATATTATCAAACATCTGCCTGTTCATCAAATCAAATCAACTTTATTTTAAAAGTGTCACAAATTGGGCACACAGGTCTGTCTTACATTCGGCCCTTCCAATCACTCGTCTTTCGTTCATCAAGAGCATTATACCTTTTCATAGGAAGAAAAATAAACGTGAAATGAATGTTGTAAACATAAGGCAAATTACTATGTTATGAGGCCCATCTCCCACCTACCCATACATCACCCCACCCACCCACACACACGAACACCAAGGGACACATGCATACCCCACCAACCGACCCATCCCCCTCCCGCACATTCCCCACCCACACACACTGCCCTCACCTGTTCCCCCAACCAAAACACACCACCCCCAAACATTCCCCCACCAACCCACACATCCCACACCCATCCATATACACATCCTAACCCACACATCCTCTCCCCACCCACACCTCAAACCACCCATCCCCCAGCCTCATCTTCATTGACCACATATTCCCCACCCACGCACACAATCCCCCACCAACTCACACATCCCCAAACAATACACACACATCCCCACCAACTGACATCTCCCTACACCCACACACACACACATCTCCCTAACCACCCATACATCCCCAATCCACTCACACACACCCCACCACCCACACATACATCATCCACCCACCCACAGATGCCTTAACCCAATCCCCCACCACACAATCCCCCACCCGCACATCTCATACATCCCCTACCACACAATATTCCCAACCCACGCACCGCACACACACACATCCCTCCCCAGCACATACCACCACACATCCCCACCTACACATCACACACATATCCCCCAAACACAT
Source organism: Cepaea nemoralis (assembly GCA_014155875.1). NCBI lineage: Eukaryota > Metazoa > Mollusca > Gastropoda > Stylommatophora > Helicidae > Cepaea > Cepaea nemoralis. Next base: position 176,856 of record JACEFZ010014783.1, on the reverse strand, counting down.
ACCACACAATATTCCCACCCACACATACCCTTACCCATCCACCCCACATACCCCCACCCACACACCACACAAATCCCCCACCCACACACACATACCCCACCCACACAATATCCCCAACCAACACACCACACACCTCCCCCCACCCACACATACCCTTACCCATCCACCCCACATACCCTCACACACCACAAAAATCCCCCACCCACACAATATCCCCAACCAACACATCACACACCTCTCCCCACCCATACACACATTTTCCACCCATCCACCAATACACACTCACGCACACATCCTCCACTCTGCACCCACAACCCCCACCCACCCCAACCAATCATCTCTGGATCACAATACCCCTACCCACACACATCCCCCACCCACTCATGCATCCCACCCTGACACATACACATCCCTCACCCACCTATACATCCCTAAGCCACTCACACACCCCCACCCACACATTCCCATCCACATTCACATCTCCCACCCACACACCCACACATACTTCCCCCAACCACCACACATCCCCTACTCACCCACACATATTCCCCACCCATACACACATTCCCCACACCCACCACACACTATCCCCCACCCACACACATATCCTCACCCATACCACCACAAACATACCCCCCATCCACACACCATGCACACATCCCCCACCAACACACCGCACACATATCTCAAACCCACACACCATACACTTCTCCCCACCCGCCCTTCATCCCCAATCCACCCAACACAATCCCCTACCCACACAACCCCGCCACCCACACATACTTCCTCAAACCATCCACAGATCTCCACCCACATAAACACACATCCCCCGCACCCGTCCCATACACATATCCTCCACCCATACACACATCCCCCACACCCATTCCCACACTCCTACTTTCACCCCCACACATCCATCCACACATCCCACCAACACCCACAAATATCACTACCCACCAAAAACCCCACACCCCAACCCATCCAAACGCATACCCCCACCCACACATCCCATTCTCACATCTAGACACATACAAAATGTCTCACGTTAGCATTGAAACTAGTATGAACAAACTCTCACACACATACACTGACAATTGTCGTGAGCAGTCTCATAAAAATGTTAAACATGGAGAAAAATGTGTACATAAAAAGTGTGTGACGTAAAAATAGTGATACTCCCATACACAGAGATACACACAGAGAAGGCACACACACACATTCACTCTCACGTTCACTCATTCTGTCTCTCATTCACTCTCACTGACTCTTTCACTCAAACTACAGTAATGAACATGAGTTTATATTATGCATGATAAAATCAAATGGTATTTAACTGATAAAATGACAGATGAGAATACACATCTCTACCATAAGAGTCCTGTATATTCATCCTTTTATGTTGCACTTTCCTCTTTTACTGTAAGATGTAGACAAACTTTACGCTATTGTTTGTTTTGTGTCTCTTCTGTCACGCTGTCTGGATATTCTGAGACCCGTGAGACACATTCAGTGTTGTGTTGTTGGATGTAACGCTTGTTGTGTGCAACAAGTTACAGCAGTGATGTTGTGTTGTTGGATGTACCACTTGTTGTATGAGACAAGTTACAGCAGCAGTGTTGTGTTGTTGGATGTAACACTTGTTGTATGAGACAAGTTACAGCAGCAGTGTTGTGTTGTTGGATGTAAGGTTTGTTGTGTGTGACAAGTTACAGCAGTGATGTTGTGTTGTTGGATGTAACACTTGTTGTGTGGGACAAGTTACAGCAGTGATGTTGTATTGTTGGATGTAACACTTGTTGTATGAGACAAGTTACAGCAGTGATGTTGTGTTGTTGGATGTAACACTTGTTGTATGAGACAAGTTACAGCAGTGATGTTGTATTGTTGGATGTAACACTTGTTGTATGAGACAAGTTACAGCAGCAGTGTTGTGTTGTTGGATATAACGCTTGTTGTGTGGGACAAGTTACAGCGGTGATGTTGTGTTGTGTTGTTGGATGTAACACTTGTTGTATGAGACAAGTTACAGCAGCAGTGTTGTGTTGTTGGATGTAAGGTTTGTTGTGTGGGACAAGTTACAGCAGTGATGTTGTGTTGTGTTGTTGGATGTAACAGTTGTTGTGTGGGACAAGTTACAGCAGTGATGTTGTATTGTTGGATGTAACACTTGTTGTATGAGACAAGTTACAGCAGCAGTGTTGTGTTGTTGGATATAACGCTTGTTGTGTGGGACAAGTTACAGCGGTGATGTTGTGTTGTGTTGTTGGATGTAACACTTGTTGTATGAGACAAGTTACAGCAGCAGTGTTGTGTTGTTGGATGTAAGGTTTGTTGTGTGGGACAAGTTACAGCAGTGATGCTGTGTTGTGTTGTTGGATGTAACAGTTGTTGTGTGGGACAAGTTACAGCAGTGATGTTGTGTTGTTGGATGTAATGCTTGTTGTATGAGACAAGTTACAGCAGTGATGTTGTATTGTTGGATGTAACACTTGTTGTATGAGACAAGTTACAGCAGCAGTGTTGTGTTGTTGGATGTAAGGTTTGTTGTGTGCAACAAGTTAAAACAGTGATGTTGTGTTGTTGGATGTAACACTTGTTGTATGAGACAAGTTACAGCAGCAGTGTTGTGTTGTTGGATGTAACGCTTGTTGTGTGGGACAAGTTACAGCAGCAGTGTTGTGTTGTTGGATGTAACACTTGTTGTGTGGGACAAGTTACAGCAGCGATGTTGTGTTGTGTTGTTGGATGCAACACTTGTTGTGTGGGACAAGTTACAGCAACAGTGTTGTGTTTTTGGATGTAAGGCTTGTTGTCTGGGACAAGTTACAGCAGCGATGTTGTTTGTGTTCCTAGGCTTGCCGACTGTGGGAAGAGTCTATGGTCAGTGGAAGTGAGCAGTGCAGCAGAATATGTGTACAGCTGAAGAGAGCGCGCTCACAAGTGCGCATAGCAGAAATCCAGTCTACATTACACGAACAAAGGTTGGTTGGCTGGCTGCAGTGTGTATCGTCCGGTCAAGCTATCTTTGTTGTATTGTCCAGTCTAGTCATCTTCGTTGTATTGTCCGGTTTTGTCTTTGTTGTATTGTCCAGTCTAGTCATCTTTGTTGTATTGTCCAGTTTTGTCTTTGTTGTATTGTCCAGTCTAGTCTTCGTTGTATTGTCCTGTCTAGTCTTTGTTGTATTGTCAAGTCTAGTTCTCACGATGTTCTTTATAATAACTGAGTGAGATGGTCATTGTCTAGGTTACCCGGCTCCTTGTATGTCATTACAGGTTGTAAGTTGAGCTAGCTTCCTGTCTCATAATACAACTCACCCCTGCAGTGCACATCCACCAGTCATTAAACAAGATTGAGTTGGCGCACATAATCCTTTAATGCAGAAAGAACACAGACAAACGGAACATAATTCTATATCCAGAAACAATATAATCCATAGAACATATATATCCTCCTCACAACTTAGCACGCACACCTCACTGCCTTCTCAAGGCCTGCTGAATCTCAAATTCACAAGACAGCTATCCAGCTACTATCCACGGCTGGATCTCACACAATACCACCCACTTTGGGTTTAGGCCTCAATACACTATGTCTGCTGATAACCGGGCTCAGTCTTTAATCCTTAGTCTCAGAATTCCCATCACTAAGAACCCACAGGGCAGAGTTCTATCACTAACTCCCCTATCATTCACTTGCAGACCACGGACCTATAATTCTCTGGTCCTGACACTCCACTGTACAAAATAACCCAACTCTCAGTTGGTCCCAGCTTCAACTGCCCTCCAGTCTCCTGACTTCACACAAAACTCGACTGTCTCTCACCCCATCCACCCTGGGGGTCTGCATTCACCCTCACCATTATTTCTCATGGCTGGTTGTTTTTCTCGTAGTCCCGCTACAAAGGTCACTCACCTCAATGTCAATGACCCAGGCATATGTCACCAGTCTTTGTTGTATTGTCCAGTCTAGTCTTTGTTTTATTGTCCAGTCTAGTCATCTTTTTTTTAATTGTCCAGTCTATATTATATTAACAGTGTCTACAATTATGTCAAACATCTACAAGTATACCATAAATTTCTACAAGCACATCATTAACATCTGCAAGTGCATCATTAAAATTCTACAAGTGCATCATTAACATCTACAAGTACATCATTAACATCTACAATTGCATCATTAACATCTACAATTGCATCATTAACATCTACAAGTGCATCATTAACATCTGCAAGTGCATCATTAACATCTACAAGTGCATCATTAACATCTACAATTGCATCAACATCTACAAGTGCATCAATAACATCTGCAAGTGCATCATTAACATCTGCAAGTGCATCATTAACATCTGCAGGTGCATCATTAACATCTGCAGGTACATCAACAACATCTACAAGTGCATCAACATCTATAAGTACATCATTAACACCTGCAAGTACATCATTAACATCTACAAGTACATCATTAATATCTACAAGTACATCGTTAGCATCTATAAATGCATCATTAACATCTATAAATGCATCATTAACATCTACAAGTACATCATTAACATCTACAAGTACATCATTAACATCTACAAGTGCATCGTTCACATCAACAAGTGCATCGTTCACATCTACAAGTGCATCGTTCACATCTACAACTATCCATCCACAGAATCATGTCATCGGAACAACAGAGGCAGGAGATAGACAATCTGAAAACTCCATCCAACTTCTTGCCATCATGACAACAGACCCCTTAACTGCAGGCAAGCCACCAGGGACACAGGCCTTGGGCACTAGGCACTAGTTGTTTTTGTTTAAAAAAAAAAAGGTTTATAACATGGGAACAGATCCAGAGAGCTTGTGGTTGAGAGAAATGCCAGTGGTGCAACTCTGTGAGGTTATGGGAATATGTTATCTAGTGGATGGGTGGGTGTGAGAAATGTGATATCTTTGGGAATTGTGGTTTTCTAGACTGCAGTGGGAGAGAGTATAGATTGATGAGCTGGCCCTGACTGAATGTGGTGTGTCGTGTGGCAGGGCGTGGTGTGGTGTGTGGCAGGGTGCAGAACTGTGTGCAGGTGTTAAAGTTGTGTCATTTATGTGAGAATGGAGTGTGGCTGAGGATGGAGGTGACTGGATGTTGTCTGGCAGTGTTTGGGCACTTGATGGATGTTGTCTGGCAGTGTTTGGGCACTTGATGGATGTTGTGTGACAGTGTTTGGGCACTTGATGGATGTTGTGTGACAGTGTTTGGGCACTTGATGGATGTTGTCTGGCAGTGTTTGGGCACTTGATGGATGTTGTCTGGCAGTGTTTGGGCACTTGATGGATGTAAGTGTTTGGGCACTTGATGGATGTGTGGCAGTGTTTGGGCACTTGATGGATGTTGTCTGGACGTGTTTGGGCACTTGATGGATGTTGTCTGGCAGTGTTTGGGCACTTGATGGATGTTGTCTGGCAGTGTTTGGGCACTTGATGGATGTTGTGTGGCAGTGTTTGGGCACTTGATGGATGTTGTCTGGCAGTGTTTGGGCACTTGATGGATGTTGTGTGGCAGTGTTTGGGCACTTGATGGATGTTGTCTGGACGTGTTTGGGCACTTGATGGATGTTGTCTGGAAGTGTTTGGGCACTTGATGGATGTTGTGTGACAGTGTTTGGGCACTTGATGGATGTTGTCTGGCAGTGTTTGGGCACTTGATGGATGTTGTCTGGCAGTGTTTGGGCACTTGATGGATGTAAGTGTTTGGGCACTTGATGGATGTGTGGCAGTGTTTGGGCACTTGATGGATGTTGTCTGGACGTGTTTGGGCACTTGATGGATGTTGTCTGGCAGTGTTTGGGCACTTGATGGATGTTGTCTGGACGTGTTTGGGCACTTGATGGATGTTGTCTGGAAGTGTTTGGGCACTTGATGGATGTTGTGTGGCAGTGTTTGGGCACTTGATGGATGTTGTCTGGCAGTGTCTGGGCACTTGATGGATGTTGTGTGGCAGTGTTTGGGCACTTCATGGATGTTGTGTGGTACTGTTTGGGCACTTCATGGATGATGCATGTGTACGTGTTCTGTATCCATATTGACTTTAATGTTATTTCTTTGACTCCCTACGGTGTGTTCAGGTTACCTCTAGGAGAGTTTCACACAATTACCTTTTGTTTTATTATTATTATTTCAAACATGAGTTGTAATTAGTTTGTCATATTTGTTGAAAGATGGCTGGAATTGTGTCCGGGGTATGTTCTGTGGAGGGGTTACTCCACATACAAATCTTTGGTTTGTCACAGTTCATCACCAGCTAATCCACATACAAATTTTTGGTTTGTCACAGTTCATCACCAGTTACATCCACATACAAATCATTGGTTTGTCACAGTTCATCACCAGTTAATCCACATTCAAATTCTTGGTTTGTCACTGGTCTTCACCAGTTAATCCACATACAAATCCTTGGTTTATCGCAGGTCATCACCAGTTACATCCACATACAAGTCCTTGGTTTGTCACAGGTCATCACCAGTTACACCCACATACAAATCCTTGGTTTGTCACTGGTCATCACCAGTTACATCCACATACAAATCCTTGGGTTGCCACAGGTCATCACGTTGCACCCACTTACAAATGATAAGTCTGTACCCTACCACTTGTCTGATAGGTTTGTCATGGGTGAAGGTTGCGTGTGGACTGAACCGAACTAGATGTCATTTGTCTTTAGATCTACTCGTATGCAAGTAGATCATTTCTTGGGCCCTATTAGCATTAGTTACTTCTGAAGTCAATTATCTGTCATTTGTCACTCCTGGAGGAGAAGTATCATTGAGTTAGTTCTGTAGTGTGTGTATTCACATGGCAGTGGGTGACATGTGGGGAACGGTGTTTGTCACTGATGTTATTGACACTTGTAGACCTTGATCGGAGTCATGTGCTTGAGGTGTCATCTTGTAACCCTTGATCAGAGTCATGTGCTTGAAGTGTCATCTTGTAACCCTTGATCGGAGTCATGTGCTTGAGGTATCATCTTGTAACCCTTGATCGGAGTCATGTACATGAGGTGTCATCTTGTAACCCTTGATCGGAGTCATGTACATGAGGTGTCATCTTGTAACCCTTGATCGGGGTCATGTGCTTGAGGTGTCATCTTGTAGCCCTTGATTGGAGTCATGTGCTTGAAGTGTCATCTTGTAACCCTTGGTCAGAGTCGGTGTGCAAGAGGTGTCATCTCACTGGCCTGGCAGGTCCATTGTTTGTTGTTTTCTTCTCTAACTTGACTATGAGAGACATCCAAGAACTGTGGTCTCACAGTGGTTTATTTGTCAATGATGTTGTTCTTTCTTGCTGGCTGCAACTGGACAACTCACTGATTTGACATCCACTGGTATTTCTGAATACAGGAAACTGGTTTGATGTGTCATTCTGTCAGAAACATCCAAGGGCTTGGTCCCTTCACCTCTATTTCTGTGGACTTTCTTTTAAATCACACTGACTGACAGGTCTGTTGCCAGCTCCCGTTTCTGAATACTGTGTAACCATTGCATTGTATATTGTTAGTTTAATACAGTTACATATATGCTTGATTCTTCTGTTGTTATTTTTATTTCCAACGGTCAATTTGTTTTATTTACTGTAAGCAGTCTCAAAAACTGGCAAACATTTAGTATTAGAAAATTATTTATTTGTTGTTGTGTCGCAGTGTTTGTATGTGTGTCTCAATGTTTGTAGGCACGATGTGATGTTTGTATGTAAGTCGTAGAGTTTGTAGAAATGTGATAGGGCTGACAGAAATATGATTGTCTCATAGTATCTGTGGTAGTGACATGAGAATGCAATCTTTATGATAACAAGATACGAGTAACAGATTTGAATCTGTTCAGCAGTTCATATACATATATGGCCTGGTCAGGGGTCATTTACTGGCACTTTAACGTAGACATGGCGTGGACAGGGGTCATTTACTGGCACCTTAACATGGGCAGGGGTCATTTACTGGCACCTTAACATGGACAGGGGTCATTTACTGACACCTTAACATGGACATGGCGTGGACAGGGGTCATTTACTGACACCTTAACATGGACATGGCATGGACAGGGGTCATTTATTGGCACCTTAACATAGACATGGCGTGGACAGGGGTCATTTACTGGCACCTTAACATAGACATGGCGTGGACAGGGGTCATTTACTGGCACCTTAACATAGACAGGGGTCATTTACTGGCTCCCTAACATAGACATGGCGTGGACAGGGATCATTTACTGGCACCTTAACATAGATGGTGTCAAGTGGGGTCATTTACTGGCACCTTAACATGGACAGGGATCATTTACTGGCACCTTAACATGTACAGGGATCATTTACTGGCACCTTAACATGGACAGGGATCATTTACTGGCACCTTAACATAGATGGTGTCAACAGGTATCATTTACTGGCACCTTAACATGGACAGGGATCATTTACTGGCACCTTAACATAGACATGGCGTTGACAGGGGTCATTTACTGGCACCTTAACATAGATGGTGTCAACAGGTATCATTTACTGGCACCTTAACATGGACAGGGATCATTTACTGGCACCTTAACATAGATGGTGTCAACAGGTATCATTTACTGGCACCTTAACATGGACAGGGATCATTTACTGGCACCTTAACATAGATGGTGTCAACAGGTATCATTTACTGGCACCTTAACATGGACAGGGGTCATTTACTGACACCTTAACATAGAAGAGGACTAGGCCAGGAAGAGTCAGAGATGAATGTCCAGTGAGCTGCTGTTGTGACATGAAACCATGTGTGACATATTTGACTTCTAGTGAGCTGCTGTTGTGACATGAAACCATGTATGACATAGTTGACTTCTAGTGAGCTGCTGTTGTGACATGAAACCATGTCTGACATAGTTGACTTCTAGTGAGCTGCTGTTGTGACGTGAAACCATGTGTGACATAGTTGACTTCTAGTGAGCTGCTGTTGTGATGTGAAACCATGTGTGACATAGTTGACTTCTAGTGAGCTGCTGTTGTGACATGAAACCATGTGTGACATAGTTGACTTCTAGTGAGCTGCTGTTGTGACATGAAACCATGTGTGACATAGTTGACTTCTAGTGAGCTGCTGTTGTGACATGAAACCATGTGTGACATAGTTGACTGTTGTGACATGAAACCATGTGTGACATAGTTGACTGTTGTGACGTGAAACCATGTGTGACATTGACAGTTGACTTGTGTCCAAAAACATGAGCTATGAGATGAATGTTTTCTGTTGTGGAAGTCCATGTTGATATTGTTGCTGTAGATGTGCAGATGGACTTGTGTTCTGTTGTGGAAGTCCATGTTGATATTGTTGCTGTAGATGTGCAGATGGACTTGTGTTCTGTTGTGGAAGTCCATGTTGATATTGTTGCTGTAGATGTGCAGATGGACTTGTGTTCTGTTGTGGAAGTCCATGTTGATATTGTTGCTGTAGATGTGCAGATGGACTTGTGTTCTGTTGTGGAAGTCCATGTTGATATTGTTGCTGTAGATGTGCAGATGGACTTGTGTTCTGTTGTGGAAGTCCATGTTGATATTGTTGCTGTAGATGTGCAGATGGGACTTGTGTTCTGTTGTGGAAGTCCATGTTGATATTGTTGCTGTAGATGTGCAGATGGACTTGTGTTCTGTTGTGGAAGTCCATGTTGATATTGTTGCTGTAGATGTGGCAGATGGACTTGTGTTCTGTGCCATGGAAGTCCATGTTGATATTGTTGCTGTAGATGTGCAGATGGACTTGTGTTCTGTTGTGGAAGTCCATGTTGATATTGTTGCTGTAGATGTGCAGATGGACTTGTGTTCTGTTGTGGAAGTCCATGTTGATATTGTTGCTGTAGATGTGCAGATGGACTTGTGTTCTGTTGTGGAAGCCCATGTTGATATTGTTGCTGTAGATGTGCAGATGGACTTGTGTTCTGTTGTTGAAGTCCATGTTGATATTGTTGCTGTAGATGTGCAGATGGACTTGTGTTCTGTGCCATGGAAGTCCATGTTGATATTGTTGCTGTAGATGTGCAGATGGACTTGTGTTCTGTTGTGGAAGTCCATGTTGATATTGTTGCTGTAGATGTGCAGATGGACTTGTGTTCTGTTGTGGAAGTCCATGTTGATATTGTTGCTGTAGATGTGCAGATGGACTTGTGTTATGTTGTGGAAGTCCATGTTGATATTGTTGCTGTAGATGTGGCAGATGGACTTGTGTTCTGTTGTGGAAGTCCATGTTGATATTGTTGCTGTAGATGTGCAGATGGACTTGTGTTCTGTTGTGGAAGTCCATGTTGATATTGTTGCTGTAGATGTGCAGATGGACTTGTGTTCTGTTGTGGAAGTCCATGTTGATATTGTTGCTGTAGATGTGCAGATGGACTTGTGTTCTGTTGTGGAAGTCCATGTTGATATTGTTGCTGTAGATGTGCAGATGGACTTGTGTTCTGTTGTGGAAGCCCATGTTGATATTGTTGCTGTAGATGTGCAGATGGACTTGTGTTCTGTTGTGGAAGTCCATGTTGATATTGTTGCTGTAGATGTGCAGATGGACTTGTGTTCTGTGCCATGGAAGTCCATGTTGATATTGTTGCTGTAGATGTGCAGATGGACTTGTGTTCTGTTGTGGAAGTCCATGTTGATATTGTTGCTGTAGATGTGCAGATGGACTTGTGTTCTGTTGTGGAAGTCCATGTTGATATTGTTGCTGTAGATGTGCAGATGGACTTGTGTTCTGTTGTGGAAGTCCATGTTGATATTGTTGCTGTAGATGTGCAGATGGACTTGTGTTCTGTTGTGGAAGTCCATGTTGATATTGTTGCTGTAGATGTGCAGATGGACTTGTGTTCTGTTGTGGAAGTCCATGTTGATATTGTTGCTGTAGATGTGCAGATGGACTTGTGTTCTGTTGTGGAAGTCCATGTTGATATTGTTGCTGTAGATGTGCAGATGGACTTGTGTTCTGTTGTGGAAGTCCATGTTGATATTGTTGCTGTAGATGTGCAGATGGACTTGTGTTCTGTTGTGGAAGTCCATGTTGATATTGTTGCTGTAGATGTGCAGATGGACTTGTGTTCTGTTGTGGAAGTCCATGTTGATATTGTTGCTGTAGATGTGCAGATGACTTGTGTTCTGTTGTGGAAGTCCATGTTGATATTGTTGCTGTAGATGTGCAGATGGACTTGTGTTCTGTTGTGGAAGTCCATGTTGATATTGTTGCTGTAGATGTGCAGATGGACTTGTGTTCTGTTGTGGAAGTCCATGTTGATATTGTTGCTGTAGATGTGCAGATGGACTTGTGTTCTGTTGTGGGAAGTCCATGTTGATATTGTTGCTGTAGATGTGCAGATGGACTTGTGTTCTGTTGTGGAAGTCCATGTTGATATTGTTGCTGTAGATGTGCAGATGGACTTGTGTTCTGTGCCATGGAAACATTGCTGTGACTTGTTGCTATTGATGTCTGTCTACATGAGTTGGTGTTTCATGTGAGAGTTGTCCTGTGGGGCCTGGCCAGAGGGTTCAACATGGGTCATTGCCAGGCATTCACTTTCATCCACTCATTGACTCCACTATTTATTGACAAATTCAATATGCATATGTGTGTAGTGTTGTTTGCTCCATGTATATGAAACCTGGCTGTCTCTGTGGAAGGGGAGTGACAACAGGGGAGTGTGCCTGTCTGTGGCAGGGGAGTTACAACAGCCTGCTGTCAGCAGTGGAAATTTGCTACCTCGTGTTGTCTCACTGGGCTTTGGCTGGTATGACAGTGTGACATACAGGAGTGGCCATCAGGTATCTCTAGAGCTCTGGGTAGATAAGTATATCGCATACATACAGGCGTGACCATCAGGTATCTCTAGAGCTCTGGGTAGATAAGTATATCGCATACACACAGGTGTGACCATCAGGTATCTCTAGAGCTGTAGGTAATGAAGTATATCACATACATACAGGCGTGACCATCAGGTATCTCTAGAGCTCTGGGTAGATAAGTATATCGCATACACACAGGTGTGACCATCAGGTATCTCTAGAGCTGTGGGTAGATGAAGTATATCACATACATACAGGCGTGACCATCAGGTATCTCTAGAGCTCTGGGTAGATAAGTATATCACATACATACAGGTGTGACCATCAGGTATCTCTAGAGCTCTGGGTAGATGAAGTATATCACATACAGGTGTGACCATCAGGTATCTCTAGAGCTGTGGGTAGATGAAGTATATCACATACATACAGGCGTGACCATCAGGTATCTCTAGAGCTGTGGGTAGATGAAATATATCACATACAGGCGTGACCATCAGGTATCTCTAGAGCTCTGGGTAGAGAAAGCAGTGCTGCACACGACTCTAGGGGAACATGACAGCCCAGGACAGACACAGTAGTACTAGAGATGAATGTAAGATGACACCAGAGCCCAAGATAGAGGAAGTAATACTAAACATGACTCTACAGCCCAGGGTGGTCAAGGTCATACTAAACATGACTCTACAGCCCAGGGTGGTCACGGTCATACTAAACATGACTCTACAGCCCAGGGTGGTCACGGTAATACTAAACATGACTTTACAGCCCAGGGTGGTCACGGTCATACTAAACATGACTCTACAGCCCAGGGTGGTCAAGGTAAAACTAAACATGACTCTACAGCCCAGGGTGGTCAAGGTCATACTAAACATGACTCTACAGCCCAAGGTGGTCAAGGTAAAAATAAACATGACTCTACAGCCCAAGGTGGTCAAGGTAATACTAAACATGACTCTACAGCCCAGGGTGGTCAAGGTCATGCTAAACATGACTCTACAGCCCAGGGTGGTCAAGGTATTACTAAACATGACTCTACAGCCCAGGGTGGCCAAGGTCATACTAAACATGACTCTACAGCCCAGGGTGGCCAAGGTCATACTAAACATGACTCTACAGCCCAAGGTGGTCAAGGTCATACTAAACATGACTACAGCCCAAGGTGGTCAAGGTCATATTAAATATGACTCTACAGCCGAGGGTGGTCAAGGTCATACTAAACATGACTCTACAGCCCAGGGTGGTCAAGGTAATACTAAACATGACTCTACAGCCCAGAGTGGTCAAGGTCATACTAAACATGACTCTACAGCCCAAGGTGGTCAAGGTCATACTAAACATGACTCTACAGCCCATGGTGGCCAAGGTCATACTAAACATGACTCTACAGCCCATGGTGGCCAAGGTCATACTAAACATGACTCTACAGCCCAAGGTGGTCAAGGTAAAACTAAACATGACTCTACAGCCCAGGGTGGTCAAGGTCATACTAAACATGACTCTACAGCCCAGGGTGGTCAAGGTCATACTAAACATGACTCTACAGCCCAGGGTGGTCAAGGTCATACTAAACATGACTCTACAGCCCAAGGTGGTCAAGGTCATACTAAACATGACTCTACAGCCCAAGGTGGTCAAGGTCATACTAAACATGACTCTACAGCCCAAGGTGGTCAAGGTCATACTAAACATGACTAAGATGTCTCTATAGCCCAAGGTAGTATCCAGGTATTGCAGGAGATGACTACAGCTCAGGGTCCTCAAGGAAATACTTCATATGACTTGGGGGGGGGGGAAGAGAACTGCTATACACAAAACTGTATAAACTGTAAGGTGAAGCTACTGCCCATAGTGGACCATCCCAAACTAGAAGAGGGGTTACTGGCAAGATTGTCAGCTCTCTGTTGTCCATGATAGTAGATGTGGATCGAGCCGCATGAATGAACGTTTCATATGTAGAACAGTTACCTTTTCAAGTTATATCTTGTTTTATTGTTTTCTGGTTATACTTGTTAGATATTTCAAATTGTTTATTACAAAAACATGTTTGAATTTGTACAAAATAATAATAATTGCAGAAGTTGGTTCATTCTCAATGACCTTGTCTGGTGGCCTGGAAAACAGTGGATTATTGATCTGTAGAATGCATGTTACATTTGTCTCACTAGTTATATACATTCACAGTTATCACCCATCACCTTGTATTTCAAGTTATTGTTGTTAATATTGATCATTATAAATATTAACTCATTGTTTTTTTTAGTAACTTTGCTTGGCTTCCTGGTCTCAGGCAGAATAAACATTGTGAATAAAATTATTTCAAACATTTTCTCACAACATCATGTGTACCTTTCTTCTCTAGTACTGAACGTGTGTACCTTTGTTCTCTAGTACTGAACATGTGTGCCTTTCTTCTCTAGTACTGAACGTGTGTACCTTTGTTCTCTAGTACTGAACATGTGTGCCTTTCTTCTCTAGTACTGAACATGCATGCCTTTCTTCTCTAGTACTGAACATGTTCTCTAGTACTGAACGTGTGTACCTTTCTTTAGTACTGAACATTGTGTGGGCCTTTCTTCTCTAGTACTGAACATGTGTACCTTTCTTCTCTAGTACTGAACATGTGTGCCTTTCTTCTCTAGTACTGAACATGTGTGCCTTTCTTCTCTAGTACTGAACATGTTCTCTAGTACTGAACGTGTGTACCTTTCTTTAGTACTGAACATGTGTGCCTTTCTTCTCTAGTACTGAACATGTGTGCCTTTCTTCTCTAGTACTGAACATGTGTGCCTTTCTTCTTTAGTACTGAACATGTGTACCTTTCTTTAGTACTGAACATGTGTGCCTTTCTTCTCTAGTACTGAACATGTGTGCCTTTCTTCTCTAGTACTGAACATGTTCTCTAGTACTGAATGTGTGTACCTTTCTTTAGTACTGAACATGTGTGCCTTTCTTCTCTAGTACTGAACATGTGTGCCTTTCTTCTCTAGTACTGAACATGTGTGCCTTTCTTCTCTAGTACTGAACATGTGTGCCTTTCTTCTCTAGTACTGAACATGTGTGCCTTTCTTCTCTAGTACTGAACATGTGTGCCTTTCTTCTCTAGTACTGAACGTGTGTGCCTTTCTTCTCTAGTACTGAACATGTGTGCCTTTGTTCTCTAGTACTGAACATGTGTGCCTTTCTTCTCTAGTACTGAACATGTGTACCTTTGTTCTCTAGTACTGAACATGTGTGCCTTTCTTCTCTAGTACTGAACATGTGTACCTTTCTTTAGTACTGAACATGTGTGCCTTTCTTCTCTAGTACTGAACATGTGTGCCTTTCTTCTCTAGTACTGAACATGTGTGCCTTTCTTCTCTAGTACTGAACATGTGTGCCTTTCTTCTCTAGTACTGAACATGTGTGCCTTTCTTCTCTAGTACTGAACATGTGTGCCTTTCTTCTCTAGTACTGAACATGTGTGCCTTTCTTCTCTAGTACTGGACATGTGTGCCTTTCTTCTCTAGTACTGAACATGTGTGCCTTTGTTCTCTAGTACTGAACATGTGTACCTTTGTTCTCTAGTACTGAACATGTGTACCTTTCTTCTCTAGTACTGAACATGCATGCCTTTCTTCTCTAGTACTGAACATGTGTACCTTTGTTCTCTAGTACTGAACATGTGTACCTTTCTTCTCTAGTACTGAACATGTGTGCCTTTCTTCTCTAGTACTGAACATGTGTGCCTTTCTTCTCTAGTACTGAACATTGTGGGAGCCTTTCTTCTCTAGTACTGAACATTGTGTGTGCCTTTCTTCTCTAGTACTGAACATTGTGGGAGCCTTTCTTCTCTAGTACTGAACATTGTGTGTGCCTTTCTTCTCTAGTACTGAACATTGTGGGAGCCTTTCTTCTCTAGTACTGAACATTGTGTGTGCCTTTCTTCTCTAGTACTGAACATTGTGGGAGCCTTTCTTCTCTAGTACTGAACATTGTGGGAGCCTTTCTTCTCTAGTACTGAACATTGTGTGTGCCTTTCTTCTCTAGTACTGAACATTGTGGGAGCCTTTCTTCTCTAGTACTGAACATGTGTGCCTTTCTTCTCTAGTACTGAACATTGTGGGAGCCTTTCTTCTCTAGTACTGAACATGTGTGCCTTTGTTCTCTAGTACTGAACATGTGTACACATAGCACGCACTGCATAGTGAGATCAAGGAAAAAAGGCAACAAGTTGAAAAGATTAAACTATTGTATGGGTAGACTGAGGACACTATTCAACAGGTCTGTTCTTTGTATTCTTCTTTCGTTCACTTGAAATGTGTCTCTTGATGACAGAACCTGGTGGAGGACGGACGCCAGTGTGCAACAGGCTGGGTAGGGGTGCAGACAACCAATCCTGTAACTGGAGGCAGAATTTGGCGATTTGATATCTGAGAATTGCTCTCTGGATGGGGTAGTCGTCCATACAGAAGGGTCTGTTGCCTGGCTTGTGAGCAGCTCATCGGCTCTACGGCTCAGGTGTGAAGTAATACAGTGGTACCTTCAGCTGGACAAGTTGCCTGACTGAAGCTCTACGGCTCGGGTGTGAAGTAATACAGTGGTACCTTCACCTGGACAAGTTGCCTGACTGAAGCTCTACGGCTCGGGTGTGAAGTAATACAGTGGTACCTTCACCTGGACAAGTTGCCTGACTGAAGCTCTACGGCTCGGGTGTGAAGTAATACAGTGGTACCTTCACCTGGACAAGTTGCCTGACTGAAGCTCTACGGCTCAGGTGTGAAGTTAATACAGTGGTACCTTCACCTGGACAAGTTGCCTGACTGAAGCTCTACGGCTCGGGTGTGAAGTAATACAGTGGTACCTTCACCTGGACAAGTTGCCTGACTGAAGCTCTACGGCTCAGGTGTGAAGTAATACAGTGGTACCTTCACCTGGACAAGTTGCCTGACTGAAGCTCTACGGCTCGGGTGTGAAGTAATACAGTGGTACCTTCACCTGGACAAGTTGCCTGACTGAAGCTCTACGGCTCGGGTGTGAAGTAATACAGTGGTACCTTCACCTGGACAAGTTGCCTGACTGAAGCTCTACGGCTCGGGTGTGAAGTAATACAGTGGTACCTTCGCCTGGACAAGTTGCCTGACTGAAGCTCTACGGCTCGGGTGTGAAGTAATACAGTGGTACCTTCGCCTGGACAAGTTGCCTGACTGAAGCTCTACGGCTCGGGTGTGAAGTAATACAGTGGTACCTTCGCCTGGACAAGTTGCCTGACTGAAGCTCTGCGGCTCGGGTGTGAAGTAATACAGTGGTACCTTCGCCTGGACAAGTTGCCTGACTGAAGCTCTGCGGCTCGGGTGTGAAGTAATACAGTGGTACCTTCGCCTGGACAAGTTGCCTGACTGAAGCTCTACGGCTCGGGTGTGAAGTAATACAGTGGTACCTTCGCCTTGACAAGTTGCCTGACTGAAGCTCTACGGCTCGGGTGTGAAGTAATACAGTGGTACCTTCGCCTTGACAAGTTGCCTGACTGAAGCTCTACGGCTCAGGTGTGAGGTAAGACCTGGTACCTTCACTTGGACAAGTTGCCTGACTGGAGCTCTACGGCTCAGGTGTGAGGTAAGACCTGGTACCTTCACTTGGACAAGTTGCCTGACTGAAGCTCTACGGCTCAGGTGTGAGGTAAGACCTGGTACCTTCGCCTTGACAAGTTGCCTGACTGAAGCTCTATGGCTCAGGTGTGAGGTAAGACCTGGTACCTTCGCCTTGACAAGTTGCCTGACTGAAGCTCTACGGCTCAGGTGTGAGGTAAGACCTGGTACCTTCGCCTTGACAAGTTGCCTGACTGAAGCTCTACGGCTCAGGTGTGAGGTAAGACCTGGTACCTTCGCCTTGACAAGTTGCCTGACTGAAGCTCTACGGCTCAGGTGTGAGGTAAGACCTGGTACCTTCACTTGGACAAGTTGCCTGACTGAAGCTCTACGGCTCAGGTGTGAGGTAAGACCTGGTACCTTCACTTGGACAAGTTGCCTGACTGGAGCTCTACGGCTCAGGTGTGAGGTAAGACCTGGTACCTTCACTTGGACAAGTTTGCCTGACTGAAGCTCTACGGCTCAGGTGTGAGGTAAGACCTGGTACCTTCGCCTTGACAAGTTGCCTGACTGAAGCTCTCGAGCTCAGGTGTGAGGTAAGACCTGGTACCTTCACTTGGACAAGTTGCCTGACTGAAGCTCTACGGCTCAGGTGTGAGGTAAGACCTGGTACCTTCACTTGGACAAGTTGCCTGACTGGAGCTCTACGGCGCGGGTGTGAAGTAAGACCCTGGTACCTTCACCTGGACATGTTGCCTGATTGTGGAGCTCTACGGCTCAGGTGTGAAGTAAGACCCTGTATCTTTGCCTGGACATGTTGCCTGACTGTGGAGCTCTACGGCTCGGGTGTGAAGTAAGACTGGTACCTTCGTCTGGACAGGTTGCCTGACTGTGGAGCTCTACAGTGAAGGTGTGGTACCTTCGTCTGGACAAGTTACCTGACTGGAGCTCGGGTGTGAAGTAAGACCGTGGTACTTTCGCCTGGACAAGTTACTTGACTGTGGAGCTCGGGTGTGAAGGTGTGGTACCTTTGTCTGGACAAGTTGCCTGACTTTGGAGCTCTACGGCTCGGGTATGAAGTAAGACCGTGGTACTTTCACCTGGACAAGTTGCCTGACTGTGGAGCTATACGGCTTGGGTGTGAAGATGTGGTACCTTCGCCTGGACAAGCTGCCTGACTCATGGCAATAACTAAAGCTATAGCCTGGCTGGAGATACGGACTTTTTCACCCAGACATGCTGGAGACACGGACTTTTTCACCCAGACATGCTGGAGACACAGACTTTCACCCAGACATGCTGGAGACCGAGACTTTCACCCAGACATGCTGGAGACACAGACTTTCACCCAGACATGCTGGAGACCGAGACTTTCACCCAGACATGCTGGAGACACAGACTTTCACCCAGACATGCTGGAGATACGGACTTTCACCCAGACATGCTGGAGACACGGACTTTCACCCAGACATGCTGGAGACACAGACTTTCACCCAGACATGCTGGAGATACGGACTTTTTCACCCAGACATGCTGGAGACACAGACTTTCACCCAGACATGCTGGAGACCGAGACTTTCACCCAGACATGCTGGAGACACAGACTTTCACCCAGACATGCTGGAGATACGGACTTTTTCACCCAGACATGCTGGAGACACAGACTTTCACCCAGACATGCTGGAGACACGGACTTTTTCACCCAGACATGCTGGAGACCGAGACTTTCACCCAGACATGCTGGAGACTTGGACTTTCACTCCCAGCGCACTCCCTCGGTACCCGGTGATACATGCAAAACCACTGGACGCCTGCCGACGACGAGCTTTCAAGCTACGCCAGGCAGGACTGACCTGAAAGCTATACCAGCTTACTGACTGCAGGCCCACCACTCATCGAGAGGGAGTGGGCGCTTATCGAACCTTGCTCGAACGATCGTAAAAATATTGCTCTTTTGCCCGCTCAACCGCGACTCCGGCTTCACACTACGGTCAACGCCTGCCTCGCTAACTTGCGTCGGCTGGAAAGTTCTCGGTTGGGTGCACCTCACACAGCCATCCGAGACAACGAACGCGGGACTGATCTTGCGAACCAGACCAGTCCTCACGACCAAGTCCTGCGGCTGACAAACGGGATTGTAAACTGATTGGAGAAATTAGACGTAAACAGTCCCCCTCTGCTGTGTGTCCACCGTGACGAGGTAGAGGGGCTTGTGCCTCCCAATGACCCCAAGAGCTATGCCGACGGTAGCACAGCTACTGGTAGGGCCACCCATGTCGGACAGGTCAAGGGAGAAGGACCAGACGAAGAGACACACAAACCTGCTGCCTCGTAGAGTAGACTGGGGACAGTCAAAGGCTAGGGAAAGCACCCCGAACACATGCTTGTCGAAATCGGATGTACTGAGCCACAGGCTTGACAAAGCAGTGCAACGTAAAACCTGCTGCCTTGTAGGTAGACTGGGGACAGTCAAAGGCTAGGGAAAGCATCCCTGAATAAATGCTTGTCGAAATCGGATGTACTGAGCCACAGGCTTGACAAAGCAGTGCAACGTAACTTAATTCATGATGTCACAAATCAAAATTAATCGTTATGGTGCTAATCCCGTGAAGTCCCATCAGGCGGCGATAGTGCCGGGCCCCCTGCCTCGAGGGGGTCCACCCATGACTACTGGTGGTCACCTTCCCCTGTGCTGTGGAGTCAAGGCACAGAGGAGTAGGTTAAGAGCTATTGACCAAATACCAAGGACACTCAACATACTACAGTGGAATGCCGAAGGAGTTTACAAGAAGAAAGACTCCCTAACACAGCGTCTTCATAAAGATAGAATAGATGTGGCATGCATTCAAGAGACACACCTCAACGCCAATCACAAATTCTCAGTCAGAGGATATCAGGCCACACGTTTCGACCGCGAAGGACACAAAGGAGGAGTTCTAATACTTACACGAAATACAATACCTTGCAGCGAAGTATCTGTGATCTCTGACAACCAAACGGAAATTATAGGTGTTGATATAATGATAAAGGACGTGAAAATAAGAATCTACAATCTGTATAGCCCAGCAGATAAGGACCTTACACTCTCAAACATGAAAATAACTGACGCAAACTGCATTATTGTCAGAGACTTTAATAGCCGTTCAGAAAGATGGGGATACCCAGATACTGACAAAAGAGGAGATGAATTGGAGGACTGGGAAATAGACTCAAATCTCCATCTACTCAACAAAGCGGATGACAGACCGAGCTTCTACTCCAGAAGATGGCTTACCACTTCTACTCCAGACTTAGCTTTCTGCACAGGAGACATCCTCCACAAAATCGATCGCCATGTGCTGGACCAATTAGCAGGTAGTGACCACAGACCAATCAAGCTTGTAATGAATATGGAGTATGTTCCACAGGAACAAAAGCCCTTGCCCCGCTGGAATTACAAACGAGCAGATTGGGACAGATTTGCCATACTAACAGACAAATATTGTGAAAACATAAATACACGATATGGCAACATAAAGCAAATGGTGGAAAGTCTAAACAGAGCGATAATACAGGCAGCCACTGAGTCCATTCCAAGAGGAGCGAGGAAAAATTACAAACCATACTGGACTGAAGAACTACAAAGTTTGGAGGACAAAGTTGAAGATGCCAGGAAGACAGCAGAGAGAGAAAAAACAATTGAAGCGAACATCTCTCTCAAAGCCATCTCAGCAAAATATAAAAGAACAGTAAATCAAACAACAAGAGATTGTTGGAGGGAAAAAACAGAAAACCTGAATTTTGACAGGGATGGAAACAAACTATGGAAACTAGTGAAAGCCATGAACAATGAAGGACCTAGAAACAAACAAATAACAATTAAACAAGGAAATGCCCTGCTTACAGGAAAAAAAGGCTGCAAATGCACTAATGGAACACTATGCAAATGCAAACCACATTGATATTACAACCGAACAGAAGAAAGCAATCAAAGACAAACAGATACATCATAGAAATACAGAGACAGCAGCAGAATATATGATGGCAAATCTAACAATGGAAGAAATGGAACAGGCAATGAATACCCTAAAAAAGAAGAAATCACCAGGAAAGGATGGAATCACAAATGAAATGCTAATAGGACTAGGCACCAAGGCAAAGAAGAAACTACTAGCAGTCCTAAATAACAGCTGGAAGAGAGGAATAGTCCCACAGGCATGGAAGGAAGCTATACTAATACCAGTCCCAAAGAAAGGAAAAGACCTGAAAGAACCAAATGGCTATCGACCTATCAGTCTACTTAGCTGTGTAGGAAAATTAATGGAACGCATTATCAATGGCAGGCTAACATGGCATCTGGAAGAAAACCAACTCTTAACACCACACCAAGCAGGATTCAGAAAGTACAGATCCACTGAAGATCAAATAACCTATATAGCTCAGGAAATAGAGGATGCCTTCCAAGAGAAAAAGCACACACTAGCAGTCTGGATAGATTTAGAAAAAGCATTTGATAAAGTATGGAAGGAAGGACTGAAAGTAAAACTGCAAAAAATGCATGTTTGTGGAAAATGTATAAATGGATCAGCCACTACCTTGAGAACAGAACTGCCAGGACAAAAGTACAAGGACAAACAAGCAAAATGATGCTGTTGGAGCAAGATGTCCCCCAAGGAGGAGTTCTTTCACCAACATTATTCCTAGCAAATATAAATGACATCACCGAAAATTTTCCAGCCAGAGTGCACACATCCTCCTTTGCAGATGACCTAGCCATATGGACATCTGAAGAATATATTAGTACAGCTAACAGCAGAATACAGCAAGCCTTATTAGCGCTAGAGGACTGGTGAAAATCATGGCTAGTGAAGATAAGTGAGGAGAAAACAACATGCACAGTGTTCTCCCTCTCAAATAAAACTCAGCAACCTAAGCTGGTATTGAATGGAAAAATATTGCGCCATGAAGAAAATCCAAACTATCTAGGAGTCACCTTTGATCGTCGCCTGACATGGAAGACACAGGTTGAGAAAAATCAAACAAGAGCAAGGCAGAGAATGGCAATCATGAAAAAGCTTGCTGGTACAACGTGGGGAGCAGATGAGAAAGTTCTCAAGAAGTTATATACTGGACGGGTGAGGCCAGTACTGGAATATGGCATTGAAGCTTGGGCAACAGCAGCTAAGTCAAATTTTAACAAAATAAGTAGAGTCCAAAATCAAGGAATGCGAATCATAACTGGAAGCCTGAAGACAACGCCTATTAATGAACTAGAAAAGATCACTTGTTTACAACCAATGCAGGACAGAAGAGATAGCAGAGCCCAGCAACAAGCAGAAAAATTTAGAAGATTGACAGACCACCCTATGTATAACAGGTTTAATGGTTTTGGAAAAGGAAGACTGAAGCGTAGCAACTTTGTAGAAACTGCAAAACGAAAGATTAGGGCAGATCCCATGCTTAACATATCAACAGTCAAGCCCATTTACAATGCACACAACTTCCCAGCTTGGAGACAGCAGCAACTGCCTGAGATGATAGAAACCATTCCTGGTATTTAGAAAAAGAACACTCAGAATGAAACCGAAAGAAGAAAAATAACCCTCAACTACATAAAAGAACATTACCCAAGCAGCAATTGGACCCATGCATATACAGATGGATCAGCCAAAGATTCAATTAAAAATGGAGGAGGAGGAATTCTCCTTAATTTAAAAAATGGAGTGATAAAAACACAGTCAGTGGCAACAGGAAAATTTTCAAGTAACTTCAAAGCGGAGGTAGAGGCTTTGAAAACTGCAGCAGAAATGCTCTTGATGGAGGAAAATAAGGAGAAGCAAATAGCTATCTTCACAGATGCAAAGTCAGCTGTCTCAATACTGAAGAGCAAAAACAGCACAGAACTAGCTGACCTAAGAGCAGCACTCCATGGTCTATGCCAGAAATCCAAAAAAGTTGTAATACAGTGGATCCCATCACATTGCAGTATACCTGGAAATGAAGAGGCTGACAGACTAGCAAAAGAGGGTGGACGATTACCACAGCCTGACATAGACATAACCTATAATGAGGCAAAAGGTTTATAAAAAGCACTTATAGAACCAAATGGGAATCAGAGCATCCAGGCCACCAGAAGGATGATGCATATTACAAACTCGACCGAAGAGAACAAGTAGCAACCTTCAGACTCCGTACAGGACATAACAGGCTGAAACACCACTTGTTCAATAAACTAAAGATAGGAGATACCGATGAATGTAATTGTGGAACTGGTAAAATGACAGCTAAACATTTGCTGCAGGAGTGCCCAATATATGCAGAACAGAGAAAGATATTTTGGCCCACGCCTGCTTCATTTGAGGACAAGCTCTATGGAGATATCAACAAGCTCAAGTTGACTACAGCTTACTTTAACTACATTCAGGTTGACATCTAAAGGTGCATGAAGATGTATTTAGACTGCCACACTTCATACCACAGGTATGTCGGTTACAAAAGCTGTCCCAGAGGCATGAAATGGAATATTGCTTGGATAGCAAATCCATTACTGTGAAAGTCCGAATCAAAAGCTCACTGTGTGGGCTTCATAAAAGGTGGAAAAAGTGTCCTAGTGGCACGAAATGGAATATTGCTTGGATAGCAAATCCATTAGGTGGAAAGTCTTAATCGAAAGCTCACTGTGTGGATGTCATCTGCAGACTGCATTCTTCTGGTTTCCGGAGGAACAGCCTATGGTGAACTGGAAGGCCCAATATACGGAAGTGAGGCTAAGCAGCCATGTGCAGGACGTGACGATTCCTTGGGTGAGCCCAGTACCAGAGCGCTGTGTGATGGCTCTGCAAGTATGGAAGCCTCCTTGGATGGCGGGGAATGCCCATGGTCTGCCCCTGCCTTCCCTTGAGGGTTGACCAGGATGTCGTTGGCTGTTCTATATGGGCCAGCTAGGATGGGGGATAACACCACAACAGTGAGATTCAAACGTCCTAAGAAACCCCCGGGAAGGTTAACCCGGTCAACAAATGCCCGCAGAAGTCGGATGTGTCGGCCTAACGGCGCAAGAACGCAGCTCTGCTGTAAACAGGCACAACGCAGTCACATCCGGAAAAAAAATCCGGATGAACGCAGAAGAAGAAGAAGACGTAAACAGTCAAAGTTTGTTGGACATGTTATGAGAAGAAGTAAATGAGAGAACTTGGTGACATCTGGCAAGATCGGTTGGAGGAGAACAAGAGGAGACAGAGAAGTAAATACCTGTATAGCTTGGCCACATGCCATGGTTGAGACAGGAACACGGAGCTGATCCACGCCTCTGGTGATCGAGTGAAATGGCGGATCATGGCCGCCCACGCTTACCGGCATGGCACATGATGGATCGGTGGATATCTCCAGTATCATATATTGTGTTCAGCAGTCTGGTGACCTGGTCTGTTCCATATTCATCTAAGGCATTGATCATTTCTATGGTGATGTTATCTGGACCCGGGGTCTTGCCAGTTTTTATATGGTTAAGAGCATTCTGAACTCCCATCTTCAAAATATATGGTCCTTCATTAGTATTCCGAATATCATATTGTTCTTCTTTTGTATCATCATAAAGGTATTTCGCGTAATCTGACCACGCAGTGTAAAATCAGATCTGTGTCTATTATGATTTTACCATGTTTGGTTTTTAGGCAACCCGTTGATGTGTGTGTTCTTTTGTTAGTGATGTCATTAATTCTGTAGTGTCGGGTAAAGAGAGAGGGATAGTACCTCACGGTGAGTGGCAGCCATATCCCAAGGGATAGACCAGGATCCTATTTAGTTCCCATCTCTATCTAGCCCATGTATGGCTCCACAAATACCGCTTGTGTACGTAGGTGGCCACACCACGGGCAGCAGTCTTGGCTGACTGGCTAAACTACTTGAGTGAAGTAGGGGTAATATCCTACTAAGGGAATGTCCATCCCTAGTACACAAAAGACGGACGGTGAACAAGGCGGATGAATCTAAATAGATCAACGGCTTCGAAAGCGAAACAGCAGAGTGTGTGGCACACATGAGGTGTGTTCAGAACACGATAGTGAACATGGCTGGCCATCAGTAGAAGAGATTGGGACCTCACCACGTAATATCCCAAGGACAGCAATACGATCACAACAAAAATAAAACAGTGCTACGGATAATTGTTACCCCCCTGGAGATGAGCCTGTTGTAAATATTCTCAGGGAAGAAACAACTCCTAGAGTAAATGTTGAGTTGAGTCAAGAACCGATATCACTGCACTCAGGACATTCCCATACGTGAGTAGTATAGTAGGAGGTTTTGCCCCTCTCCCCCAAATCCGGAGTCAACTCCGGAATATTTCCTTATATAAGCTATATGTGACGTCACAGCAATCCGGTGAAAATGACTCCGGATTCCGGATCCGGAGTCAAAGGGGTATAACTCGTTTCTGGTCTTATTAACCCCCTTTTTGTGGTAAATTTAAAAGATGGCGGCTATTGTTAGTTGTAGTAGTGGGTGGTGGGGGGAGATTAAAGATGGCTGTTAAGTGGTGGGGTTGGGGAGGTTGAAAAAATGGCGTTCATTGTTAAGAGGCGCTGGGGTGGAGTCTTTGTGGTCGTGATGACTATTGGGATGGAGGTGGGAGGCGTGGGAGTATTATTGGTGTGTAATGGTTAGGAGTACGATGCTCTTCCACTGGGTGGTTGTTGTTATTGTTGTGTGTAATTTAAAAGATGGCGGCTATTGTTAGTTGTAGTAGTTGATGGTGGGTGAAGATTAAAGATGTTAAGTGGTGAGGTGGGGAAAAATTAAAAATGGCGATTCATTGTTAAGAGGCGCTGGGTGGAGTCATGGTGCCGAGATGTATATTGGGATTGAGGTGGGAGGGGTGGGAGTATTATTGGTTGTAGTAGCGGGTGTACGTGCGGGTGCGGGGTGGCGTCGTGGCTAAGCCGGGAGGCTTGGAAAAAAATTTTAAATGGTGATTCAATGTTAAGAGGTGTTGGGGGTGGAGTCATAGTGGCCGAGTTGTCTATTGGGATTGAGGTAAAATTATTATTAGTTGTAGTTAGGCGTGCGATGCTCTTCCACGAGGGTGGCATCGTGGCTAAGCCTGGAGGTTCGAAATTTTTTTTTTTTTAGATGGCGCTTCATTGTTAAGAGGCGGTGGGGGTGGAGTCATGGTGGTCGAGATGTCTATTGGGCTTGAGGTAAAATTATTATTGGTGTGTATTGGTTAGGAGTACGATGGTCTTCCACGGGGTGGTGCCGTGGCTATGTCGGGAGGTTGGGCATTATTTTAAAATGGTTATTCATTGTTAACAGATAGGGCGGTGGGGGAGGATTGGGTGTAAGACAGGTTTTCTTTGTTAAGGAGGTGGTTATAGGATCTGTAGAGTGTATTAGGGTTACAGTGCTCGTCTCCAGGATGGGGGAGTGGCCGTGGAGTGGGTGTAATACAGGTTTTCAGTGTTAAGGAGGTGGTTATATGGTCTGTAGAGGATATTAGTGCCTTATGCACTATCATCATAGGGTTACATGTGGGGCGCGAGGGCGTGCGTCTGCGTGTGAGCGATTGTGTTAGGGTTACAGTGCTCATCCTCAGGATGGGGGAGTGGCCGTGGAGTGGATGTAAGACATGATTTCGTTGTTAAGGAGGTGGTTATATGGTTTGTTGAGGATATTAATGATTTATACACTATCATCTTAGGGTTACATGTGGGCGCGCGGTTGGTGGGTGGTGAGCAGTGTGGTAGGTAGTGCTCGTCCCATGATGTGAGTCATGATGGGGAAGTGGCCGTGGAGTGAGGTAAGACAGGTTTTCGTTGTTAAGGAGGTGGTTATATGGTCTGTAGAGGGACGTAGTTGTTTACACACTATCATCATGGGGGTATAAATGAAAACCTTAAAAAATAAAGATGGTTGGTATTATTGGTTGCAGTGGGTATGGCTTAGCGTCATTCGTTGTTAAGATGGTATGTAGCGATTATTAGTGATCTGTAGAGAGTCGTAGTTGTTTAAACAATACCATTATTTGGGTTACAAATGAAAACCTTGAAAAGTAGAGATTGTCGGTAATAATGGTTGTAGTGGGTATGGTTTAATGTCAACGTTGCTAAGGGATGGGTGAGTGGAGGAAAGGTTAGATAAGTGCTTCCTATCATTGGTAAGGGGTGGGTGAGTGGCGGGTTGTTAGATAAATACGGCCGTTCCGTGCTAAGGAATGGGGTGGTCGAGTGGTTAAATGAATGCTTCCATTCGTTGTTTAAGGGATGGGTGAATTAAGGAAAGGTTAGATAAGTGCGTCAGATTGTCGCCGTGGCTGAGTGTATGACCCAGTGGTCGGTGTGGTTATTGAAAATGTAAAGATGGCGGCTTAGGAGGTCTAATATCAACAGCTTCGATGCATATTTGTGAATCCGATCGTCAGAAGTCCTTGGGTTTTTCCACTATATATGGCTAATGAAAAGTGGCCGACTGTGTATTATACTGGCGGTTATTACTGTCTGTAGTTTATGAGACTTAAACACTATCATCATACCAATGCGATGTGTTATAGATACAATCCTTATCCTCGGTCTGGGTAACGATGTACAGCCAGTCAACGGGTCACATGTCTAAGAAAAGCATCCGGAACACATGGGTAATGGCTACAACCGGACCACGTAGGGGAACTGATTCCGGTCACATGCTTAAGGATACATCCGGGACACTGGCTAATGGTTACTTCCGGGATACGTGGGGACGTTACATTCGGTCACATGTATAAGGATACATCCGGAACACACAGTTAAGAGGGGTACTAGAAAAAGGGTGTCCTGTTGATTGTCGAACCAGTGGACCTAACTCACGATGATCAACATGTATGGGAGTGATTCCACTACATTGTCAACAATGCATTGGAAGTTTAAAATGATCCCCCGTCTCTCTTTTCTATGTCCATGTAGTCCTAGTTTAATATAGTACACGTGTAATGGTACATCCGGGACACGTAGGTTAAGAGGGGTACAACAGATAAATGGTCGTCTTCGGTTGTCGAACCAGGGTACCTAACTCGGTATGACCAACATGGGTGGGAGTGATTCCACTACCTCGTCAACAGAGCATCCGAAGTCTAAAGTGGTCTCCACTTTCTCTCTTTTTATGTCTGTAGTCCTAGGATCACCGAGTAACACCAAAGGACATCCCGATATCAATACAACATAAGGTAGTTTCGAGTGTAGTATACGCTGGGTGTAAACACTTCATCGCAGTGTCCGATTAAATCGGTCTCCTAGACATAGAAGAGAAATGTGAGCGCCCACACCAGACTGGGGGAAACCGTATCTGTACGTAACATCTAGCGGGTCATACAACAACGATTCCTTAACGCATTTTATCAGCTGGACACACGAACACACAACATGGCGCCAAAGGGATCACATGTAACATGACATGCCCTGGCCAGCAAAGCTATCGCGTCTCAGATCAAGCATTTAACTTTCATTAATTCTTCTGTGTGTCCATAGGGGTCTTTGCCTCTTTCTCCAGAAACACATTTCCAATGTCAATATATATTTTGCAGTGTGTCTACTCATTGCCACGTTTCTCAGCCAGACAATAAACACAGATTCTATGTAACACTTCAACAGTCAAATAAGAAAATTGTTAGCCAAACTAATAATTCCCTTGGCCAAAAAAAATAATAAATAGCTCAACCAAACTTCTAAATAGGTCGACCGAAATCAGAAAATATATTAACCAAACTAATAAAAATGATGACCAAAATAGAAAATATCTCAACCAAATTTATACATAAATCGACCAAGTAGGAAAATTTGTTAGCCAACTGGGAAAAAAAATAATGGTCAATCTTATAAACATCGCATCCAAACTTATAAAAGTAGGAAAATAATTGTTAACAAAATGGATAAAATATGGCCAGATACAGAAATATCTCATTCAAACATATAATAAATAGGAAAATGTGTTAGCCAAATGGAGAAAATATGGCCAAATACAGTAATATCACGTTCAAACTTATAAAGATTAGGAAAATGTGTTAGCCAAATGGGGGAAAAATGGTCAAACTTATAAATATCTCATCCAAACTTATAAAAAGTAGGAAAAACTGTGTTAGCCAAATGGAGAAAATATTGGTCAAACTTATAAATATCTTGTTCAAAATTATAAAAATTAGGAAAATGTGTTAGTCAACGGTGAAAAATTATTGTTCAAGGTAAGAAATAACGCATCCTATCTTATAAAAGGTAGGGGGGAAATTGTTAGCCAAATGGATAAAATATGACCAAATACAGAAATATTTCCGTTCAAACTTATTTTAAAAAATAAGAACAAAATGGTAAGCCAAACTATTAAAAACTGATGTCAAAGTAAAAAAATTGGTCTTCAAAATTTATAAAAAGCAGGGAAATTGTATTACCCAAACGGAGAAAGTATTGGTTAAATGTATAAATATCTCCTATCTTATAAAAAGTAGGAAAATGTGTTAGCCAAAGATGAAAAATTGTGGCATAGTAAAGAAATATCGCAGCCGAACTTATAAAATGTAGGAAAATTTTGTTAGTCAAAGGTGAAAAATTAGTGGTGAAACTTAAAAATTGTCTTGTCCAAACTCATAAAAAGTAGGAACATTTGTTAGCCGAATGTGAAAAATATTAGTCAAACTTATAAATATCTCCACCAAACTTATAAAAAGTAGGAACATTTGTTAACCAAAGGTGAGCATATTTTGACCAAGTAAAGAAATATCTCACCCAAACTTATAAAGATGTCGACCGATATAAGACAATGTGTTACTCAAATTAGGAATTTTACAAAATATCTCGGCCAAACTTACTAAAAGTAGGAAAATATGTCGACCAAAGTAGCAAATATGTTAACCAGATGAAGAAAATTATTAACCAGATGAAGAAAATTATTAACCAAAGTGAGAAAAATGTCGGCCAAAATAGGAAAATTTGTTAGACAAACTAATGAAATGTTGGCAAAATACAGAAATATATCGACCAAATTGATAAAAAGTAGAAAAATGTGTTAGCCACATTGGAAAAAATATTGGCCATGTAAAGGAATATTTCAACCAAACTTATAAATAACTCATCCTAACTTATAAAAAGCAGGAAAATTTGTTAGCCCATTGGGAAAAATATTAGCCAAACGTATAAATATCTCAACCAACTTATAAAAAGTAAGAAAATATACTAGTCAAATACGGAGGAAATAGTGAGCAAAAAAAAAAAAAAATAAAAAAAAAAAAAATAAAACAAAAAATAAAGAAATATCTCAACCAGACTTATAAATATGTCAACCGAAATAAGGAAAGTTGTATCCAATCTAGGAAATATGATGGTCAAAATAAGAAATATATAAGCCAGCTGAAGAAAAAATATTACACAAGTGAAGAAACCTATTAACCAAAGATAGTTAAAACAAAAAAAAAAAAATGACCAAATCAAGAAAAGTAAGAAAATTTGTTAGCCAAATGTGACATCCGCATATCAACGTCTCTCATAGACCAATGACACCTGTGTTTAAAAACACTTCAGATCTTTACCAACAATGTTTAACATAGCCAGCATCATAAGTATTTCTTTTTTGTCATTATATCAACATGAATTAATAGTTACATACACAAGGTACACTGTTACATTTTACTTTGTTATGACACACAAGGATACAAAGAAGTCACATAACATATTATCAATGATTAAGGCATTAAATAAAGATATTACTAGTACCAGCTCCAATCCTCCACATCACACTATATTCATCAAATGTATCCTCCCCGGGAACAGTAAACGTATCCCCATTAAAGAGGTTTTCATCAACATGATATTATTTCCAAGGGTTATCTTTCTTCTTAACATAACCCCGTATCACACCACCAGATATAATTCTCCGTTCAACGTACTCTATTTACTACATAACCTTCACGGGTCTCACAAAGTCTCTATTCTATAATATTTCATTGACCTACCTGTCATAAGCTAGATTCCCACCATAACTAAACGCTTCGTGATCATTATTTCACTTTGTATTGCACATATCATCAGCTCTCCTGAGTATATTTCACCAGTTGTCATCAGAGGCAAATTCTTCAACCAAACCTTCCATACTTTCCTCAAGCCAGCCACTTAGAGACCTGTTATGTATCTTCTGTAGGTATGTCTAGAGTGTCTTGACCTTGTATCTGAAAGGACATTCAC
This sequence comes from Cepaea nemoralis, assembly GCA_014155875.1. Lineage (NCBI taxonomy): Eukaryota > Metazoa > Mollusca > Gastropoda > Stylommatophora > Helicidae > Cepaea > Cepaea nemoralis. Next base: position 145,289 of record JACEFZ010014783.1, on the reverse strand, counting down.
ACTACATAATTATCAACGTCACCACTATCCCCCTTTTACACTACCAAGAGCTTCAACTTACTGTTCCAACGTTCCTGCTAAAGAAGCACTTCTACAGACTATGCATGCATCTCTCTACACTCTTGGTTTCTTTCTACCTTAAAATATCTCTGTCTTTCGTAGATGTCTTCACAACTTTTCCATGTCACATTACCAAAAACTCCAAACCTCTATTGTACACGAGCTCCAATGAAACACTCATGACGGTTAACAACATTTATAGCAAGATCGTTTGTGACTCCACCTGGCATAGTTTCTATATCATCTATATTCACCATCACAGGACCATTTCCCATGGCTGACATCTTCAACATTCCATACCACAATGTCGGCTACACTGACCTTTCATTGTTCCATCTCTCAACAATACAAGGGTTTTTCTCGAAGGCTAGCTAAAATAAAATGTCTTACTTTGTCCACCTTTATCACACTTTGTCATTTCACAGCCGCAATAACGGCAAGTCTGCAACCAACCAACAGAGTGTGTTATATTGTCAACCTTTCTTAAACCCACGTCTGCCTTATTGAGTCCTTGAATACCCTCTACCACATCTTATAACCGACTTTCAACGTTTCATACCAAACAACACTAACATTCTCTATGATTACAGAACAGCCGATTTTCTGCTGACTAGGCAGATTTTCCAACCTAATGGAGATAAATCATCTGTCTCCCTAACCTACTAGCCGCTATTCTAGACAACAAATATGGTCATCCACCATCACCCCTTGGAAGAACTTGAAAAAAAAAACAAAGATTGGGTTCCTGAGACGAATGAGTTGCATTCCTTGGACTACCAGAGTAACTAACGAGGATCGCCTAAAAGAGTCTAAGGAAAATAGAGTATTATATACATCAAACATAACAAACTCTTTCTTACTAACCCTAACCCTAACCCTAACTATACATCAAACACAACTATTCATTAGTTTGTCTAACAAATTTTTCTATTTTCTCACTTTGGTTAATAATTTTCTTCATCTGGTTAACATATTTGCTACTTTGGTCGACATATTTTCCTACTTTTAGTAAGTTTGGCCTAGATATTTTGTAACTTGGACAACATTTTCCTAATTTGGGTATTATATTGGTCGACATCTTTATAAGTTTGGGTGAGAAATTTCTTTACTTGGTCAAAATAAGCTCACCTTTGGTTAACAAATGTTCCTACTTTTTATAAGTTTGGTTGAAATATTCCTTTACATGGCCAATATTTTTTCCAATGTGGCTAACACATTTTCCTACTTTTTATCAATTTGGTCGATATATTTCTGTATTTTGCCAAAATATGCTCACCTTTGGTTAACAAATGTTCCTACTTTTTATAAGTTTGGTGGAGATATGTATAAGTTTGACTAATATTTTTCACATTCGGCTAACAAATGTTCCTACTTTTTATGAGTTTGGACAAGAAATTTTTAAGTTTCACCACTAATTTTTCACCTTTGACTAACAAAATTTTCCTACATTTTATAAGTTCGGCTGCGATATTTCTTTACTAGGCCACTATTTTTCATCTTTGGCTAACACATTTTCCTACTTTTTATAAGTTAGACGAGATATTTATACATTTAACCAATACTTTCTCCGTTTGGGTAATACAATTTCCCTGCTTTTTATAAATTTTGAAGACCCATTTTTTACTTTGACAACCGTTTTTAATAGTTTGGCTACCATTTTGTTCTTATTTTTTAAAATAAGTTTGAACGGAAATATTTCTGTATTTGGTCATATTTTATCCATTTGGCTAACAATTTACCCCCTACCTTTTATAAGATAGGATGCGTTATTTCTTACCTTGAACAATAATTTTTCACCGTTGACTAACACATTTTCCTAATTTTTATAATTTTGAACAAGATATTTATAAGTTTGACCAATATTTTCTCCATTTGGCTAACACAGTTTTTCCTACTTTTTATAAGTTTGGATGAGATATTTATAAGTTTGACCATTTTTTCCCCATTTGGCTAACACATTTTCCTAATTTTTATAAGTTTGAACGTGATATTACTGTATTTGGCCATATTTTCTCCATTTGGCTAACACATTTTCCTAATTTTTATAAGTTTGAATGAGATATTTCTGTATCTGGCCATATTTTATCCATTTGGTTAACAAATTTTCCTACTTTTTATAAGTTTGGATGCGATGTTTATAAGATTGACCATTATTTTTTTTCCCCAGTTGGCTAACAAATTTTCCTACTTGGTCGATATATGTATAAATTTGGTTGAGATATTTTCTATTTTGGTCATCATTTTTATTAGTTTGGTTAATATATTTTCTTATTTCGGTCGACCTATTTAGAAGTTTGGTTGAGCTATTTATTATTATTATTTTATTTTTTTTGGCCAAGGGAATTATTAGTTTGGCTAACAATTTTCTTATTTGACTGTTGAGTGTTACATAGAATCTGTGTTTATTATCTGGATGTGAAACGTGGCAATGAGCAGACACACTGCAAAATATATATTGACATTGGAAATGTGTTTCTGGAGAAAGATGCAAAGACCCCTATGGACACACAGAAGAATTAATGAAAGTTAAATGCTTGATCTGAGACGCGATAGCTTCGCTGGCCAGGGCATGTCATGTTACATGTGATCCCTTTGGTCGCGGCGCCAGGTTGTGTGTTCGTGTGTACAGCTGATAAAATGCGTTAAAGAATCGTTGTTGTATGACCCGCTAGATGTTACGTACAGATACGGTTTCCCCCAGTCTGGTGTGGGCGCTCACATTTCTCTTCTATGTCTAGGAGACCGATTTAATCGGACACTGCGATGAAGTGTTTACACCCGCGTATACTACACTCGAAACTACCTTATGTTGTATTGATGTCGGGATGTCCTTTGGTGTTACTCGATGATCCTAGGACTACATAGACATAGAAAAGAGAGAAAGTGGAGACCACTTTAGACTTCGGATGCTCTGTTGACGAGGTAGTGGAATCACTCCCACCCATGTTGGTCATACCGAGTTAGGTCCCCTGGTTCGACAACCGACAGACGACCATTTATCTGTTGTACCCCTCTTAACCACGTGTCCCGGATGTACCATTACACGTGTACTATATGAAACTAGGACTACATGGACATAGAAAAGAGAGAGACGGGGGATCATTTTAAACTTCCAATGCATTGTTGACAATGTAGTGGAATCACTCCCATACATGTTGATCATCGTGAGTTAGGTCCACTGGTTCGACAATCAACAGGACACCATTTTTCTAGTACCCCTCTTAACTGTGTGTTCCGGATGTATCCTTATACATGTGACCGAATGTAACGTCCCCACGTATCCCGGATGTAACCATTAGCCAGTGTCCCGGATGTATCCTTAAGCATGTGACCGGAATCAGTTCCCCTACGTGGTCCGGTTGTAGCCATTACCCATGTGTTCCGGATGCTTTTCTTAGACATGTGACCCGTTGACTGGCTGTACATCGTTACCCAGACCGAGGATAAGGATTGTATCTCTAACATATCGCCATTGGTATGATGATAGTGTTTAAGTCTCATACACTACAGACAGTAATAACCGCCAGTATAATACACAGTCGGCCACTTTTCATTAGCCATATATAGTGGAAAAACCCAAGGACTTCTGACGATCGGATTCACAAATATGCATCGAAGCTGTTGATATTAGACTTCTAAGCCGCCATCTTTACATTTTCAATAACCACACCGACCACTGGGTCATACACTCAGCCACGGCGACAATCTGACGCACTTATCTAACCTTTCCTTAATTCACCCATCCCTTAAACAACGAATGGAAGCATTCATTTAACCACTCGACCACCCCATCCCTTAGCACGGAACGGCCGTATTTATCTAACACCCCGCCACTCGCCCACCCCTTACCAATGATAGGAAGCACTTATCTAACCTTTCCTCCACTCACCCATCCCTTAGCAACGTTGACATTAAACCATACCCACTACAACCATTATTACCGACAATCTCTACTTTTCAAGTTTTTCATTTGTAACCCAAATAATGGTAGTGTTTAAACAACTACGACTCTCTACAGATCACTAATAATCGCTACCCACCATCTTAACAACGAATGACGCTAAGCCATACCCACTGCAACCAATAATACCAACCATCTTTATTTTTTAAGGTTTTCATTTGTAACCCCATGATGATAGTGTGTAAACAACTACGACCCTCTACAGACCATATAACCACCTCCTTAACAACGAAAACCTGTCTTACCCCACTCCACGGCCATACCCGGCCACTTCACCATCATGGGGACGAGCACTGTAACCCTACCACACTGCTCACCCACCCACACCCAACCGCGCGCCCACATGTAACCCTAAGATGATAGTGTATAAATCATTAATATCCTCTACAGACCATATAACCACCTCCTTAACGACGAAATCTTGTCTTACATCCACTCCACGGCCACTCCCCCATCCTGAGGATGAGCACTGTAACCCTAACAAATCGCTCACACGCAGACGCACGCCCTCGCGCCCCTACATGTAACCCTATGATGATAGTGCATAAGGCACTAATATCCTCTACAGACCATATAACCACCTCCTTAACACCGAAAACCTGTATTACACCCACTCCACGGCCACTCCCTCATCCTGGAGACGAGCACTGTAACCCTAATACACTCTACAGATCCTATAACCACCTCCTTAATAAAGAAAACCTGCCTTACACCTAATCCGCCTCCACCGCCCCTACCTGTTAACAATGAATAACCATTTTAAAATAATGACCAACCTCCCGACATAGCCACGGCACCACCCCGTGGAAGACCATCGTACTCCTAACCAATACACACCAATAATAATTTTACCTCAAGCCCAATAGACATCTCGACCACCATGACTCCACCCCCACCGCCTCTTAACAATGAAGCGCCATCTAAAACAAAAAAAAATTTCGAACCTCCAGGCTTAGCCACGACGCCACCCTCGTGGAAGAGCATCGCACGCCTAACTACAACTAATAATAATTTTACCTCAATCCCAATAGACAACTCGGCCACTATGACTCCACCCCCAACACCTCTTAACATTGAATCACCATTTAAAATTTTTTTCCAAGCCTCCCGGCTTAGCCACGACGCCACCCCGCACCCGCACGTACACCCGCTACTACAACCAATAATACTCCCACCCCTCCCACCTCAATCCCAATATATATCTCGGCACCATGACTCCACCCCAGCGCCTCTTAACAATGAATCGCCATTTTTAATTTTTCCCCCACCTCACCACTTAACATCTTTAATCTTCACCCACCATCAACTACTACAACTAACAATAGCCGCCATCTTTTAAATTACACACAACAATAACAACAACCACCCAGTGGAAGAGCATCGTACTCCTAACCATTACACACCAACAATACTCCCACGCCTCCCACCTCCATCCCGATAGTCATCACGACCACAAAGACTCCACCCCCAGCGCCTCTTAACAATGAATCGCCATTTTTTCAACCTCCCCAACCCCACCACTTAACAACCATCTTTAATCTCCCCCCACCACCCACTACTACAACTAACAATAGCCGCCATCTTTTAAATTTACAACAAAAAGGGGGGGGGGGTTAATAAGACCAGAAACGAGTTATACCCCTTTGACTCCGGATCCGGAATCCGGAGTCATTTTCACCGGATTGCTGTGACGTCACATATAGCTTATATAAGGAAATATTCCGGAGTTGACTCCGTATTTGGGGGGGGGGGGGCAAAACCTCCTACTATACTACTTACGTGCTCCGTCCCCTCGTTCAACAGCCAACGAAGAGTCATACTACTAATCGTTCCCACCGCTATCTGATTAAAAGTTATCCTGGTCTTCCCTCTCAGTTTTGAGATTCTTCAAGAACCCCTGCCGATCCCCCGCAATCTCATTCTTTCCACATATGGGTTCTCAATCTATTCCTCCGCCTTCTCCATCTGGTTCCACAAGCGCACGACCACCTCCCCCTTGTCCATAGGCAAAATTCCACCAAGAGGTGCATTCTCTGCTAGCCTATCAGCCTGTTCATACCCCCGTACACCCGCATGGCCAGGGCAAAATATCCATACAATTCTCACAATCTGTGACCTCTGAAGCGACGAGAGCCATTCCACACGAAACATTCCTTTCTCCACCTTGCTAAGCATACTCTTTGAATCCGTAATGAATACAACGTGTGTTGCAGTAGTCTCCTCTAGCCAACGGAATGCCGCTGTTACTGCCTCCACCTCCATTCTCATGCTGGAGGTCGTAGTCTCATATGCCAGACTCTCCTTTTTCAAGACTCGCCCATTAGCCTTTGCAATAAAGCCCCAGCCACTACGTCTGTTTCTCACCACTGACCCATCAGTGTAGATGACTACGTCACCTTGATGTGTGTTGCTCTGGATCAGCTGTTGCACTTCAAACTCAGTGCGGCCCGATGTCCCATTCTCTGCACTCACGACCCAGTGTTATTATTACAATGTGCCAGTCCGTCATGTCTTCCGGAACTTCAACCCACTCTCTTTCACGATTGATGGTCTCTAGATCACACACCTGACTTATAGATAGTTTTGTCTGTGCCATCCAGAACCTGCCTCGTCTTAGTCTATGACCCTTAACCATATCCATTGCTGCATGCAGCGGGTGATCCCTGTCTGCGGCTCCTAGAGTAAATAAGGTAGTGAATAATGACGAATGCATCTCAAATTCTGTTGAAAGGGTGCATTCTGACAATACCTACCTGAAAAGGAGAAGTCTACGAATTGGTACGTGGAAGTACGCACCCTGTATCGAGCAGGGACATTTGGTACGTGGAAGTACGCACGCTGTATCCAGCAGGAAAATTTGACAACCTTATTGCAGAAGCAAAAAAAACAACAACATGAATTTAGATATTTTAGGTGTATCCGAAGCAAAATGGACAGATGCTAGTTATATAAGGAGAGAAGATTACATATTCATTAACTCGGGAGGCGATCATCACGAGAGAGGAGTAGGAATTTTAGTAAAAAGAAATTTAGAGAAAAATATTAATGGATTCTGGGCTCATACAAATAGGATAATACTACTAAAGATCAAGGCAAGACTTTTCGACAAAGTAATTCTTCAGACGTTTACTCCAACGACTAATTATAGTGATGAGCAGCTAGAAGAATATTATGAAGACCTACAACAAACACTGAACGTTGTTGTAAAATCATCAGAGGTCCTAATTGTCATGGGGGACATGAACGCAAAAGTGGGAAAAAATCAATATAAGCAGATAATAGGGCAATATGGTATGGGAAACAGAAACGACAGAGGAGACCGGCTGATACAGTTCTGTGGAGACAACAATCTTATTGTTTGTAACACATTTTCCCAACATAACCCTAGGAAACTGTATACGTGGAAAAGCCCCGGAGATAGAACAAGAAACCAAACTGACTACATTATGATTAAAATAGAGTTTAAAATAATGTTAAAAATGCCAAAATATACCCTGGTACTGATATCAACTCTGACCACAATCTTATTGTCTTAAAATTACAAATAAAGCTTAAAAACCCATGAATAATGACATCGAAGACACCTCAAGTAGATATATCGGCATTGAAACAACCATAAATAAGTCAACTATACCTGGTTGAAGTAACAAAAAATAGATATGATGGACTTATCGTTGAAAGTATGAAACAATATAGACGTGTAAATCCTGAGGATAAAATTAATATAAAATGGGAATGTGTAAAAACAAGTATACAGATTGCAAATACCACCTTGCCAGTGAAGATAAATAAGAAAAAAACAATTATGGATAACCGATGAAATCTTGAGCAAAATTGCTCAAAGAAAGAAAGCAAAGAACACTCCAGAGTATATAGTAATAGACAGAGAACTACGTAAGATACGGAGTACGACAAGGTTGTGTCCTGTCCCCTCTCTTGTTCATAACATAAATAGACAACATATGTAAAGAAACCAGCCAAACAGAGACCACAAGAACACCGCATGACGAAAACACAGAAGAACCATTTGCAAATCAAACCATTAGAGAACTCCTGTTTGTGGACTACCAAGCACTAAATAGCAAAATTAGAAACCTGAATTACAAGACCACATGAATAGTCTAAATGAAATGTGTAGGGAACATAACATGAAAATTAGCACAAGTAAAACAGAGGTAATGACTGTAACTAAAGAAGAAAAAGCAACAACGATTCACCTAAACGAACATCCCTTGAAACAAGTAAAGAGTTTCAAGTACCTAGGAAGTATAATATCATCAAATGGCAAATCAGAAGACGAGATCAAAAATGGGTGCAATAAGGCAAACCAACTCATTGGACAAATGGCACCAATACTAAAGAACAAACATGTATCAATAACTACTAAGAAAGCACTTTACAACACAATCTTCCTACCAACTCTATGCTTACCAATGCCAAACCTGGACAATGACAGAAAAAGAGAAAAGAAAAATCACAACAACAGAAATAGATTCCTGAGAAGAATACTCAATGTATCAAGAAGAGATAAGATCAGAAATGAAGAAATCAGGACTAAAGTGGGGGTTAGTAGCTGCACTAGATTTTATTAGAAGGCAGCAAGTCAAATGGTTTGGCCATGCAAGTAGGTTACCAACTAACAGTATACCACAACAAGCAATGATGTACAGACCAGATGGAAGCAGAGGAAGAGGCCGACCACGTAAACGATGGACGGAGGGAATAGCAGAGTCCTGGGAATATCGATACATGAAGCCCATAAGCGGGCACTCTCCCGCTGTTTATACTTCACCTCGACATCGCAAGGTACAAGAGGAACATGATGAGATGAGATGAGGGAACTAAGTCACATGTGCAGAGTTGGGTTGCCAAAGAAGAGTGATTGCAGAAAAAATGCAAAGAAATAGAGGATCTAGAAATAAAACACAATTTGAAAGAATTGCATGAAAATATAAAAAGATTTTTGTAAAAAAAAAAAAAGAAGAAACATAATATAACAGGAAATTGTTGTATCAGAGGAAAAATTTGAGAAATTATAATTGATGATACCGACACAATAAAAAGATGGACAGAATACACAGAAGAGCTATTTTGGGACAGAGGAGTCAATAAACCAACATTGTATAATACTGAAGATGGACCAAACATATTAAAGGCTGAAGTAGAGAAGGCTATTACAAAGATGAAAGAAGGAAAGGCTGCAGGTCCTGACAAGATAACAACAGAGATGATACAATCCTTATCCAGCTTTGGCATTGATACTATCACAGAATTATGCAATGATATATATAATGCTGCGTACATCTCCAAGGACGTGAAAACATTTGTTACGTTTTCATCACATTAAAGAAGCCAAGAGCTATTGATTGTGAGGATTACAGAACTATTAGATTAATGAGTCATATAACTAAGATATATAACATCACCTGGATTTTTTCTCCGGGGCATGCCAGTGTGCTGGGGAATGAACAAGCGGACAGATTGGCTGGTTCGGCAAAACTTGGTGGAGTATTGATGTATGACAAAACAGATGTGGTTGCGGCCTTGTGGGAGCACGTGTACACCTCGGAGGAGCAAATGGATCACCATGGTCTGGTAAGAATGAGGCAGCGAGGTGTGACGAGGGGATTTGGCCGACGATCGATGCTCAGAGGAAAGGCGAGACGGACATATAATCAGATTGCTACTGGAACTATTAGTGTTGGAACTCTTCGCTGGCTGCTGAAGATGGGGACGGAGCGCTTATGGGAATGTCCCGAATGCTGTGATGTCGGTTCATAAATAAATAAATCCCCCTCTGCCGTGCGTCCACCTTGACTAGGTAGAGGGGCTTGCGCGTTCCAATTACCCTAAGAGCTATGCCGACGGTAGCACAGCTACTGGTAGGGTCACCCATGTCGGACAGGTCAAGGGAGAGGGACCAGACGTAGTGACGCACAAACCTGCTGCCTTGTAGGTAGACTGGGGACAGTCAAAGGCTAGGGAAAGCATCCCGAACAAATGCTTGTCGAAATCGGATGTACTGAGCCACAGGCTTGACAAAGAAGTGCAACGTAACTTTATCATTTCATGATGCCACAGATGAAAATTAATCGTTATGGTGCTAATCCCGTGAAGTCCCATCAGGCGGTGATAGTGCCGGGCCCCCTGCCTCGAGGAGGTCCACCCATGACTACTGGTGGTCACCTTCCCCTGTGCTGTGGAGTCAAGGCACAGAGGAGTAGGTTAAGAGCTATTGACCAAATACCAAGGACACTCAACATACTACAGTGGAATGCCGAAGAAGTTTATAAGAAGACATTCTCCCTGGCACAGCGTCTTCATAAAGATAGAATAGATGTGGCATGCATTCAAGAGACACACCTCAATGCCAATCGCAAATTTTCAGTCAGAGGATATCAGGCCACACGTTTCGACCGCGAAGGACACAAAGGAGGAGTTCTAATACTTACACGAAATACAATACCTTGCAGCGAAGTATCTGTGATCTCTGACAACCAAACGGAAATTATAGGTGTTGATATAATGATAAAGGACGTGAAAATAAGAATCTACAATCTGTATAGCCCAGCAGATAAGGATCTTACACTCTCAAACATGAAAATAACTGACACAAATTGCATTATTGTCGGAGACTTTAATAGCCGTTCAGAAAGATGGGGATACCCAGATACTGACAAAAGAGGAGATGAAGTGGAGGACTGGGAAATAGACTCAAATCTCCATCTACTCAACAAAGCGGATGACACACCGAGCTTCTACTCCAGAAGATGGATTACCACTTCTACTCCAGACTTAGCTTTCTGCACAGGAGACATCCTCCACAAAATCGACCGCAATGTGCTGGACCAATTAGCAGGTAGTGACCACAGACCAATCAAGCTTGTAATGAATATGGAGTATGTTCCACAGGAGCAAAAGCTGGAATTACAAACGAGCAAATTGGGACAGATTTGCCACACTAACAGACAAATATTGTGAAAACATACGTACACGATGTGGCAACATGAAGCAAATGGTGGAAAGTCTAAACAGAGCAATAATACAGGCAGCCACTGAGTCTATTCCAAGAGGAGCGAGGAAAAATTACAAACCATACTGGACTGAAGAACTACAAATTTTGGAGGACAAAGTTGAAGATGCCAGGAAGACAGCAGAGAGAGAACAAACAACTGAAGCGAACATCTCTCTCAAAGCCATCTCAGCAAAATATAAAAGAACAGTAAATAAAACAACAAGAGATTGTTGGAAGGAAAAAACAGAAAACCTGAATTTTGACAGGGATGGAAACAAACTATGGAAACTAGTGAAAGCCATGAACAATGAAGGACCTAGAAACAAACAAATAACAATTAAACAAGGAAATGCCTTGCTTACAGGAAAAAAGGCTGCAAATGCACTAATGGAACACTATGCCAGTGCAAACCACATTGATATTACAACTGAACAGAAGAAAGCAATCAAAGACAAACAGATACATCATAGAAATACAGAGACAGCAGCAGAATATATGAAGGCAAATCTAACAATGGAAGAAATGGAACAGGCAATGAATACCCTAAAAAAGAAGAAATCACCAGGAAAGGATGGAATCACAAATGAAATGCTAATAGGACTAGGGACAAAGGCAAAAAAGAAACTACTAGCAGTCCTAAATTACAGCTGGAAGAGGGGAATAGTCCCACAGGCATGGAAGGGAGCTATACTAATACCAGTCCCAAAGAAAGGAAAAGACCTGGAAGAACCAAATGGCTATCGACCTATCAGTCTACTTAGCTGTGTAGGAAAATTAATGGAACGCATTATCAATGGCAGGCTAACATGGCATCTGGAGAAAACAAACTCTTAACACCACACCAAGCAGGATTCAGAAAGTACAGATCCACTGAAGATCAAATAACCTATATAGCTCAGGAAATAGAGGATGCCTTTCCAAGAGAAACGCACACACTAGCAGTCTGGATAGAGTTAGAAAAATCATTTGATAAAGTATGGAAGGAAGGACTGAAAGTAAAACTGCAAAAAATGCATGTTTGTGGGAAAATGTACAAATGGATCAGCCACTACCTTGAGAACAGAACTGCCAGGACAAAAGTACAAGGACAAACCAGCAAAATGATGCTGTTGGAGCAAGGTGTCCCCCAAGGAGGAGTTCTTTCACCAACATTATTCCTAGCATATATAAACGACATCACGGAAAATTTTCCAGCCAGAGTACACACATCATCCTTTGCAGATGACCTAGTCATACGGACATTTGAAGAATATATTAGTACAGCTAACAGCAGAATACAGCAAGCCTTATTAGCACTAGAGGACTGGTCAAAATCATGGCTAGTGAAGATAAGTGAGGAGAAAACAACATGCACAGTGTTCTCCCTCTCAAATAAAACTCAGCAACCTAAGCTGGTATTGAATGGAAAAATATTGCGCCATGAAGAAAATCCAAACTATCTCGGAGTCACCTTTGATCGTCGCCTGACATGGAAAACACAGATTGAGAAAAATCGAACAAGAGCAAGGCAAAGAATGGCAATCATGAAAAAGCTTGCTGGTACAACGTGGGGAGCAGATGAGAAAGTTCTCAAGCAGCTATATACTGGACGGGTGAGGCCAGTACTGGAATATGGCATTGCAGCTTGGGCAACAGCAGCTAAGTCAAACTTTAACAAAATAAGTAGAGTCCAAAATCAAGGACTGCGAATCATAACTGGAAGCCTGAAGACAACGCCTATTAATGAACTCGAAAAGATCACTTGTTTACAACCAATGCAGGATAGAAGAGATAGCAGAGCCCAGCAACAAGCAGAAAAATTTAGAAGATTGATAGACCACCCTATGTATAAAAGGTTTAGTGGTTTTGGAAAGGGAAGACTGAAGCGTAGCAACTTTGTAGAAACTGCAAAACGAAAGATTAGGGCAGATCCCATACTTAACATATCAGCAGTCAAACCCATTTACAATGCAGACAACTTCCCAGCTTGGAGACAGCAGCAACTGCCTGAGATGATAGAAAACATTCCTGGTATTGAGAAAAAGAACACTCAGCATGAAACCGAAAGAAGAGAAATAACCCTAAACTACATAAAAGAACATTACCCAAGCAGCAATTGGACCCATGCATATACAGATGGATCAGCCAAAAATTCAATAGAGAATGGAGGAGGAGGAATTCTCCTAAATTTAAAAAATGGAGTGAAAAAAACACATTCAGTGGCAACTGGAAAGTTTTCAAGTAACTTCAAAGCAGAGGTAGAGGCTCTGAAAACTGCAGCAGAAATGCTCTTGATGAAGGAAAATAAAGAGAAGCAAATAGCTATCTTCACAGATGCATGCAAAGTCAGCTGTCTCAATACTGAAGAGCAATAACAGCACAGAACTAGCTGACCTAAGAGCAGCACTCCATGGTCTATGCCAGAAATATAAAAAAGTTGTAATACAGTGGATCCCATCACATTGCAGTATACCTGGAAATGAAGAGGCGGACAGACTAGCAAAAGAGGGTGGACGATTACCACAGCCTGACATAGACATAACCTATAATGAGGCAAAAAGGTTTATAAAAAGCACTTATAGAACCAAATGGGAATCAGAGCATCCAGGCCACCAGAAGGATGATGCATATTACAAACTCGACCGAAGAGAACAAGTAGCAACCTTCAGACTCCGCACAGGACATAACAGGCTGAAACAGGTTGACATTTAAAGGTGTATGAAGAAGTATTCAGACTGCCACACTTCATACCACAGGTATGTCGGTTACAAAAGCCTCCCAGAGGCATGAAATGGAATATTGCTCGGATAGCAAATCCATTACGTGGAAAGTCTGAATCGAAAGCTCGCTGTGTGGGCTTCAAATAAGGTGGGAAAAGTGTCCTAGTGGCATGAAATGGAATATTGCTTGGATAGCAAATCCATTACGTGGAAAGTCCGAATCAAAAGCTCACTGTGTGAGCTTCATAAAAGGTGGAAAAAGTGTCCTAGTGGCACGAAATGGAATATTGCTTGGATAGCAAATCCATTACGTGGAAAGTCCGAATCAAAAGCTCACTGTGTGGGCTTCAAATAAGGTGGAAAAAGTGTCCTAGTGGCACGAAATGGAATATTGCTCGGATAGCAAATCCATTGTGCGGAAAGTCCGAATCGAAAGCTCACTGTGTGGATGTCATCTGCGCACTGCATTCTTCTGGTTTCCGGAAGAACAGCCTATGGTGAACGGAAGGCCCAATATACGGAAGCGAGGCTAAGCAGCCATGTGCAGGACGTGACGATTCCTTGGGTGAGCCCAGTACCAGAGCGCTGTGTGTTGGCTCTGCAATTATGGAAGCCTCCTTGGATGGCGGGGAATGCCCATGGTCTGCCCCTGCCTTCCCTTGAGGGCTGACCAGGATGTCTTTGGCTGTTCTATATGGGCCAGCTAGGGTGGGAGATAACACCACAACAGTGAGAGTCAAACGTCCTAAGAAACCCCCGGGAAGGTTAACCCGGTCAACAAATGCCCGCAGAAGTCGGATGTGTCGGTCTAATGGCGCAAGAACGCAGCTCTGCTGTAAACAGGCACAACGCAATCACATCCGGAAAAAAAACTCCGGATGAACGCAGAAGAAGAATCAATCAATAAATCAATCAATCAATCAAGCAAGCAATCAAGCAAGCAATCAATCAAGCAATCAATCAATCAAGCAATCAATCAATAACTAAGATACTACTCAAGATCATGCAAGAAAGAATTCAAAATATAATAGATGGGGAAGTAGTTGAAGAACAATTTGGGTTCCACAAATACAGCGGCACCAGAGAAGCAATTATCTGTTTGAGGATGTTAATTGAAGTTCAAAAACGTATATATGTTTGTTTTATAGACTATAAGAAAGCTTTTGATAGAGTACAACATGAACGATTAATTACGTGCCTTCTGTTAGTTAGTTAGTTAGTTAGGAAAGGACATCAGACTTATTAGTAACTTGTTCTGAGAACAAGTGGCGTCTATTAGATGCGGAAATAATTATTCGTCGTCCATAGAGATAAAAAGAGGAGTACGGCAGGGATGTGTCTTGTCCCCAAGCCTGTTCAACATAAACACAAACAGAAGTTTTAAACAAGCTGAACTTCCTGGACTTCACTTCAATGGAAGAATCATAAACAATCTTAGGTATGTTGACGATGCCGTGCTACTAACAGAAAGCGAACAAGTGTTACAAAACTTAGTAGAACAAGTAAACAGGCATAGTGCAGAATGTGACTTAGATATTAACATCCCCCCCCCCCAAAAAAAAAAAAAAAAAAAAAAAAAACACGAAAATTATGATAATTAGCAATGGAGAGGAAAGATCAATGAACATCACAGTTAACGGGAAGATACTAGAACAAGTAACAAGTTTCTCCTATCGTGGACATGTAATTATAGATGATGGCAGAAATGAAATAGAAATCAAAAAGAGGAAGGGAATAGCCAAAAGTGCTATCAACAGCATGAAATCAGTATTAATTAACAACGCATTAAAATGATAATAGTCTAATGTTGTGAATAGTCAACACTATATATAGCACAGAAGCCTGAACATTGAACAAGCAGCTAGAAAGTCGAATAGAGGCCTCGGAGATGTGGATTTACAGATGAATATGTTGTATTTCATGGAAACAAAAAACAATCAAATGCAGAAGTTCTAGAAAAAATGGGAATGACAAGAGAGTTGATGAGAGGAATAAAAAAAGGGACAAGTGAAATATTTCGGCCACTTTAAAAGACATAATACTCTTATGAAAACCACACTGGAGGGCAAGCGAGCAAGAGGCAGACAACGATACAAGTGGGAAGATAACGAATATGAGCCTGACAGAATGTACAGTCAGGGCGAGAGACATACTGTGTTGGAGGTCCACTGCAGCCAACCTTCATTGTGGAGACGGAACCTGATTGATTGATTCTGTTGGCATTAATTTGGTATTCCGAATGTTGTGTGTGTGTGTGTTTTTTTTTTTTTTAAAATCTACCTGCAATTTTCCCCAAGCCATGCTTCTTTTGCCTCTTTGCACAGTTTCCAAATTCTACTGTGAATTTCTTCATGTTTTCACTTGTGTTATTTGTTATTTCTTCTTCTTCTTCTCTTTTATTTTTTTTTTAACGCTCGCTCGCTTTGACCTCAAGCGTAGTCCATACACACAAAGACACTTTGAAAATGTCACTGAAAGCGTTTGTAATTCATCTTGACACTTGGGAGACTGCTGCTAAAGACCGTAATTCGTGGCGTGCATCATTACATAAGGGTGCAGTCACTTGTGAAGCAACCAGGACTGCAAGAGCTGTGAAGGAAAGGCTGGACAGAAAAACCACTGCAGGAGATCCTCCTCCTGGAATGTCAAGCATTCTTTGTCCACATTGTCAAAGAACATTTCGAACCAAAATAGGCCTTATCAGCCATCTTAGAACTCACGGCTCCATACTTTCAACCCCACAGGATGAAATGAATGGTCATCATCATTCTTAGTGGACAAACAACAGCAACAGTCCATACACACTATTTATAATAGTGATGGACTGAATTTTGCGTCTGGATTAGCTTTCACTTTTAACAGTGTCCCTCGCCATCAGGCTAATCCACTCCGACTTCATAGGTACTTGAAATTTACGTCCCCAAGTCAAGGACGACAGGTCAACATTTTAGTCCAGCTGTCCGGTGTAGGTGGTTGAATCGCTAACCTCGGCATCAGCACACCGGATGTTTAAGAACACGCGTTCTTATCCATTCGAGCATGCGGACCTGCTGTTACTTGTTCTTATTTCCATGAGTGTTAATATGTCTTCAGTCATCCATTTCTTACGTCCCATCATCTTCATTTTGGGGATAGTTGTTGTTGCAGCTTGGTTGACTGATTTATTTAATATTTCCGATTGGTCACTGACGTCTTGAAATAATATTTCCATATCGGAAAATGCATCAGATGTGTTCTTTACCTGTACGTTGAATTTATTTTATCTGTGATCTTCTCACACTGCTGTGCCCGTAGATCAAATGTTGTGTCTCTTGGTGTATTTTTGACTGTCTTAAATGTTCTATGTATATTGCTTATGGTTAATCTATAAATATAGATAAATAGATAGGTAAATATAGATTTACATAATTCACGAGGTATATCTCCAGTATCATATATTGAATTCAGCTATCTTGTCATTTGATCTTCTCCATATTCTTCCATTGATCAATACAGCAAATATTTAGCTGTTATTTTATCACTGAAAATATAAAAAAGAAGCGAGTATAGGGCAATAGTTTAGTTTTTCCGTGTTCTGTATATATCAGACACAGAGCAAATGTGTAGCTGTCATTTTATCAATGAGAAATAATCAATGAAATAAAACCGATGTAGATTGATTGATTGATTGATTGATTTAGGAACCGACATCACAGCATTCGGGACATTCCCATAAGCGCTCCGCCTCCATCCTCAGCAGCCAGCGAAGAGTTCCAACCGATGTAGATGTAGGCCAAAATGGTTTGCTCTTCTCTTCTACATATGTTGGACACTCTGACAGTAAATGTTCAGCTATCGTTTCTTTTTCTTCTTTGTTTACCACCAGACGTCAGTATAAATTAACCCGAAAGAAAGCAACAGTCAAATTTAGTCTCAAATGGAGCGGGTGTGGGCCAAAATACTCTTCATGATATGATTATATCATCAGTGAAAACGAAACCAAAAGAGGTCGTGGCATGACGTCACGAATAAATGTCTTCCTGTGGCCAAGTCTCGTGGAAGCTTCGTGAAGCGGCGCGAGAAGGCGAGAGGTGTGAGGTTTGGCCGAGGCAAGGCAAGATGTCGGACAGCGAGATGACGAACGAGGAGCTACCACACGATTGTCTCATGACTGAACCTGAAATTGATCCGGACCTCATGGAGGAACAGTTGAGTAACCGTCTTGTCGCGTCCCCTCGTTTTCTCATCTTGTACCGCTTTGTTGTTAGAACTAGGGGTGTGCGTTTAGTTTGACATTTGTGCACTGAAACTTGGGCTTCTTCCGAGGAATGGAAAGACCTAGAAGAAATCACCGCGATCGTGTTGACCGAATTATCCTGGTTCATGTTTGGCTTCACAATTCACGGATACTCGTACATTACAGCCCTAAATATTCTCCGTGTGTTATGTTTTACATGTAAATAACCAGCTTTATATCGTCATAAGTGATAATTGGCGAGGTTTTCCCGTAATTTCAATGGTGACACTGACAACTTTCAATTGAAATTGAAAGTTTGAACACTCCATACTCTCTCTACTCTGATTTCCGTACGTTGTCGGGGATTTTATTGTCATGTTACTGTCACGTTTTACAGAAATGCTCCGCGTGTCTTATATTTTAAGAGAGCGATTTCTGTATTTACTTCTTGGTTGGGTATATTTATATTTATATGGGCAGCTGATGCTGTCTTCCCCCACCTGCTAACTGAACATAACACTCCAGCATATACAGGATTTACAATTTACCAATCAGGTTGGATGGATACTTATTCAGTATTATTATCTGGTTGTGTCCCAGTATCCCAGTCTCCCATGTTGTGTCCCAGTATCCCAGTCCCAGTGTCCCATGTACTAAAGAAATCTGACAGCCTATGCCTATATTTTTTTCTTACTGTGTGTGAGTATTTATACTTGTAAAATTAACTCATTCACCAGTGATTTTGTTTCATTCTGGTTTTCAGTTGTGCGGCTTTTGTGATTTTTCAGGACTGAATAATTAATACAATGTGCTTCTGTTTGGTTATCTGAGTGTGCTAGTGCTGACGTTTCATTTCACTGCTGGTGGTGATATGTTGTTTCATTTTTTTCACTTATCTTTCTTGGTATATTATTGCATGTTCGTTGTTGAAGGTATCCCCACATTGTTGCCCGGTAACACTCAGGAGTACATGTGACTGACTTTGTTTGCCCGTTGTCAGTAAGTGGTGACCATTTATGTTCGTACATGTGACTGCACAGATAACTGATCATACTAGATGGTGAAGTGTCAGTGCTGTTTTGACTATAAATATAACCAGTAGATACGTTTAAACATCGGCCCGCAACAATTGGTAAGGTTTAAACGCGTGTGTGATGATGTAAGGTTTAAACGTGCGTGTGATGATGTAAGGTTTAAACGTGCATGTGATGATATAAGGTTTAAACGTGCGTGTGATGATATAAGGTTTAAACGTGCGTGTGGTGATAGTGCAGACCATTGTCCTTAGACTCATGATTATGGTGTTTATATGGATATGAAGCGTGGACAATGAGCAGTCAAGCTGAAAAACATCTGATGGCTGTAGAGATGTGGATTCTGAGGAAAATGCAAAGAATACCATGGACAGCCAGAAAGACCAATGAACATGTCCTACAAGAAACAAATGAAGATAGTAAACTGATTAGAGACATTAGACGTAGACAGTCAATATTTTTTGGGCATGTTATGAGAAGAAATGAATTGGAGAACTTGGTGACAACTGGCAAGATCGAAGAGAGGAGACCAAAGGGAAGACCAAGAATTAAATACCTGGATGGCTTGGCCATGTGGCATGGTCAAGACAGAAACACAGAGCTGATCTACGACTCGGGTGAGATGGCAGAACATGACCGCCCATGCTTATCGGCATGGCACATGATGGATGGGTGGTGATGATAGTGCAGATATGTGCACGTTTGTATTATAATTTGTGTCCAACCTCAGGACAGGATATGATTGTTGATATGTGGTGATATGTTATTGTTGAATCAGTTGAGTGGAGTGTTTAGCGGCTTGTAGTCAAGTTTATGATTGCTCATCTGACTGTGTTCATTGTCTCTGTTTATGTTTCATGACTTCTTGTTTGCAGTCTGTACTTTAACTTTCTGTTTAGATGTTCTATATTGTAGGTCCGTGTACTTACTTGAGATATAGTATACAGTATTTGTAAATTTGCTGTATAAAAAAAAATACCTGAGTTGCAGTTAAATATACAAAGTGTCTATTTATAGTGCACTATGTATAAAGTATTCCTTTATACATAGTTGAACTGTCCCGGCTTATCACGTGATTTGCCAAATGTGATCCAGAGTTACACACCAACACATGATACACAGGGACCTGTTCAGGAGAAAGGTACGTGAAACTTCAAAGCACAATAGTCAATCTTCTTCTTCTTCTTTGCGTTCATCCAGAGTGTTTTTTCAGATGTGATTACGGTGTGTCTAGTTAGGCACCCTTGGGTCGAAACCCTCAGGACCAACACATCTGACTTTTAGCATGCTGTTTTGACCAGGTTAGCATTCCTGGGAGACTCTCACTTTTGAGGTACCGTCCACATCCCAGCTGGTCAAGTTGGAGCAGTCAGACTTCGGTCATCCTTCAAGGGAAGGCAGTGATAGTCCATAGCATTTTCCGCCATCCAAGGTTGCTTCCATAGTTGCAGGGCCGACACATAGCACCCTGGTGCTGGGCTCACCGAGGGAATCGTCACGTCCTGCTCATGGCTGCTTTAAATCCTCACTTCAATATATTGGGCATTTCCTTCACCACGGGCCGTTCCCGCACAAATCAGACCGGTCTGCAGACGGTATCCACTCAGCGAGTTTTCGGTTCGGACATGTGCTTGTATTTGTGCCATCAGAGCTGTTCCAGGCATGACAGACATTCTGAAAACTATCTAGTCAGAGCTGTTCCGAACAAGAGCGGCATTCGGAAACTAGGTAATCAGAACTGTTCCTAGCACGAAAGAAATTTCACTCGGACATTTTTTTGCGTTGTGCCTGATTTATTTGCATCCATAGGCCAGCATATCCGACTTCAGCAGGCATTTTTATGGGTTAGCCTTCCCGGGGTTTCGAAGAGACTATTAGACTGTTTGTGCTTTGGTATCGCCCACATCTCAGCTGGTCAAAGTAGAACGGTCAACGACAACACGGTAAACCCTCAAGGGAAGGCAGGCCATGGACATTCCCCTGCTATCCAAGGAGGCTTCCATAATTGCAGAGCCGGCACATATTGCTCTGAGACTGGGCTCATCCGAGGAGTTGCAATGTCCTGCTCATGGCTGCTTTAATTCCTCACTTCCATGTGTTGGGCATTTCACTTGCCACTGGTCGCTCAAGCACGCACCAGGAACGGTCAGTTTGCGGGCGATATCTACTAGGTAAGCTTTCACTTTGGACTTCGGGCCACGCAATGGATTCGCTAGCCGTGCGTTCCATTTCGTGTTATTGAGACGTTTTTCCACCTTTGTCTACACTCTCTATGAATCAAATCAAATCAACTTTATTTTAAAAGGGTCACAAATTGGGCACGCAGGGCCGTCTTACATTCGGCCCTTCCAATCACTCGTCATTCGTTCATCAAGAGCATTATACATTTACATAGGAAGAAAAATAAACATTGTGAAATGAATGTTGTAAACATAAACAAGGCAAATTACCATGTTATGAGGCCCATCTCCCACCTACCCATACATCACCCCACCCACACACACACACCCCACCTACCCACACACACGCACACCCAGGGACACATACATACCCCACCAACCGACCCATCCCCCTCCCGCACATCCCCCACCCACACACACTGCCCTCACCTGTTCCCCCAACCAAAGCACACTCGCCACCCACAAACATTCGCCACCAACCCACACATCCCACATACACATCCTAACCTACACATCCTCTCCCCACCTACACCTCCAACCACCCATCCCCCAGCCACATCTCCATCGACCACATATTCCCACCCACGCACACAATCCCCCATCAACCCACACATCGCACATCCACTCACACATCCCCAAACCATACACACACATCCCCACCAACTGACATCTCCCTACCCCCACACACACATCTCCCTAACCACCCATACATCACCAATCCACTCACACAACCCACACATACATCCTCCACCCACCACACACATCCCCCACCTGCACATCACATACATCCCCTACCATGCAATATTCCCAACCCATGCACTGCACACACACATATCCCTCACCAACACATCCCACACCCACATACCACCACCCATCCCCACCTACACACCACACACATATCCCCCACCCACATACCACACAATATTCACACCACACAGATACCCTTACCCATCCACCCCACATACCCCCACCCACACACCACAAGAATTCCCCACCCACACACACACACCACCCACACAATATCCCCAACCAACACACCACACACCTCTCCCCACCCACATACGCATTCCCCACCCATCCACCAACACACACTCACTCACGCACACATCCTCCACTACGCACCCACACACCACCACCCCCAACCAAACATCTCTCGATCACAATACCCCTACCCACACACATCCTCCTCCCACTCACGCATCCCACCCCGACACATACACATTCTTCAGCCACCTACACATCCCTCACAACCACTCACACACCCCCACCCACACATTCCCCATCCACGCACATGTCTCCCACCCACACACCCCCACCACCCACACATACTTCCCCCAACTACCACACATCCCCTACCCACCCACACATATCACCCACCTATACACACATTCCCTGCACCCATCACACACATCCCCCACACCACACACTATCCCCCACCCACACACATATCCTCACCCATACCACCACCAACATACCCCCCCCACACACCATGCACACATATGAAAATAAAGTTTGTTGGTTTTGTCATGTGAAAGAGAAAGTTGTGAGGGTGACACCAGGTATGTAGGGAAGTTGCTAACATGAAGTTTGGCTGTTGTTTCCCAGGGGCCAAGAACTAGCAGAACAGAAGAAAGAACAAGGCAATGAGTTTTATAAAGAGCATAAGTACAGAGAGGCTCTTCAGTGCTACTCAGACGCAATCAGTAAGTATCTGGATAACAGGGTGTCAGTATGTGAGATCACCCACCTGTGTTACCAGTATGTGAGAACACCCACCTGTCTTTCGAGTACACCCATCTGTGTTTCCTGTATGTGAGATCACCCACCTGAGGTACTGTATGGTAGATCACTCACCTGTGAGTTACTATGTGAGAACACCTATCTGTGAGTTACTTGTATGGTAGATCACTCACCTGTGATTACCTGTATGTGAGAACACCCACCTGTCTTCGAGTACACCCATCTGTGTTTCCTGTATGTGAGATCACCCACCTGTGTTACTTGTATGTGAGAACACCCACCTGTCTTCGAGTACACCCATCTGTGTTTCCTGTATGTGAGATCACCCACCTGTGTTACCTGTATGTGAGAACACCCACCTGTCTTCGAGTACACCCATCTGTGTTTCCTGTATGTGAGATCACCCACCTGTGTTACCTGTATGTGAGAACACCCACCTGTCTTCGAGTACACCCATCTGTGTTTCCTGTATGTGAGATCACCCACCTGAGTTACTGTATGGTAGATCACTCACCTGTGAGTTACTGTATGTCAGAACACCCACCTGTGAGTTACCTGTATTTGGCAAGTTTGTGTGTGAGAGGTAGCTGATTCAGAGTTGATTTGTGCATATGAAGAGAGCGCTTTCAGGGTCTGATGGTCTGTCCCAATGTTTGTGGCACAGGGATTAGTACTTCCATTGATCTAGGTATAGTTTTCTTTCTAACAGTCGTCGTGGGGTTGTAATCGCCCTACAGCAGCAGTACCGTTTCATGAGACTTCCCACTTGATGTGGCATAGTCTGGGTTCATTTGTTGTTGTTTATGAGAGCACACCCCAGTATATGTTTGACTGAATGACCTGTATGTTCAGTTTATGCTTGAAACAAATGTCATTGCTTGTGTAAAATGCACTATACACGCGCACATACGCACTCTCTCTCTCTCACACACACGGACACACACACACACACACACACACACAGAGACAGACACACACACAGACAGAGACATAGACACACACAGATGTAGAAATAAATCAGTGCCACATACAATGTCAGTCAATAATTAGGAAGAGCTATAGAAGTAAAGTGCTTCATAGACTACACCAAAGTATTTGACAGTGTCAAACATGAGGAAATCATGAACATGTTACAGCAAATAAACACCAGTGGCAAACATGAGGAAATCATGAACATGTTACAGCAAATAAACACCAGTGGCAAACATGAGGAAATCATGAACATGTTACAGCAAATAAACACCAGTGGCAAACATGAGGAAATCATGAACATGTTACAGCAAATAAACACCAGTGGCAAACATGAGGAAATCATGAACATGTTACAGCAAATAAACACCAGTGGCAAACAGTCAAGAACATATATTGGGTTGACAGCACAGAGGTAGCAAGTCAGGCAGAACTACACAAAATGGTAGATACAATGGCTGTAGAAAGTGAACAAATGAGCAGTAACTTGGATAATAGGAATATTTTGTATAACGGAGATAAAGAACAGAATAGAACAAGCTCTCATCTCATCATGTTCCTCTTGTACCTTGCGGTGTCGAGGTGACTTAGTTTTTCTATGAGCAGTATGAAGATCCCCTGCCGGCTTGCTAGGCCAGTCGCAGGTTTAGGACACTAATCTGACCACAGGGAGTCCATCCCCTATGGCGAGCCATAGCCCCGTTAGCCCATGACCTCGCGGTCATGGTTGCCCAGTCTGCACCACGTGGAGGTGGGGGTGACTTGTGTAGTCTGCGGGTCATCGGCAGGCTACTAATTTTCGCTCTTCACCCCTCCTGGGAGAGGCTAGCCGATCCTAACCCTGCTGGCTGCAGGGCCAGGCGCATTCCACACCTTACAGACCATAGAACAAGCAAATACTACATTTTATTTTTTTAAAGTACATCTTATGCAATAATTCCTCATCATTGAAGGTTAGAAAAAGAATTCTAGCATGTTATATAGAACCAATTCTAACATGAGAAGAGAAACATGGAAACGTGTTACTACGACTGGACAGAGAGATGGGCAATGTCAGCGAGAGAGCATTCTTAACAGGAATGGAAAGGTGTCCTTGCACAAATTGATACATGCTGTTGAACACAAATTGATACATGCTGTTGAAGATATGGAGAAGCATGATTGCCCACGCCAGTCAGCCAGGCACTTGATGATGATGATGACGCTATATATATATATATATATATATATATATATATATATATATATATATATATATATATATATATATATATATATATATATATATATATACTGGAAGGCCCCGCTATATGTCGCTTTGGTTTATGTTGTTTCGCTATAACAACATCGTCACATAGGGGACTCACTTCACTTTACGTAGCTACGTTTTGCCATAACGTCGTTTTGAGGCTGGCGATCGGGCTGTTGATATCTATAAAGTCCGTGGTTTACTCC
Organism: Cepaea nemoralis; assembly: GCA_014155875.1. Lineage (NCBI taxonomy): Eukaryota > Metazoa > Mollusca > Gastropoda > Stylommatophora > Helicidae > Cepaea > Cepaea nemoralis. The sequence continues at coordinate 119,960 of JACEFZ010014783.1, read as the reverse complement.
AACCACGGTAAGGACAATTCATGCAGGTGCTCACAAAATCAAAGAGGGTGCTAAAAACGTAACCCCTTTGAGTGCTTCCAAGATCACTCGTACCAGAAGTATTCTAATGGAGAACATGGAAGCACTATTGACCGTCTGCATTGAAGACCAGAACCAACGGAATATGCCTGTGAGCAAGATGGTTATCTAAGAGAAAGCAAAGTCTCTCTATGAAGATCTAGCTAAGAAAGCGGGTGAGAGCAGTATTAGTAGTGCTGATGATAGTTTTGGCGCGAGTCGTGGTTGGTTTAAGCGCTTTAAGAAGCTTTCACACCTGCACAATATTCAGACAACAGGTGAAGCAGCGAATGCTGAAATACATCTAGGAAGACCTCTGTTTATAACCACACCGGACACATGTTGAGAACTCCTGATGATGATACATCTAAGAAGACCTCTGTTTATAACCACACAGGACACACGGGCTGGAGGTACACACACATGAAGAAGAGAATTAAGATTCGTAGCGGGAGCTTTAGGATAGGAGAGCTTGGGGTGTTGAGGGCCTATTTGCCAGTCGGGGATGAGGGCAACAGCTGAACAACAAAACATAGAATGTTGTACACATATGTCATGGAATTGCTCATTTCGGTATAGTTAGTTATAATGTAGTTCATGGAATTGATCATTTCGGTATAGTTAGTTATAATGTAGTTCATGGAATTGATCATTTAAATATATCGTTGTATTATAAATAGACCATGGGATGGGTCATTTTATTATATTGTAATGCTATAATTTAGCCCCTTTAATTGGGTTTTTCCAGAATATTGAGACCATGAAACCTGGATTGTTAATAGTGAGTAGTGTTGTGTTTAGTCTGTGGCATCAGGTAGATCGAACCCTCACACTTTCAGATATCTGCCCTACCTGTGCTGCCTACTATGGGAACAGATCGGCCACCTACATCATGCTACAGAGGTATAAAGACGGACTGGCAGACGCACAGTATGCTATACAACTGGACACAGGCTTTGTTAAGGTTAGTAAATATGAGAGTTGTGACTGCATCAGGGTTGAGCAAACACCGTGGGCTGTATTCAGCAGGCGAGCCAGTGCTGTTGGTGATACCAGTGTCATATCATTGTTACATCTTTCCTTCTGTTATTCTTTTGTTATGTCACCTTTTGCTCCTCTCCCCACTCTCTTTATTAGATTAAAATTTTATATGTGCCTATAGGCACAGCCGGACTCCATGGCAAAGGGCTTACGGACGTGATTCAATGGTATGGGAGTCCAGTCGTTCAGAAATCAATGGCAAACTACTGAACGTAAACTTGCCAAGACATCAACAATTGTAGTAAAAATGCTGGTGTTGACAGTGATGTCATGTAAATAGGATATAAAAAATAAAATATATAGGCACAGGCCTACCAAGAGAAATAATGCTTGATAGATTGAGATGGTGGTATGGAGGAATATCAGCAGCAGAGTTGAACCAGAAAACGAAAGACCAAAATATGTGGAGAGACATGGACGTCTACACCAGCTTGCAGGCACTTGGTGAGATATATGGCACTTGGTGATATATATGGCACTACCTGCTTTCTGTTGGCGCCGAATGTTGGGCGGCGCTTACCAAACCCGACATCCCACATTGTTCCAACGGCTTCAGGCAGAAGAACGCAATTGGGAGGGTACAAGGGTGTGAGGAAATGCAACCTAAAGACAAAATGTCATGGCAGGGCAACTAGAGAGCGGAGAGTTTCCGGCTTGGGTCAAGATGGAGGGACGTGTTTTCTTCTAACTTGACTAAAGACAGTTGATCGGCGACTGGACAATCCGCCATCATAAAACTCCCAGCTGTTACAGAATCAAATTTCTGGCTCCAAATGTTTGACGCTCCGCACAAACATAGAGTGCCACGACTTCTGCCCTATGCGCCACCTTAGGCACGAGAGGAAAGACACAAAGGGCAACCAGGTCCTAAGCCTTGGTTGGCAGCTGATCTAGGATCAAAACTCCAATAGGTGGACTGTAAGAGTATTGCTTTGCTGATTCTGCAGCTTGTCTTGTTCCAGACGTATTGGTGTTACCTTTCCTCTGGAGTAAACTAGACAGGCCAAGAAAGGGATCATGCTGCATGGGCAACACATGGTCTCTATATTTCAGTCCAGGCTTTGTGTTATGGAGAGGTATAACTCCATTCCTGGTCTTACCATTTTACATATGTAGGATCAGAGGTAACTAGCAAATTATCCCTAGCTTAGAATATCAACATTAGGATTGGTAAGGCAGCAAAGACAATGAACGGGTTAACAAAAAGAGTCGGAGAACAGGAAGCTTACTGCCAAAACAAAAGTCTTTGTCCATCAAGCCTGTGTCTTTACTACTCTTCTTCCGGGAAATTTAACCCGGTCAACAAACACCCGCAGAAGACTGTGTCGGCCTAAGGGAGCAAAATCTGGCACAAAGCAAAAACATCTGAAAAAACACTCCGGATGAACGCAGAAGAAGAAGTAGTAGTAGTACTATTCTTTATGGCAGTGAAACCTGGTCAACTTACTCACACCAAGAGAAACATTTAAACAGCTTTCATATGCGGTGTTTGCGAAGAATACCTGGTATTAAGTGGCAAGACAAAATCACAAATTCTGAAGTATTGGAAAGATCAGTTTGTGTGACAATTTATTCCATGCTCAGTCTTCGTAGACTTAGATGGATAGGACATCTTAGGAGGATGGATGATGGTAGAATACCAAAGGACATCTTTTTTTGGTGAATTACAGATGGGTAAGAGATTTCAGGGTCGGCCTCTACTGCAATACAAAGATGTGTGTAAGCGGGACATGATTGATACAGGCATAGATAATGCACAGTGGGAGCAAGTCGCCGCTGAACATGTTGCATGGAGGGCAAACATCAGAAATGGAATAAAGACAAATGCTTCATAAAAGGTGGAAAAGTGTCCTTGTGGCATGAAATGGAATATTGCTTGGATAGCAAATCCATTATGTGGAAAATCCGAATCAAAAGCCCACTGTGTGGGCTTCATAAAAGGTGGAAAAGTGTCCTAGTGGCACGAAATGGAATATTGCTTGGATAGCAAATCCATTACATGGAAAGTCCGAATCGAAAGCTCACTGTGTGGATGTCATCTGCAGACTGCATACTTCTGGTTTCCGGAAGAACAGCCTATGGTGAACGGAAGGCCCAATATACGGAAGTGAGGCTAAGCAGCCATGTGCAGGACGTGACGATTCCTTGGGTGAGCCCAGTACCAGAGCGCTATGTATCGGCTCTGCAAGTATGGAAGCCTCCTTGGATGGCGGGGAATGCCCATGGTCTGCCCCTGCCTTCCCTTGAGGGCTGACCAGGATCTTTGGCTGTTCTATATGGACCAGCTGGGATGGGGGATAACACCACAACAGTGAGAGTCAAACGTCCTAAGAAACCCCCGGGAAGGTTAACCCGGTCAACAAATGCCCGCAGAAGTCGGATGTGTCGGCCTAACGGCGCAAGAACGCAGCTCTGCTGTAAACAGGCACAATGCAATCACATCCGAAAAAAAACTCCGGATGAACGAAGAAGAAGAAGAATAAAGACAAATGAGAAAATGATTGCAGATAGGTCACACACTGAGTGCGTGAGACGTAAGATGGTGCCGTGATGGTGGAAATGACCACGTGTTCACATGCACCCAGTGTGAACGGACATTTACAACGCAAATTGGTCTGATCAGTCACAATCACTACAGTCATGGGTTGTAATTACTATGCCTGTTTGAAGCGTGTGATATATCCTCATACACCAGACAGAAAGGCAGGGGAGGAGAGAGAAGAATGATGGATCCATAGGTGACACCACAATGATGACCCACATTAGGGTTACTCTCTCAATGTGGCAGAGGAGGAGAGGGAAGAATGATGGATCCATAGGTGACATCACAATGATGACCCACAGGTGACACCACAATGATGACCCACAGGTGACACCACAATGATGACCCACAGGTGACACCACAATGATGACCCACAGGTGACACCACAATGATGACCCACAGGTGACACCACAATGATGACCCACATTAGGGTTACTCTCTCAATGTGGCAGAGGAGGAGAGGGAAGAATGATGGATCCATAGGTGACACCACAATGATGACCCATAGGTGACACCACAATGATGACCCACAGGTGACCCCACAATGATGACCCACATCAGGGTTACTCTCTCAATGTGGTTGTTTGTAAATGTTTGTCAGTTGTTTGTAGATGGTTGGTGAGTTTGTATAAATTGATAATGAGTGTTTGTTTCCACCCAGGGTTACTTGAGGGAAGGCAAGTGCCATCTAGCGCTGGGGAGCCCGGTGGCAGCCCTGAGAAGTTACAGACATGTACTAGAACTAGAGCCCAATAACACAGTAGCCCAGTCAGAGGTGAGTCTTGACATGCTGGTGCACTACTTGAGGGAGCACTGTCCAGTCTTTCATGTACTGGTGTAGAGGCAATGTCCCAATCTTTCATGTGCTGGTGTAGAGGCATTGTCCCAATCTTTCATGTGCTGGTGTAGAGACAATGTCCCAATCTTTCATGTACTGGTGTAGAGGCAATGCCCTAATCTTTCATGTACTGGTGTAGAGGCGTCCCAATCTTTCATGTACTGGTGTAGAGGCAATGCCCTAATCTTTCATGTACTGGTGTAGAGACAATGTCCCAATCTTTCATGTACTGATGTAGAGACAATGCCCTAATCTTTCATGTACTGGTGTAGAGGACAATGCCCTAATCTTTCATGTACTGGTGTAGAGGCATCCCAATCTTTCATGTACTGGTGTAGAGGCGTCCCAATCTTTCATGTACTGATGTAGAGACAATGTCCCAATCTTTCATGTACTGATGTAGAGACAATGCCCTAATCTTTCATGTACTGGTGTAGAGGCAATGCCCTAATCTTTCATGTACTGGTGTAGAGGCAGTCCCTAATCTTTCATGTACTGGTGTAAGAGACAATGTCCCAATCTTTCATGTACTGGTGTAGAGACAATGTCCCAATCTTTCATGTACTGATGTAGAGACAATGCCCTAATCTTTCATGTACTGGTGTAGAGGCAATGCCCTAATCTTTCATGTACTGGTGTAGAGGCGTCCTAATCTTTCATGTACTGGTGTAGAGACAATGTCCCAATCTTTCATGTACTGGTGTAGAGACAATGTCCCAATCTTTCATGTACTGATGTAGAGACAATGCCCTAATCTTTCATGTACTGGTGTAGAGGCAATGCCCTAATCTTTCATGTACTGGTGTAGAGGCGTCCTAATCTTTCATGTACTGGTGTAGAGACAATGTCCCAATCTTTCATGTACTGATGTAGAGACAATGTCCTAATCTTTCATGTACTGGTGTAGAGACAATGTCCCAATCTTTCATGTGCTGGTGTAGAGACAATGTCCCAATCTTTCATGTACTGATGTAGAGACAATGCCCTAATCTTTCATGTACTGGTGTAGAGGCAATGCCCTAATCTTTCATGTACTGGTGTAGAGGCGTCCTAATCTTTCATGTACTGGTGTAGAGACAATGTCCCAATCTTTCATGTACTGGTGTAGAGACAATGTCCCAATCTTTCATGTACTGATGTAGAGACAATGCCCTAATCTTTCATGTGCTGGTGTAGAGACAATGTCCCAATCTTTCATGTGCTGGTGTAGAGACAATGTCCCAATCTTGCATGTACTGGTGTAGAGGCAATGCCCTAATCTTGCATGTACTGGTGTAGAGGCAATGCCCTAATCTTTCATGTACTGGTGTAGAGGCGTCCCAATCTTTCATGTACTGGTGTAGAGACAATGTCCCAATCTTTCATGTACTGATGTAGAGACAATGTCCCAATCTTTCATGTACTGGTGTAGAGGCAATGCCCTAATCTTTCATGTACTGGTGTAGAGGCGTCCCAATCTTTCATGTACTGGTGTAGAGACAATGTCCCAATCTTTCATGTGCTGGTGTAGAGACAATGTCCCAATCTTTCATGTACTGATGTAGAGACAATGTCCCAATCTTTCATGTACTGGTGTAGAGGCAATGCCCTAATCTTTCATGTACTGGTGTAGAGGCGTCCCAATCTTTCATGTACTGGTGTAGAGACAATGTCCCAATCTTTCATGTGCTGGTGTAGAGACAATGTCCCAATCTTTCATGTACTGATGTAGAGACAATGTCCCAATCTTTCATGTACTGGTGTAGAGGCGTCCCAATCTTTCATGTACTGGTGTAGAGACAATGTCCCAATCTTTCATGTACTGGTGTAGAGACAATGTCCCAATCTTTCATGTACTGGTGTAGAGACAATGTCCCAATCTTTCATGTACTGATGTAGAGACAATGTCCCAATCTTTCATGTACTGGTGTAGAGGCAATGCCCTAATCTTTCATGTACTGGTGTAGAGGCGTCCCAATCTTTCATGTACTGGTGAAGAGACAATGTCCCAATCTTTCATGTACTGATGTAGAGACAATGCCCTAATCTTTCATGTACTGGTGTAGAGGCAATGCCCTAATCTTTCATGTACTGGTGTAGAGGCGTCCTAATCTTTCATGTGCTGGTGTAGAGACAATGTCCCAATCTTTCATGTGCTGGTGTAGAGACAATGTCCCAATCTTTCATGTACTGGTGTAGAGACAATGTCCCAATCTTTCATGTACTGGTGTAGAGGCAATGCCCTAATCTTTCATGTACTGGTGTAGAGGCGTCCCAATCTTTCATGTACTGGTGTAGAGACAATGTCCCAATCTTTCATGTACTGATGTAGAGACAATGTCCCAATCTTTCATGTGTTGTTGTTTGTCCATAAAGAATGATGATGACCATTCAATTCATCCAGTGGGTTTGTAAGTATGGAGCCGTGAGTTCTAAGATGACTGGTAAGGCCTATTTTGGCTCTAAATGTTGTTTGACAATGTGGACAAAGAATGCTTGACATTCCAGGAGGAGGATCTCCTGTGGTTGTTTTTCAGTCCAGTCTTTTCTTCACAGCTCTTGCAGTCCTGGTTGCTTCACAAGTGACTGCACCCTTATCTAATGAAGTACTTCACAGATTTCGGTCTTTGGCAGTCTCCCAAGTGTCGTGATGAATTCCAAAAGCTTTTAGTGAGATCTTCAGAGTATCTTTAAGACATTTCCTCTGGCCGCCTTGGAAGCGTTTGCCACAACGTAGCTCGCCGTAAAAAAATTTGTTTAGGGAACCTGTGATCTGGCATGCAAGTCAAATGACCAGCCCAGAGAATCTGATTCTTCGTTAGTAGAGTGTGGATACTGGGCATAGACGCTCTTTCTAGGACTTCAGTGTCTGGGATATTGTCTTTACATTTAATCTTCAATAGCTTCCTAAGACAGACTGTGTGGAAGTGGTTTAATTTCCTAGCGTGTCGAGTGATAAACAGGCCAGGTTTCTGTCCCATAATTCTTGTACAGTCTGCCAAAGGCTGTGCTGGCCTTGGAGATTCTTGCATTTACTTCATCATCAATTGTGGCAGCTTGGAACACAGTGCTGTCAAGATAGGTGAATTTGTCCCCAATACTTGGTCTATGACCATTCACTTTGATATTCGGCACAGTGTGATTATTCCCTGGAACTGGCTGGTACATAACTACAGTCTTCTCCAAATTTATATTGAGTCCTAAAGTTGGCACAGGCATGTGAGAAAACTGAAACATTATGTTGCATGTCCGCCTCTGAGTTGGCGTATAGAGCGCAATCATCAGCAAACAGGAGCTCTCTGACGTGTCGCTGTTAATTTTTGTTTTAGCTTTCAGCCTTCTGAGATTGAACAACTTTCCATCCATGCGGTAGTTGTCTATTCCAAATATTTCATTTACTGGTGTGGAGACAAATATCCAAATCTTTCGTGTACTAGTGTAGAGACAATATCCCAGTCTTTCATGTACTGGTGTAGAGATGATGTCCCAATCTTTCATATACTGGTGTAGAGAGGGCAAGGACTCGAGTTCATGGCCAGTGTGCCTTGGAAAATACAACATCGGTCGCATAAATGAAAATGGGCAAAGGCTGCTGGAGCATTGCACCAGAAATGACCTATGTATTACAAACTCCTTTTTTAAAACAAAAGAGCTGCATAAGATCACATGGAAACATCAAAAATCCGGTCTTTGGCACCAGCTGGACTTCATCATCACACGGAAACATCTGAACCATACATCATTGACTCGAAGTTACCACAGTGCTGACTGTGATACGGATCATTCTTTGGTTGTTGCAAGGGTTAGACTGAGACCAAAGAGAATCTACATAGCTAAACACAAATCTAGCCCCAAGATTAATATTATTAACACTCACGATCCTGAAAAAGTGCTTTCAGTTTCAACAGCAACTTGAAAACGCTTTCACTGATACATCAGAAAATTGTACAGTAAGTGAAAAGTGGGGTCAACTTAATGAAACTCTTTATAAAACTGCCGTAGGGGTTTACGGCCCTGTGGATCATAAGAGGCAGGGCTGGTTTGCGGCAAACAGCCAGACTCTGCAACCCTTGATTGATAAGAAGAAGATAGCTTTCTTAAGAAACAAGGAAAGACCAACGCGTAACACTCTGAGTGAGCTGAAGCAAGCTAAAAAGGATGTGCAAAAGGCTGCCAAGGCAGTGTGCAAATGACTATTGGATCAAGTTATGTGAGTCCATTCAAATCGCAAGTGATAAGAGAAACATCAGAAGCATGTATAATCTTTCATATGTTAGTTAGTTAGTTGCAGTTCCAACTTCACAGCAACGGGTCGTCCCCATTATGCTCCGTTCCTGTGCCAGTGAATATCACACAAAACACTCCCCACTGCCCAATGTGAAAAGTGGAAAAGACAGGAGTCTCGACAAACAACAGCCCGCACAGATACACTGTGCATAATGCCGCCGCCAGAATGTCAACACAATAGTCCCCCACAAAACATCCAGTTCATTTCTGATGGAATCGGCAGTCATTTTCCCATCTGGATGTTTCCTAGATGTTCACTCACACAGTCCATGAAATACAGTTCATCGTCGATGGCAGTGGCAGTCAACCAGAAGCCCAGCAGCCACGCCTTTCTGCATAAGGCAAATACCGGTCAACTCTGGGACATAGCCATCTGCAATCTTTCATATACTGGTGTAGAGACAATATCCCAATCTTTCATGTACTGGTGTAGAGACAATGTCCCAATCTTTCATGTACTGGTGTAGAGACAACTGCCCAATCCTTGAAGTACTGAAACGGCAGTTCCTGAAGTTACAATTTAGAAAACAAACAAACATTGTCATATTTAATTTAACTACAGAATGATGTTAATATGGTTGTTGATGTAAGATTGAACATCATGAACATTTGTGACAATCACGTCAGCTGCCATTGTATGTAAAATGTCAATAATCATGATGATGTCATGTGATTTCAGTCTAATATTGCATCGCAAGTACAAGAACATATAGGCAAGGCCGAGGCAAACTTTGAGAAGAGAGATTACAGAACTGTAAGTTGATGTTTCTAGCTGACATCCTGCTATTATGTATTTCAGTGTTGAGATATTCCTGGAATTAATTCATGCATTTCGATGTTGAGATATTCCTGTTATTAATTCATGTATTCCAGTGTAGAGGTATTCCTGGTATTAATTCATGTGTTTATTACTTATCCCATAATTATCCCAATTTGGAAAAACAAAGGTGGCAAAGGAGACTGCACACAATACAGAGGCATTTCACTGTTGGGTCATACTGGGAAAATATTTGGCAAAATTCTTGAGAAAAGATTACGAACTACTATAGAACCCCAGCTAAGCGAAACACAACTTGGATTTAGGAAAAACAAAGGATTCACAGATGCCATTTTTGCTCTTAGACAACTTATAGAAAAATCAATTGAATTTAATGAAACACTCTACTTAGCCTTTGTCGACCAAGAAAATGCATTTGATAGAGTAGGTAGAAACAAGCTGTGGGAAATCCTTACAATATGGAGTGAGTACACATCTAACAAACCTATGTAGAAGTTTATACAACAGTGAATGCATAGTGAGAACAACTGGAGGACACTCAGAACCCTTCACCATAAGATCCGGATAAGGTACACATTAACGCAAGTATTTATCTGAGTAGACCGTATTCTACCTAGACCAATGTATAGAAAGAACACTGTTGAGATATTCTCAACATTAAACATGTGTTTGTTTGTGTGTAGACCATATTCTACCTAGACCGATGTATAGAACACTGTTGAGATATTCCCAACATTAACACGTGTTTGTCTGTGTGTAGACCTTATTCTACCTGGACTGATGTATAGAACAATGTTGAGATATTCCCAACATTAAACATGTGTTTGTCTGTGTGTAGAAAATATTCTACCTAGACTGATGTATAGAACACTGTTGAGATATTCCAACATTAAACATGTATTTGTGTGTAGACCATATTCTACCTAGACCGATGTATAGAACACTGTTGAGATATTCCCAACATTAACACATGTGTTTGTCTGTGTGTAGACAATATTCTACCTAGACTGATGTATAGAACACTGTTGAGATATTCCCAACATTAAACATGTTTTTGTCTGTGTGTAGACCATATTCTACCTAGACCGATGTATAGAACATTGTTGAGATATTCCCAACATTAAATATGTATTTGTCTGTGTGTAGACCATATTCTACCTAGACCGATGTATAGAACACTGTTGAGATATTCCCAACATTAAACATGTGTTTGTGTGTAGACCATATTCTACCTAGACTGATGTATAGAACACTGTTGAGATATTCCCAACATTAACCATGTGTTTGTCTGTGTGTAGACCTTATTCTACCTAGACCGATGTATAGAACACTGTTGAGATATTCCCAACATTAACACATGTGTTTGTCTGTGTGTAGACCATATTCTACCTAGACCGATGTATAGAACACTGTTGAGATATTCCCAACATTAACCATGTGTTTGTCTGTGTGTAGACCATATTTTACCTAGACCGATGTATAGAACACTGTTGCGCAGCCCTTCACTTCAAAGTTCAGAAGTCAGAAGCACTAGCCCTCATGGGGAAGTACCAGGAAGCTCAAGAACTTGCAAAGTAAGTCCTGGCACAGTCTGCTGGTCACTTGTATGTCATTGTCTGGTCAGTTGTGTGTCATTGTCTGCTCAGTTGTATATCATTGTCTGGTCAGTTGTGTGTCATTGTCTGGCCCTGCATGCTGGTCATTGTTTGGTAAGTTGTATGTCATTGTTTGGCCCTGCATGCTGTTCAGTTGTGTGTCATTGTCTGGTCAGTTGTGTGTCATTGTCTGCTCAGTTGTATATCATTGTCTGGTCAGTTGTGTGTCATTGTCTGGCCCTGCATGCTGGTCAGTTGTGTGTCATTGTCTGGCCCAGCATGCTGGTCAGTTGTGTGTCATTGTCTGCTCAGCATGTTGGTCAGTTGTGTGTCATTGTCTGGTCAGTTGTATATCATTGTCTGGTCAGTTGTGTGTCATTGTCTGGTCAGTTGTATGTCATTGTCTGGCCATTTGTGTGTCATTGTCTGGTCAGTTGTGTGTCATTGTCTGGTTAGTTGTGTGTCATTGTCTGGTTAGTTGTGTGTCATTGTCTGGTCAGTTGTGTGTCATTGTCTGGTCAGTTGTGTGTCATTGTCTGGTCAGTTGTGTGTCATTGTCTGGTCAGTTGTGTGTAATTGCCTGGTCAGTTGTATATCATTGTCTGACCATTTGTGTGTCATTGACTGGCCATTTGTGTGTCATTGTCTGGTCAGTTGTATATCATTGTCTGGTCAGTTGTGTGTCATTGTCTGGCCAGTTGTATGTCATTGTCTGGTCATTTGTGTGTCATTGTCTGGCCATTTGTATGTCATTGTCTGGTCAGTTGTATATCATTGTCTGGTCAGTTGTGTGTCATTGTCTGGCCAGTTGTGTGTCATTGTCTGGTCCAGTTGTATAGTCATTGTCTGGTCAGTTGTATATCATTGTCTGGTCAGTTGTATATCATTGTCTGGTCAGTTGTATATCATTGTCTGGTCAGTTGTAGTATCATTGTCTGGTCAGTTGTATGTCATTGTCTGGCCAGTTGTATGTCATTGTCTGGTCAGTTGTATGTCATTGTCTGGTCAGTTGTGTGTCATTGTCTGGCCAGTTGTATGTCATTGTCTGGTCAGTTGTGTGTCATTGTCTGGCCATTTGTGTGTCATTGTCTGGCCAGTTGTATGTCATTGTCTGGCACAGCCTGCTGGTCAGTTGTGTCATTGTCTTGTCAGTTGTGTGTCATTGTCTGGCCCAGCATGCTGGTCAGTTGTGTCATTGTCTTGTCAGTTGTGTGTCATTGTCTGGCCCTGCATGCTGGTCATTGTCTGGTCAGTTGTGTGTCATTGTCTGGCCCAGCATGCTGGTCAGCTTGTGTGTCATTGTCTGCTCAGCATGTTGGTCAGTTGTGTGTCATTGTTTGGTAAGTTGTATGTACATTGTCTGGCCCTGCATGCTGTTCAGTTGTGTGTCATTGTCTGGTCAGTTGTGTGTCATTGTCTGGTCAGTTGTATGTCGTTGTCTGGTCAGTTGTCTGGCCCAGCATGTTGGTCAGTTGTATGTTATTGTCTGTCCAGTCGTACATCATTAACTATATGTTGCTAAGTATATGTATATCAGGCTGGTCAGTTGTGCATCATTAACTATATGTTGCCATGTATGTGTACATCAGCCTAGCCAGTTATTCATGAATAACTATATGTTCAAGATTAACTGTATGTTGCTGAATGATTACTGATTATGGAAATGCCCATGATGTTAAAAAAAAAATGTTAATGGTGGAAAAATTGCTGAGTTGCACACATGGAAGCACTGACTGTATGTTGTATATTACAGTGACATTCTACAGAGAGCACTGACTGTATGTTGTATATTACAGTGACATTCTACAGAGAGCACTTGACTGTAATGTTGCATATTACAGTGACATTCTACAGAGAGCATTGACTGTATGTTTGTATATTACAGTGACATTCTACAGAGAGCATTGACTGTATGTTGTATATTACAGTGACATTCTACAGAGAGCACTGACTGTATGTTGTATATTACAGTGACATTCTACAGAGAGCACTGACTGAATGTTGTATATTACAGTGACATTCTACAGAGAGCACTGACTGAATGTTGTATATTACAGTGACATTCTACAGAGAGCATTGACTGTATGTTGTATATTACAGTGACATTCTACAGAGAGCATTGACTGTATGTTGTATATTACAGTGACATTCTACAGAGAGCATTGACTGTATGTTGTATATTACAGTGACATTCTACAGAGAGCATTGACTGTATGTTGTATATTACAGTGACATTCTACAGAGAGCATTGACTGTATGTTGTATATTACAGTGACATTCCTACAGAGAGCATTGACTGTATGTTGTATATTACAGTGACATTCTACAGAGAGCATTGACTGTATGTTGTATATTACAGTGACCATTCTACAGAGAGCATTGACTGTATGTTGTATATTACAGTGACATCTACAGAGAGCACTGACTGTATGTTGTATATTACAGTGACATTCTACAGAGAGCATTGACTGTATGTTGTATATTACAGTGACATTCTACAGAGAGCATTGACTGTATGTTGTATATTACAGTGACATTCTACAGAGAGCATTGACTGTATGTTGTATATTACAGTGACATTCTACAGAGAGCATTGACTGTATGTTGTATATTACAGTGACATTCTACAGAGAGCATTGACTGTATGTTGTATATTACAGTGACATTCTACAGAGAGCATTGACTGTATGTTGTATATTACAGTGACATTCTACAGAGAGCATTGACTGTATGTTGTATATTACAGTGACATTCTACAGAGAGCACTGACTGTATGTTGTATATTACAGTGACATTCTACAGAGAGCACTGACTGAATGTTGTATATTACAGTGACATTCTACAGAGAGCACTGACTGAATGTTGTATATTACAGTGACATTCTACAGAGAGCATTGACTGTATGTTGTATATTACAGTGACATTCTACAGAGAGCATTGACTGTATGTTGTATATTACAGTGACATTCTACAGAGAGCACTGACTGAATGTTGTATATTACAGTGACATTCTACAGAGAGCACTGACTGAATGTTGTATATTACAGTGACATTCTACAGAGGGAAGGGATGAATGCAGATGCCTTGTATGTGAGAGGGATGTGCCTGTACTATCAAGACAATACAGAGAAAGCCTTCCAGCACTTCCAGGAGGTTCTTCGAAGGGCCCCGGATCACCACAAAGCCAAGGAAATTTATAGGGTGAGGCCCGCTTTCTGTCTCTGTTATATGTTGGTATAGAGTGGCGCTCTCTCTGTCTCTATTATATGTTGGTATAGAGTGGCGCTCTCTCTGTCTCTGTTATATGTAAATGTGCTTGTGTGGGTGAGGTAGATATAAAGTGACATTTTAAGTACTTATGTGGGTGATGTAGATAGTGTGATACTTTCAAATACTTGTGTGTATGAGGTAGATATAGAGTGATATATTCAAATACTTGTGTGGGTGAGGTAGATATAGAGTGATATTTTAAGTACTTGTGTGGGTGAGGTAGATATAGGGTGATATTTTAAGTACTTATGTGGGTGAGGTAGGTAAAGCAATACTTCCGATTATTTGTGTGGGTGAGGTAGTTATAACTTTATAGTTATAGTCAAAATCAGCTGGACTGAGATATTCTATTGTTAGTATGATCATTGTTGTGTGTTGACATTTTTAACATTGACATGTTCTATTGTTACCTTGTCTGCAGAAAGCCAAATCGTTGGCGGCCAAAAAGGAAGAAGGTAACACAGCATTTCGTGGTTCCAAATACGAGGATGCTTACACTCTGTACACAGAAGCCTTGAGTATCGACCCCAACAACAAGGCCACAAATTCCAAACTATTTTGTAACCGAGCAACAGTTTGTTCTAAGGTAATTGTCTGTGAACAAAACATCTTTGTATAGACTGCCATGCAGATGTTAGCTGTGCTTGTGTGCTGTGTGACACTGTGTGTGTTGGCAACTGTTACTAGAGGTGGTCATTTCAGCTACACGTCATTCCTACACTCATCTCTCAGCACAGGAGATTATAGGAGATAGATCACGCAAGACTAACTACATCCCTGGGCCAATACACCCCCAACCCACACATTCCCCAACCCACACATTCCCCAACCCACAAACACACCCCTCAACCCACACACAATTGGTTCACAGTGATTGTCATAATTGGTTCACAGTGATTGTCATGCTTGGTTCACAGTGATCCTCACGTCTGGTTGACAGTGATCCTCACGTCTTGTTGACAATGATTGTCACGCCTGGTTCACAGTGATTGTCATGCCTGGTTCACAGTGATCATCATGCTTGGTTCACAGTGATCCTCATGCTTGGTTCACAGTGATCCTCATGTCTGGTTGACAGTGATCCTCATGTCTTGTTGACAATGATTGTCACGCCTGGTTCACAGTGATTGTCACGCCTGGCTCACAGTGATTCTCATGTCTGGTTAAAAATGATTATCATGCTTGGTTCACAATGATTGTCATGCTTGGTTCACAGTGATTGTCATGCTTGGTTCACAGTGATTGTCATGCTTGGTTCACAGTGATTGTCATGCTTGGTTCACAATGATTGTGGAGTTTTGCTTGTGTGTTCAACAGTTGAGTAAACTTGAAGAAGCCATTCAAGACTGTACCAAGGCCATTGAATTGGACGAGACATATATGAAAGCATACATGAGGAGAGCCAGATGGTAAGTGTCATTTGTTAAGTTTTGTCACTGCATGTCATGTTAACATGTGTCATCAGGCTGGAGCGTGTATGTCATCACACCAATGTGTTGTCTTCTTCCTCAGTGTTTGTACTCTTAAGGATGTCTGGTTGAAAGGAGACCTTTCACAGCCAACACATCAAACATTGTGTTGTTATAGGACTGTTTGCTTATCCTTGTCACCATATTATATAAATACATATTTATGGGTAGATTTTGACAAGTACTGGCCAAGACAACCTACATTTGTGTTATTTCCAACTGTGGAAGATTCTTCAGCATTTGCACACACAGCCTCCTGCTCACACACAGCCTCCTGTCTTTAGCGTTTGTTCACAGATTAGGGGCAGGAGGTGTGTGACTTTATCGTTGAAATAAACCATCAGAATCTTGCCCTCAGCTAGTCAAATATGGTACTTGGTGAAGTTAGGCAGGCACCACTACAAGGCAATCACCACCACTCCTTGAGGCAGGCACAACCACTCCTTGAGGCAATCACCACCACTTTTTGAGGCAATCACCCATCACTCTTTGAGGCAAGCACCACCACTCCTTGAGGCAATCACCACCACTCTTTGAGGCAACCACCACCACTCTTTGAGGCAATCACCATCACTCTTTGAGGCAAGCACCACCACTCTTTGAGGCAATCACCACCACTCCTTGAGGCAAGCACCACTCCCAGGCCAGTTTAGTGTTGCATATTTGCCTATCTTTGTTGCAGCACTTTGAACTTTGTGCAGAGGAAAATGGAAATCTTTCCTTGAACATGGAAAAATAAAGCTACAAGTCTGTACATGGAAAACTAGGACAAAAGCAAGGCTATGTTTGAAAGATAACCTCACTAAACAGCAACTTCTTCACTTTACATCTGCTACTTCACTCATCTTCACTCTACAACAGTAATGTTACTCTGTGACAGTAAAACCTTCACTCTACAACAGTAATGTTACTCTGTGTCAGTAAAAACTCCACTCTACAATAACTTCTCTACAACAGTAATTTTACTCTGTGACAGTAAAAACTCCACTCTACAATAACTTCTCTACAACAGTAATTTTACTCAGTGACAGTAAAAACTGCACTCTACAATAACTTCACTCTACAACAGTAATTTTACTCTGTGACAGTAAAAACTGCACTCTACAATAACTTCTCTACAACAGTAATTTTACTCTGTGATAGTAAAAACTGCACTCTACAATAACTTCTCTACAACAGTAATTTTACTCTGCGACAGTAAAAACTGCACTCTACAATAACTGCACTCTACAACAGTAATTTTACTCTGTGATAGTAAAAACTGCACTGTACAATAACTGCACTCTACAACAGTAATTTTACTCTGTGACAGTAAAAACTGCTCTCTACAATAACTGCACTCTACAACAGTAATTTTACTCTGCGACAGTAAAAACTGCACTCTACAATAACTTCTCTACAACAGTAATTTTACTCTGTGACAGTAAAAACTGCACTCTACAATAACTGCACTCTACAACAATAATTTTACTCTGCAACAATAAAAACTGCACTCTACAATAACAACTTCACTCTACAACAGTAATTTTACTCTGTGACAGTAAAAACTGCACTCTACAACAAAATATGCCCTCATTGTGTCAAGATGAACATCCTCTGCTAGCGACCATGCATGTATTGACTTGACCTCTGTCTTCCACACAACTAGTTACACAGACATGGAGCTGTATGAAGAAGCTGTCCGAGACTATGAACAGATTTACAAAATGGCAAAGACAAGAGGTAAGTCATTGAACAATAGAGAGTCATTGTAGTAAGTCATTGAACAATAGAGAATCATTGTAGTAAGTCATTGAACAATAGAGAATCATTGTAGTAAGTCATTGAACAATAGAGAATCTTTGTAGTAAGTCATCCTTTACAGGGCAAGCGTTTTTCATTTTTCTAGCTCTAAACGGGCAAGATTTTTCAGGTGTTTACTAAGATTTATGGTAAAAACATCATATCTAAGGTGTTAGGGAACAGAATTTTATGAAATAAAGAACAGAGTGAAGGAAGATTAATGCAGATTTAAAATTGTACTTACATGTGTAATAAAGAATTCAATGCTGCCAGTAATCCACACATGAACACAAATATTTACAAAATACAATATATTGTTTGTGATTGTCAGTCTTATACACTACCTACAATCACTTAGAATCACAATCATTTTCTCCAAAGTCTGAGAGATCCGAAGTGTGTACACTGCCCACGCTGGTTTCACTGATATCTAGCCACACTTCATAGTCATATTTGTGTACACTGCCCACGCTGGTTTCACTGATATCTAGCCGCACTTCATAGTCATATTTGTGTACACTGCCCACGCTGGTTTCACTGATATCTAGCCACACTTCATAGTCATATTTGTGTACACTGCCCACGCTGGTTTCACTGATATCTAGCCACACTTCATAGTCATATTTGTGTACACTGCCCACGCTGGTTTCACTGATATCTAGCCACACTTCATAGTCATATTTGTGTACACTGCCCACGCTGGTTTCACTGATATCTAGCCACACTTCATAGTCATATTTGTGTACACTGCCCACGCTGGTTTCACTGATATCTAGCCACACTTCATAGTCATATTTGTGTACACTGCCCACGCTGGTTTCACTGATATCTAGCCACACTTCATAGTCATATTTGTGTACACTGCCCACGCTGGTTTTACTGATATCTAGCCACACTTCATAGTCATATTTGTGTACACTGCCCACGCTGGTTTCACTGATATCTAGCCGCACCTCATAGTCATATTTGTGCAGTTCACTGTCATCTAAATTCAACCCAGCAAAATCTCTACTATCACTTGAACAATTGTCAAAATCCATTTTGAAAAACAAAGCGTAAAATCCCTGAAAACTGCAAAAATCCTATCAAATCTCTTGAAAACGCTTGCAAATGGCGCACAAATTATCTTCTTATCGATAACACCGGACGTAAACAACTGGAAGCCACGGAAAGCTGCGAGATAGCGTTTTTATAACACTTAATAATCACGAACGCTTTGAGACATTTTGCCCGTTTCGGGGTGAAAACGCTCTGGGCTGTTCTGCCCGGTAAAGGGTAATAAGCAATAGAGAATCATTGTAGTAAGTCATTTTAAAAAATTTGTATATCCCTTACAGGACGTTGCAGTCAACACCATCATTTTTCAGCTGCTGTTGATTACTAGGCAAGTTTTACGTCCAGTAATTTGCCATTGCTTTCTGAACGACCGGCTCACATACCCCCGTAACTTACCAGCATGGCGCGAACGCTGCCGATTCTCGCAGCTGCTGTTTTCCCCACGTGGATATATGGGATATGGGATTACGAACAATGTCATTAACCCCTTGGATTGTAGGAAGCCATTGAACAATAGAGAATCATTGTAGTAAGATCACGGATAACTCTGATAAATCGGAGAAGAATATCAGGGATAACTCTAGTAAATCATTGAAGAATATCGGGGATAACTACAATAAATCATTGAAGAATATCAGGGATAACTCCAGAAAATCATTGAAGAATGTCAGGTATAATCATGATGAGAAAGGGCAGCTGTACTGATCCTGAGGTTGTGGATCTAGCCTCTAACCTTCTCAGATGAGGGCAACACACTTGGTGGGTCGTTGTGTATGTTAAAAGTCCGTTGAATGATAGAATTATGAAAAGGCTGGTGCCCAGACTACATTGGAAATGAAGAAAGCTGCCCACAAATGAATATGACATCTATTGTTCTTGTATACACACATTGATTCGCCACTGGTGACGGTGTGAGATGGCGAACCATGGCACGGCACATGATAATGCTGATATATATTGCATGGTCTCAAGAAGGAGACTATAGCACTTATGTAATTATCTGTATGAAATGAAATTTGTCCGTGACCAACACACCAGCCAGTGAGACAGACTGCAGGACATGGTGTGCCCGGTGTCATTGTTGTGGACATTGTTGTTTCCTGCAGAGAACAAACAGCTCCTGCAGCAAGCCAAGTTGGAGCTGAAGAAGAGCAAGAGGAAAGACTACTACAAGATCCTGGGTGTTCACAAGACTGCCACCGAGGATGAGATCAAGAAGGCATACAAGAAGCGAGCCTTGATACACCACCCAGGTCAGTCTTCTAGCTAGTTGATTGTCTGTCAGCCTTGCTTGACTGTTCTTTGGTAATGTGTGACTGATCTTTGGTATTGTATGACTGATCTTTGGTATTGTATGACTGATCTTTGGTATTGTATGACTGATCTTTGGTATTGTATGACTGTTCTTTGATATTGAATGACTGTTCTTTGGTATTGTATGGCTGTTCTTTGGTATTGTATGACTGTTCTTTGGTAAGTGACACAGGCCTGGGTCATTGGCATTAAGGTGAGTGGCCGTACAATATAAACAGTTCACGAGATAAAATAGGGCGGATAGTAAGTTCCCCAGAGGGCAAAAATGAGAAGACAGTAATGGAAAGGGGGAGCTGAGAAGAAGTCAGCTGGTGAGGCAGACCGGTGGAGCAGTGAGGTTGTGTGTTGTGTGTGAAGCAATGTGGGGGATAGAATTGTTGAAAAGAGAGGGACAAAGATTGAGAGAGAGGCAGTTGATGTTTGGACTCCGAGCTGAGAGGGAGTTGAGTTTAGACCGGACCAGGAGAAGGTCGTGGTCTGAGAAAGTGAAGAATAGTGACGGAGTTCGGAAGATAACTCCGCACTGTGGGTTCCAGGGATGGTGAGTGGAATTCGAGACCCAGAGTGGGTTACTTTGAGTCGGGCCTAGAGGGAGGCTAGGATACCTGTCGTGTGGGACGAGATTTAGTAGCCGTGAGAAGCAGTGTTATTCGAAGTGTTCCATTGGGATGGAGATATATTCTTAGAGAATTATTGTTCCTGGATTTATATGCTACATGTGTCTGTGTTAATTCAGAATTAAAGGAATATTATGTGCGCAAATTAACGCTTGTTCACTGACTGGTGTTTGGTTGTGATGCATCTTGGTTAATCGGTGTTCAACATCACATTTTTACAAGGACATACCCTAGACACAACCATAGCCACTCTATCTGTCACTTAGTCAACATTCACTTTGTGTCAGTATTGTATGACTGTTCTTTGATATTGAATGACTGATCTTTGGTTTGACAGTTCATTGCCATTTTATGATTGCTCCTTGGTATTGCATGACTGTTCTTTGGTATTGTGTGACTGACCCACAGTATTGTATGACTGTTCCTTGTGATTGTATGACTGTTCTTTGGTATTTTATGACTGTTCTATGTTATTATGAGACTGATCCACAATATTGTGTGACTTCATGGATTAATAGTAACCCTATAGCAGTGCCATGGTGTTCTTCGGGGTGTTGTGCTTTCATTCAACTCTGGCTCATACAATTACCAACTCATGGCACTTTTAACACACTGCAGAACAACTGACACAGAACTGTTCCAGCGATTGCAACTTTTATTGAACACCTCGCTTTTCATACCTCAGACTGACCCAGTCGTGCCTTGCTCTGTGCGCAACACTTCTAGTTGCCTAAGGCATGTCAGAGGTGGCCCTAGTTGATTCTCGTCTGTCGTCAAGGTACCCATCATTTGTTAACAACAGCGCTGCCAAAAATATTGCACATCAAATCTACTTACAAGTGTCAGCATCTGAAACACTGCCCTACGCACATTCATTGGGTTCTCCCAAATAACAAAATATCACATTTCAAAGAAGCGAATTGGCAAATAAACTGAATCCTTAATATGGAAATAGCTGATGGTCGTAATTTCTTCAGCATAGAGCTTCCGATGTTCCCAGTCTGACCCTGAGCCACTGAGTGAGTTTTCAAATCACTTTCATTCTACAACTGAACTTCGGGCCGCTCGTATATCACAATTCACATGAGATATTTTTGAGCTGTACTCGCCCAGCCCCGGTAACTTTCGGTAAGGGGAATCTAACTCTTATGGTATTTCACCTGATGTAACCATGGTCAGGTCTAGCATGTAGGTGACCTCACTTGATGTAACCATGGCTAGGTCTAGCATGTAGGTGACCTCACTTGATGTAACCATGGCCAGGTCTAGCATGTAGGTGACCTCACTTGATGTAACCATGGCCAGGGCTAGCGTGTAGGTGACCTCACTTGATGTAACCATGGCTAGGTCTAGCATGTAGGTGACCTCACTTGATGTAACCATGGCCAGGTCTAGCATGTAGGTGACCTCACTTGATGTAACCATGGCCAGGTCTAGCGTGTAGGTGACCTCACTTGATGTAACCATGGCCAGGTCTAGCGTGTAGGTGACCTCACTTGATGTAACCATGGCCAGGTCTAGTGTGTAGGTGACCTCACTTGATGTAACCATGGCTAGGTCTAGCATGTAGGTGACCTCACTTGATGTAACCATGGCCAGGTCTAGCATGTAGGTGACCTCACTTGATGTAACCATGGCCGGGGCTAGCGTGTAGGTGACCTCACTTGATGTAACCATGGTCAGGTCTAGCGTGTAGGTGACCTCACTTGATGTAACCATGGCCAGGTCTAGCGTGTAGGTGACCTCACTTGATGTAACCATGGCCGGGGCTAGCGTGTAGGTGACCTCACTTGATGTAACCATGGTCAGGTCTAGCATGTAGGTGACCTCACTTGATGTAACCATGGCCAGGTCTAGCATGTAGGTGACCTCACTTGATGTAACCATGGCCAGGTCTAGCATGTAGATGACCTCACTTGATGTAACCATGGCCAGGTCTAGCGTGTAGGTGACCTCACTTGATGTAACCATGGTCAGGTCTAGCATGTAGGTGACCTCACTTGATGTAACCATGGCCAGGTCTAGCGTGTAGGTGACCTCACTTGATGTAACCATGGTCAGGTCTAGCATGTAGGTGACCTCACTTGATGTAAACATGGCCAGGTCTAGCGTATAGGTGACCTCACTTGATGTAACCATGGCCAGGTCTAGCATGTAGGTGACCTCACTTGATGTAACCATGGTCAGGTCTAGCATGTAGGTGACCTCACTTGATGTAACCATGGCCGGGGCTAGTGTGTAGGTGACCTCACTTGATGTAACCATGGCCAGGTCTAGCATGTAGGTGACCTCACTTGATGTAACCATGGCCAGGTCTAGCATGTAGGTGACCTCACTTGATGTAACCATGGCCAGGTCTAGCATGTAGGTGACCTCACTTGATGTAACCATGGCCAGGTCTAGCGTGTAGGTGACCTCACTTGATGTAACCATGGCCAGGTCTAGCGTGTAGGTGACCTCACTTGATGTAAACATGGCCAGTTCTAGCATGTAGATGACCTCACTTGATGTAACCATGGCCAGGTCTAGCATGTAGGTGACCTCACTTGATGTAACCATGGCCAGGTCTAGCGTGTAGGTGACCTCACTTGATGTAACCATGGCCAGGTCTAGCATGTAGGTGACCTCACTTGATGTAAACATGGCCAGGTCTAGCATGTAGGTGATCTCACTTGATGTAACCATGGCCGGGGCTAGCGTGTAGGTGACCTCACTTGATGTAACCATGGCCAGGTCTAGCATGTAGGTGACCTCACTTGATGTAACCATGGCCAGGTCTAGCGTGTAGGTGACCTCACTTGATGTAACCATGGCCAGGTCTAGCATGTAGATGACCTCACTTGATGTAACCATGGCCAGGTCTAGCGTGTAGGTGACCTCACTTGATGTAACCATGGCCAGGTCTAGCATGTAGATGACCTCACTTGATGTAACCATGGCTAGGTCTAGCATGTAGATGACCTCACTTGATGTAACCATGGCTAGGTCTAGCATGTAGGTGACCTCACTTGATGTAACCATGGCCGGGGCTAACGTGTAGGTGACCTCACATGAAGACAGGCCAGGTCAGCATGGTTAATATCCAGACTGGTTTTGTGCTTGCAGATTGTCACTCACAGCATGGTTAATATCCAGACTGGTTTTGTGCTTGTAGATCGTCACTCACAGCATGGTTAATATCCAGACTGGTTTTGTGCTTGCAGATCGTCACTCACACGACACTGTTGACAAGCAGAAGGAGGAGGAGAAGAAGTTTAAAGAGTTGGGAGAAGCCTACAGTATTTTGTCTGACGCCAAGAAGAAGGCTCGCTACGACAGTGGCCAGGACCTGGATGAAGCAGAAGGCTTTGGGTTTGGTAAGTTTGTTCATGTGGGTCATACAGCTTTGGAACTTAGGACCTCATATAGTTGGGTTTATAATGGTGATACAACCTTGAAACATGGGCCCTCAAATAGTTAGTTTATACTGCTGATACAGGCTTGAAAGATGGGTCCTCATATGGTTAGGTTTATACTGGTGATACAGGCTAGGAACATGGGTCCTCATATGGTTAGGTTTATATGGTGATAGTCTTAGAACATGGGACCTCTTATAGTTTATACTGGTGTGTTAAGTTTATAAGGGTGATACAATCGTGGAACGTGTGCCATCGTATGGTTAGATTTATACTGGTGGTTTATACTGGTGGGTTAGGTTTATACTGGTAATATAACTTTGAAACATGTGCTAACATATGGTTAGGTTTATACTAGTAATACAACCTGCTCTTTCTTGTATCTTTCTATCCTTTTTAAAAAAAATTTACTGATTCTAATCTCTTTCTCTCCCACTGTCCATAAACCTTTGTCACCATCTGTATCATTCTGTCATTGTTTCTCTCTCTCTCTCTCTCTCTCTCTCTCTCTCTCTCTCTCTCTCTCTCTCTCTCTCTCTCTCTCTCTCTCTCTCTCTCTCTCTCTCTCTCTCTCACATATACACTAGCTGGCCCGGCTTCGCCCAGTCCCTGGCGGGGATCTGTCTGTCTGTCTGCCTGCCTAACTACCTACCTACCTATCTCTATCCATCCATCCATCCATCTAGAGGACCCGGCCTGGCTTCGCCCAGCCCCTGGCGGGGATCAATCTGTCTGTCTGTCTTGTTATTTGTGTAGGTCTGTTTAACAGGGCGTTCAATTATCAAATGACATATTTACATAGTATGCATAAAGTATGAAAAAAAAATGTCCTTCCACACACCATGTGTTCTCTTTCACACTCACAACATTGAATGAAATGTTGGGAAAACCTGATGTTGACCGCACATGCGGCCAACCTTTTTTCAAACCTTGTTTTTTCAAAAACAAAATCAAGCATATACACATGTGAATTGTGTACTGACCTTCTCCCGGCCAAGCGAACGGAAAAAACAAATGCTTCGATTAATTAAAAAGTTCCACTCCCAAAAAAGTACAGAAATAAAATTCTAACGTATTTAAAATAAATATTATAAACATATTTTAATCACCTACGTGACTGTAGATAGCTTCTTTAAACATAAAAAGATGAGTTAGAAAATTTTCACTTATTTAAAATAGATGCATTATTTTTATGAAAACTTTGAAAATGCCTTAAAGATTTTATCATTATATATTATAACGCATATGCCTGTAAATAACTGTAGACAAACAGGTTATAAAGCTTTGATAACAATGCAAAAATTATATATAAAATATATAGCGATGCTATTAAAAGTTATGTCCTTTGATATACCTTTTCTTAAGCTAAGTCCCCTCGCTATATATAAATTATAATGTAAATTAAAATATACAATTTTATTAAGTAAATAACTGTTTGTACACTAACAAACTATGACAGTTCGCTACACGGGGATGAGAAGAAAACATGTAGAAAATTTCATCTCAATCGGATGGACCGTTCGCAAACGCATCAATAACATCCGGACATACATTGTCTTTTATATATATAGGTATATATTTAAATAGAGAGCCATTCTATGTATCTTGCCAACTTCATCCTCATTCTGAAACAGTATTTATTCATCTGGAATTGTATGTGTAATATCTAATTTCACCTGTAATATCTAATGTCACCTGTAATATCTAATTTCACCTGTAATATCTAATATCACCTGTAATAACTAATGTCAACTGTAATATCTAATGTCACTTGTCATATCTAATGTCACCTGCCATATCTAATGTCACCTGCCATATCTAATGTCACCTGTCATATCTAATGTCACCTGTTTGTATTTCTCTCACAGAAACAGTGGACCCCAACCAGATATTCCAGGCATTCTTTGGTGGCGGCAACATGGGCGGCTTCACATTTGGAGGTCATTCGGGTGCTGGGCACTTCAGTCATGGTGGCCATTCACAGCATGGTGGCTTTCCTGGTTTCTCTTTTCAGTTTGGTTGATGTTGACTTGTCCTTGGCCTCACATGTTTCCAGTATACGTCCTCCCTTCCAGCTGTCCGAATGTGTGGAGCCTGAGGTTGTAGCTATGAGTTATTGCCCTCTCTTTCAGTCACTCCTCTGTCATCATCTCTCCTCCCCTTGTCCTGTTTAGCTCCGTGGCACTTGCTTCTGAAGCAGATGTTGCTGCAGGAGAACTCCTCCTCCACGTGACCCCAACAGAAATATGTTATAGAATGTTAAGGCATTTCTGGCTAGGTGACCACAGCAGACATAGTTATAGAATGTTAAGGCATTTCTGGCTAGGTGACCACAGCAGACATAGATATAGAGTTTTGTTGCCAGGTATTGAGGCAGTTCTGCATCTGCCAGTCCTGGTGTCTGAAAGCCCTGCCCAGTCAGACTGACACAGGAAGTGCAGGTTTCACAGTGCTGAGTCTTCTGCAGGCAGCCAGGGTCATGTGCCAGTGATAGAAGCTGTGACAACAGGGCAACCTGGCTGAAGGTGTATTCTGGCCTGGCCAATGATGCAGTGATAGGTAGCATATGTGTTGTGACCACAGTCGGTTATAAGATGGAACATGTTTTGTGTTATACAGAACCAATCTGAACACATGGCTGTGAACCATGGGTACAACCGCAGGTTTCGTAGAATGTGTGTGATGTTTACTCTGTTTCTCCCTTGTCTGAGATAGATAGGTGATTGTCCACTACCCTGGGATTGATGGGGAGTTGACCATCCATGTCCTGTTTTATCAAATTTCATGCACATGGATGGATCCAGCTGCATCTCTGAGCCAGTCCACCCTGGGCACAGTGGCATGGCTAGACACCAGTGTGGACATTGATCCCTGGCATTGGAGAGCAGCAGTTGTGGGGAAACATGGTAGCCCATGCCACTAAACAGCCAGGTGTAGGTTGTAGTATTTAGCAGGGCAGTGGTGTGTGGTGGCTGAATTCTAGTATTCACACAAATGGTTTCATGAGTGAATGAACCGCTGAGAATGTTGACTTGAGCTGTCATATTTACAGCTATGGTGACTGACAGCGACACCAGTACCAGCTGTGGTGACTGACATCAGCACCGGTACAAGCTGTGGTGACTGACAGCAGCACCAGTACCAGCTGTGGTGACTGACAGCAGTACCGGTACAAGCTGTGGTGACTGACAGCAACACCAGTACCAGCTGTGGTGACTGACAGCAGTACCAGCTGTGGTGACTGACAGCAACACTAGTACCAGCTGTGGTGACTGACAGCAGCACCGGTACAAGCTGTGGTGACTGACAGCAGCACCGGTACAAGCTGTGGTGACTTGACAGCAGCACCGGTACAAGCTGTGGTGACTTGACAGCAGCACCGGTACAAGCTGTGGTGACTGACAGTGACACCAGTACCAGCTGTGGTGACTGACAGCAGCACCGGTACAAGCTGTGGTGACTGACAGCAGCACCAGTCCAAGCTGTGGTGACTGACAGCAACACTAGTACCAGCTGTGGTGACTGACATCAACATTAATACCAGCTGTGGTGACTGACATCAACATTAATACCAGCTGTGGTGACTGACAGCAACACCGGTACAAGCTGTGGTGACTGACAGCAACACCGGTACAAGGCTGAGGGGTGTCATGAAGACTGAAAAGCTGGAAGTGTGTAGACCAGGGCATCATCTTAATGAATATAGCATGGTCAGTCAGTGTGGAAATGTGTTTGAATCCGAGGACCGGTGGCAGACTGAAGACCACTTGTATATTACGTAGCATTAAAGCGTTGAGTCAACCAGTTTGTCTTTGTTTTCATGTTTACATCTCTCTCTGTCTTGCCTGCTCTGTCCGGTTTGTATTTTTATCATGTGTCTTTGACAGAGCTGCTGATAAGATTTATGTTAAATCTGTCAGATTTATATCTGTCAGTTTGGATCTATATCATGTCTGTCAGATCTATATGTTTGTTGATCAGACCTATGTCTGTATATATGTCTGTTCTGACCTACATCATGTCTCTCAGATGTATACCTGTTTGCTGTCTCAGACCTGTCTTGTCAGTGAGATCTGTATCTAGATTTATATCTG
The DNA here is from genome assembly GCA_014155875.1 of Cepaea nemoralis. Lineage (NCBI taxonomy): Eukaryota > Metazoa > Mollusca > Gastropoda > Stylommatophora > Helicidae > Cepaea > Cepaea nemoralis. The sequence goes on along the minus strand of JACEFZ010014783.1, from coordinate 91,846 downwards.
GTTGGTCTGTCAGCTGAGGTAGGTGGATGAGTACAGACTGCCTGTTGTGGTCTTGTCAATGACCTAATCAGGGGGCACCTTGGGGGGGGGGGGGGGAATTGGTGGTTGCTCCTCCACCTGTAGGCCTGTGTGTGTTGTGTTGAAGATGATGTGTTCCATAGTTGTTGGAATTGGTGTCAACATGTGTGGCTGAGAGCAGTCCAGGGTACAGCGAGCACACGCCAGCCAGGGACAGTGTGCTCTCAGGACAGTGTTGGCTGGTGTATCTTGCTTATTGTCTGGTTTCTGTACACGTTGAACCCTCAACCTGCAAGTCATGTATGATGATAGTTGATCCCTGCAAGTCTCTTCACATTATGTGTAGTGCTTCTTGCTGTGGTTGATCACCTTGCTGATGTAGGCAGGTCATATTGCTAGCTGATGTAGGCAGGTAACCTTCTAGATGTAGGAAGGCAAAATTGCTAGCTGATGTAGGCAGGTCATATTGCTAGCTGATGTAGGCCGGTCATATTGCTAGCTGATGTGGGTCGGTCATATTGCTAGCTGATGTAGGCAGGTCATATTGCTAGCTGATGTAGGCAGGTCATATTGCTAGCTGATGTGGGTCGGTCATATTGCTAGCTGATGTAGGCAGGTCATATTGCTAGCTGATGTAGAAAGATAACCTTACTGTTGTAAGCTAGTAACCTTACTGATGTAGGCAAGTAATTTGCTGATGTAAGCAACTGATGTTGCTAACTGATGTAGGCAGGTAGCCTTGTAGTTGTCATTGGTCAACAATAAACATGTCATGTAGCATCTGTGGTCAGTGCGAGGGAGTTGTTAGGCACACAGTGATTTAAAGGCTTCTGAGGCATCATCTGGTGATGGGTTGATGTCACTGGAAACATGTGCACACATTGCCAGCACCTGTCAGCTGATGTGGTTGTTCACTGGGAGAATCCGTGTGGCAATACAGATGGGAGTGCTGTGTACGGTTTGATGTCTTGTAAATAGTTACATATGTCCATCCAGTGTGGCATGGCTTTCTGTCTGTTGTCCCCTGTACCTGTACAGATGTCTGTGTCCTGTAGTCAGTGTACTGATTGGTGTGTCTGGCTCGTGAATGGGGTCCTGCAGCAGCAGTTGGTTGGTGGGTTCATGATGTGGTCGGATCCCTAGAGCTGGATCTACATGACATCGTTTGCATAGACAACTGTGTGGACTTGCAGGTGTGAAGCTGGGAGCTGCTGTTTGTGTGTGCGGGTGGTGGTTTATCTTTGTGTGTGTGACATAAAGACAACAGCTTGATAAAGTATGTATGGTTATTCAGAAACCGGTTGTATATCTTTGACTTTCTCTTGAGGACAAGACTGGTAGTTGATTGTATTTTACTGTAGATTTTGTTCTATCATAATCATTGTGTATGTGTGTGTGTGTGCATATAGAAACGAGACTAGTAGTTGCTGCTTGTATTTTATTGTAGATTTTGTCCATACACGCATGTGTGTGTGTGTGTGAGTGAAGGAGATATGATGATGATGAGTCCTGTGTACAGACTTCTGCACATAAAGTTGATTATTTGGATTTTAACCGCAGCAAATTGCTTTTTGTATTCTCTATTCTTGATCTAACTTCTCGTCATAGCATTTGATGTTTCAGTGTACATATGATTATACTCGTCACACTTGTCCACGTGATGGTCTCTGGTACAAGTGGTTAATTGTGTCCGTCACCTGGGCAATGACTACATCTTGTCGTCATACTCACCATGTTTTCTGTTAATGATATCCTGTGTTGTGTTATGTTTTATTTTTTTCTTCAGTAAATTGATTAGATGTGATGTATTCATAGTCACTGATCATTTTGGTTATTACTGAGGTGGGCATGTGTATTTATATGGTTATGAGAGATGAGGAAACCGCGTGGAAAGCCTTTCTGGGTATGACAGAATGTCACTGTTAGGTATCGATTCCTCTTACTGTTGTGAATGGGACATGTAAACTTGCATATTATTGGCCATGAGGCAGTTCATGCAAGAGACTTGTTACCAGTTTCAAGTGTATCTGTAGTCATCATCATGTGCCATCTCCACATGGAAGGTTGGTCATAGTGAGTGCCCAGCACACACTCACTCCAACTTCATTGCGCTAGTAAGGATTCTTCCAGTCTGCCTCTTGATGCTGTCCATTCATGTGTAATGTTGTCTTTTGCTTGCTTCCTCTCCTCTTCTTCCTTCAGGATATTCTGTAATAGACAACTGTGTCTCTGTACATATCACCCAAGTTCCTTCCTTGTTGTGTTTACTTCAGTCCCAGCTGTGTCTCTGTACATCACCCAAGTTCCTTCCTTGTTGTGTTTACTTCAGTCCCAGCTGTGTCTCTGTACATCACCCAAGTTCCTTCCTTGTTGTGTTTACTCCAGTCCCAGCTGTGTCTCTATACATCACCCAAGTTCCTTCCTTGTTGTGTTTACTTCAGTCCCAGCTGTGTCTCTGTACATCACCCAAGTTCCTTCCTTGTTGTGTTTACTGCAGTCCCAGCTGTGTCTCTGTACATCACCCAAGTTCCTTCCTTGTTGTGTTTACTTCAGTCCCAGCTGTGTCTCTGTACATCACCCAAGTTCCTTCCTTGTTGTGTGTACTTCAGTCCCAGCTGTGTCTCTGTACATCACCCAAGTTCCTTCCTTGTTGTGTTTACTCCAGTCCCAGCTGTGTCTCTGTACATCACCCAAGTTCCTTCCTTGTTGTGTTTACTTCAGTCCCAGCGGTGTCTCTGTACATCACCCAAGTTCCATCCTTGCTGTGTTTACTTCAGTCCCAGCTGTGTCTCTGTACATCACCCAAGTTCCTTCCTTGTTGTGTTTACTTCAGTCCCAGCGGTGTCTCTGTACATCACCCAAGTTCCTTCCTTGTTGTGTTTACTGCAGTCCCAGCTGTGTCTCTGTACATCACCCAAGTTCCATCCTTGCTGTGTTTACTTCAGTCCCAGCTGTGTTTCTGTACATCACCCAAGTTCCTTCCTTGTTGTGTTTACTTCAGTCCCAGCTGTGTCTCTGTACATCACCCAAGTTCCTTGTTGTGTTTACTCCAGTCCCAGCTGTGTCTCTGTACATCACCCAAGTTCCTTCCTTGTTGTGTTTACTTCAGTCCCAGCTGTGTCTCTGTACATCACCCAAGTTCCTTCCTTGTTGTGTTTACTTCAGTCCCAGCTGTGTCTCTGTACATCACCCAAGTTCCTTCCTTGTTGTGTTTACTTCAGTCCCAGCTGTGTCTCTGTACATCACCCAAGTTCCTTCCTTGTTGTGTTTACTCCAGTCCCAGCTGTCTCTCTGTACATCACCCAAGTTCCTTCCTTGTTGTGTTTACTTCAGTCCCAGCTGTGTCTCTGTACATCACCCAAGTTCCTTCCTTGTTGTGTTTACTGCAGTCCCAGCTGTCTCTCTGTACATCACCCAAGTTCCTTCCTTGTTGTGTTTACTTCAGTCCCAGCTGTGTCTCTGTACATCACCCAAGTTCCTTCCTTGTGTTTACTGCAGTCCCAGCTGTGTCTCTGTACATCACCCAAGTTCCTTCCTTGTGTTTACTTCAGTCCCAGCTGTGTCTCTGTACATCACCCAAGTTCCTTCCTTGTTGTGTTTACTCCAGTCCCAGCTGTGTTTCTGTACATCACCCAAGTTCTTTCCTTGTTGTGTTTACTCCAGTCCCAGCTGTGTCTCTGTACATCACCCAAGTTCCTTCCTTGTTGTGTTTACTTCAGTCCCAGCTGTGTCTCTGTACATCACCCAAGTTCCTTCCTTGTTGTGTTTACTTCAGTCCCAGCTGTGTCTCTGTACATCACCCAAGTTCCTTCCTTGTTGTGTTTACTTCAGTCCCAGCTGTGTCTCTGTACATCACCCAAGTTCCTTCCTTGTTGTGTTTACTTCAGTCCCAGCTGTGTTTCTGTACATCACCCAAGTTCCTTCCTTGTGTTTACTCCAGTCCCAGCTGTGTCTCTGTACATCACCCAAGTTCCTTCCTTGTTGTGTTTACTTCAGTCCCAGCTGTGTCTCTGTACATCACCCAAGTTCCTTCCTTGTTGTGTTTACTTCAGTCCCAGCTGTGTCTCTGTACATCACCCAAGTTCCATCCTTGCTGTGTTTACTTCAGTCCCAACTGTGTCTCTGTACATCACCCAAGTTCCTTGTTGTGTTTACTTCAGTCCCAGCTGTGTCTCTGTACATCACCCAAGTTCCTTCCTTGTTGTGTTTACTTCAGTCCCAGCTGTGTCTCTGTACATCACCCAAGTTCCTTCCTTGTTGTGTTTACTGCAGTCCCAGCTGTGTCTCTGTACATCACCCAAGTTCCTTCCTTGTTGTGTTTACTTCAGTCCCAGCTGTGTCTCTGTACATCACCCAAGTTCCTTCCTTGTTGTGTTTACTTCAGTCCCAGCTGTGTCTCTGTACATCACCCAAGTTCCTTCCTTGCTGTGTTTACTTCAGTCCCAGCTGTGTTTCTGTACATCACCCAAGTTCCTTCCTTGTTGTGTTTACTTCAGTCCCAGCGGTGTCTCTGTACATCACCCAAGTTCCTTCCTTGCTGTGTTTACTTCAGTCCCAGCTGTGTCTCTGTACATCACCCAAGTTCCTTCCTTGCTGTGTTTACTTCAGTCCCAGCTGTGTCTCTGTACATCACCCAAGTTCCTTCCTTGCTGTATTTACTTCAGTCCCAGACCGTGTGGAATATATCCTTACACTGGCGCTGCCTGCTGTGGATAGCTGGAGTGGAAGCTGCTGTCCTTCCATGCTGACCTGCAGTGAATGGTCAGCTTCAGGCCAGCCTCAGGGCTGCAGGTCTGGTTTGACCAGTGACCTCGAGGCACCGCTGGTTTGTCCAGTTGAATCCTTGCTTTTCCTTGTCAGTGATCTCAGTAGCTAGAACGTTCATCTCTCAAACCTTGTCAGTGATCTCAGTGGCTAGAACGTTCATCTCTCAAACCTTGTCAGTGATCTCAGTAGCTAGAACATTCATCTCTCAAAACCTTGTCAGTGATCTCAGTGGCTAGAACGGTCATCTCTCAAACCTTGTCAGTGATCTCAGTGGCTAGAGCTAGAACGTTCATCTCTCAAACCTTGTCAGTGATCTCAGTGGCTAGAACGTTCATCTCTCAAACCTTGTCAGTGATCTCAGTGGCTAGAACGTTCATCTCTCAAACCTTGTCAGTGATCTCAGTGGCTAGAGCTAGAACGTTCATCTCTCAAACCTTGTCAGTGATCTCAGTGGCTAGAACGTTCATCTCTCACACCTTGTCAGTGATCTCAGTGGCTAGAACATTCATCTCTCAAACCTGTCAGTTGAATCTCAGTGGCTAGAGCTAGAACGTTCATCTCTCAAACCTTGTCCAGTGATCTCAGTGGCTAGAACGTTCATCTCTCAAACCTTGTCAGTGATCTCAGTGGCTAGAACTAGAACATTCATCTCTCAAACCTTGTCAGTGATCTCAGTAGCTAGAACATTCATCTCTCAAACCTTGTCAGTGATCTCAGTGGCTAGAACGTTCATCTCTCAAACCTTGTCAGTGATCTCAGTGGCTAGAGCTAGAACATTCATCTCTCAAACCTTGTCAGTGATCTCAGTGGCTAGAGCTAGAACATTCATCTCTCAACCTTGTCATGTTGATTCAGTGGCTAGAGCTAGAACGTTCATCTCTCAACCTTGTCAGTGATCTCAGTGGCTAGAACGTTCATCTCTCAAACCTTGTCAGTGATCTCAGTGGCTAGAACTAGACATTCATCTCTCAAACCTTGTCAGTGATCTCAGTAGCTAGAACGTTCATCTCTCAAACATTGTCAGTGATCTCAGTGGCTAGAACGTTCATCTCTCAAACCTTGTCAGTGATCTCAGTGGCTAGAGCTAGAACATTCATCTCTCAACCTTGTCAGTGATCTCAGTGTGCTAGAGCTAGAACATTCATCTCTCAAACCTTGTCAGTGATCTCAGTGGCTAGAACATTCATCTCTCAAACCTTGTCAGTGATCTCAGTGGCTAGAACGTTCATCTCTCAAACCTTGTCAGTGATCTCAGTAGCTAGAGCTAGAACATTCATCTCTCAAACCTTGTCAGTGATCTCAGTGGCTAGACGTCATCTCTCAAACCTTGTCAGTGATCTCAGTGGCTAGAACATTCATCTCTCAACCTTGTCAGTGATCTCAGTGGCTAGAACGTTCATCTCTCAAACCTTGTCAGTGATCTCAGTGCTAGAGCTAGAACATTCATCTCTCAAACCTTGTCAGTGATCTCAGTGGCTAGAACGTTCATCTCTCAAACCTTGTCAGTGATCTCAGTGGCTAGAGCTAGAACGTTCATCTCTCAAACCTTGTCTGTGATCTCAGTGGCTAGAACGTTCATCTCTCAAACCTTGTCAGTGATCTCAGTGGCTAGAGCTAGAACGTTCATCTCTCAAACCTTGTCAGTGATCTCAGTAGCTAGAGCTAGAACATTCATCTCTCAAACCTTGTCAGTGATCTCAGTGGCTAGAACTAGAACGTTCATCTCTCAAACCTTGTCAGTGATCTCAGTGGCTAGAGCTAGAACGTTAATCTCTCAAACCTTGTCAGTGATCTCAGTGGCTAGAACTAGAACATTCATCTCTCAAACCTTGTCAGTGATCTCAGTAGCTAGAACGTTCATCTCTCACACCTTGTCAGTGATCTCAGTGGCTAGAACTAGAACGTTCATCTCTCAAACCTTGTCAGTGATCTCAGTGGCTAGAGCTAGAACATTCATCTCTCAAACCTTGTCAGTGATCTCAGTGGCTAGAACTAGAACATTCATCTCTCAAACCTTGTCAGTGATCTCAGTGGCTAGAGCTAGAACGTTAATCTCTCAAACCTTGTCAGTGATCTCAGTGGCTAGAGCTAGAACGTTCATCTCTCAAACCTTGTCAGTGATCTCAGTAGCTAGAACGTTCATCTCTCACACCTTGTCAGTGATCTCAGTGGCTAGAACGTTCATCTCTCACACCTTGTCAGTGATCTCAGTGGCTAGAACGTTCATCTCTCAAACCTTGTCAGTGATCTCAGTGGCTAGAACGTTCATCTCTCAAACCTTGTCAGTGATCTCAGTGGCTAGAGCTAGAACGTTCATCTCTCAAACCTTGTCAGTGATCTCAGTGGCTAGAACGTTCATCTCTCAAACCTTGTCAGTGATCTCAGTGGCTAGAACGTTCATCTCTCAAACCTTGTCAGTGATCTCAGTGGCTAGAGCTAGAACGTTCATCTCTCAAACCTTGTCAGTGATCTCAGTGGCTAGAACGTTCATCTCTCAAACCTTGTCAGTGATCTCAGTGGCTAGAAGAAACGTTCATCTCTCAAACCTTGTCAGTGATCTCAGTGGCTAGAACGTTCATCTCTCAAACCTTGTCAGTGATCTCAGTGGCTAGAGCTAGAACATTCATCTCTCAAACCTTGTCAGTGATCTCAGTGGCTAGAACGTTCATCTCTCAAACCTTGTCAGTGATCTCAGTGGCTAGAACTAGAACGTTCATCTCTCAAACCTTGTCAGTGATCTCAGTGGCTAGAACGTTCATCTCTCAAACCTTGTCAGTGATCTCAGTGGCTAGAACGTTCATCTCTCAAACCTTGTCAGTGATCTCAGTGGCTAGAACGTTCATCTCTCAAACCTTGTCAGTGATCTCAGTGGCTAGAGTGTTCATCTCTCAAACCTTGTCAGTGATCTCAGTGGCTAGAACGTTCATCTCTCAAACCTTGTCAGTGATCTCAGTGGCTAGAGCTAGAACATTCATCTCTCAAACCTTGTCAGTGATCTCAGTGGCTAGAACTAGAACGTTCATCTCTCAAACCTTGTCAGTGATCTCAGTGGCTAGAACGTTCATCTCTCAAACTTTGTCAGTTGATCTCAGTGGCTAGAGCTAGAACGTTCATCTCTCAAACCTTGTCAGTGATCTCAGTGGCTAGAACGTTCATCTCTCAAACCTTGTCAGTGATCTCAGTGGCTAGAACGTTCATCTCTCAAACCTTGTCAGTGATCTCAGTGGCTAGAACGTTCATCTCTCAAACCTTGTCAGTGATCTCAGTGGCTAGAACGTTCATCTCTCAAACCTTGTCAGTGATCTCAGTGGCTAGAGCTAGAACATTCATCTCTCAAACCTTGTCAGTGATCTCAGTAGCTAGAATGTTCATCTCTCAAACCTTGTCAGTGATCTCAGTGGCTAGAACGTTCATCTCTCAAACCTTGTCAGTGATCTCAGTGGCTAGAACGTTCATCTCTCAAACCTTGTCAGTGATCTCAGTGGCTAGAACATTCATCTCTCAAACCTTGTCAGTGATCTCAGTGGCTAGAACGTTCATCTCTCAAACCTTGTCAGTGATCTCAGTGGCTAGAGCTAGAACATTCATCTCTCACACCTTGTCAGTGATCTCAGTGGCTAGAACGTTCATCTCTCAAACCTTGTCAGTGATCTCAGTGGCTAGAACGTTCATCTCTCAAACCTTGTCAGTGATCTCAGTGGCTAGAACGTTCATCTCTCAAACCTTGTCAGTGATCTCAGTAGCTAGAGCTAGAACGTTCATCTCTCAAACCTTGTCAGTGATCTCAGTGGCTAGAGCTAGAACATTCATCTCTCAAACCTTGTCAGTGATCTCAGTGGCTAGAACTAGAACGTTCATCTCTCAAACCTTGTCAGTGATCTCAGTGGCTAGAGCTAGAACATTCATCTCTCAAACCTTGTCAGTGATCTCAGTAGCTAGAGCTAGAACGTTCATCTCTCAAACCTTGTCAGTGATCTCAGTGGCTAGAGCTAGAACGTTCATCTCTCAAACCTTGTCAGTGATCTCAGTAGCTAGAGCTAGAACGTTCATCTCTCAAACCTTGTCAGTGATCTCAGTGGCTAGAGCTAGAACGTTCATCTCTCAAACCTTGTCAGTGATCTCAGTGGCTAGAACGTTCATCTCTCAAACCTTGTCAGTGATCTCAGTGGCTAGAACTAGAACATTCATCTCTCAAACCTTGTCAGTGATCTCAGTGGCTAGAGCTAGAACATTCATCTCTCAAACCTTGTCAGTGATCTCAGTGGCTAGAACGTTCATCTCTCAAACCTTGTCAGTGATCTCAGTAGCTAGAACGTTCATCTCTCACACCTTGTCAGTGATCTCAGTAGCTAGAGCTAGAACGTTCATCTCTCACACCTTGTCAGTGATCTCAGTGGCTAGAGCTAGAACGTTCATCTCTCAAACCTTGTCAGTGATCTCAGTAGCTAGAGCTAGAATGTTCATCTCTCACACCTTGTCAGTGATCTCAGTGGCTAGAACGTTCATCTCTCAAACCTTGTCAGTGATCTCAGTGGCTAGAACTAGAACGTTCATCTCTCACACCTTGTCAGTGATCTCAGTGGCTAGAACTAGAACGTTCATCTCTCAAACCTTGTCAGTGATCTCAGTGGCTAGAACGTTCATCTCTCAAACCTTGTCAGTGATCTCAGTGGCTAGAACGTTCATCTCTCACACCTTGTCAGTGATCTCAGTGGCTAGAACATTCATCTCTCAAACCTTGTCAGTGATCTCAGTAGCTAGAGCTAGAACGTTCATCTCTCACACCTTGTCAGTGATCTCAGTAGCTAGAGCTAGAACATTCATCTCTCACACCTTGTCAGTGATCTCAGTGGCTAGAACATTCATCTCTCAAACCTTGTCAGTGATCTCAGTGGCTAGAACGTTCATCTCTCAAACCTTGTCAGTGATCTCAGTGGCTAGAGCTAGAACGTTCATCTCTCAACCTTGTCAGTGATCTCAGTGGCTAGAACGTTCATCTCTCAAACCTTGTCAGTGATCTCAGTAGCTAGAACGTTCATCTCTCAAACCTTGTCAGTGATCTCAGTGGCTAGAGCTAGAACGTTCATCTCTCAAACCTTGTCAGTGATCTCAGTGGCTAGAACTAGAACGTTCATCTCTCAAACCTTGTCAGTGATCTCAGTGGCTAGAACGTTCATCTCTCAAACCTTGTCAGTGATCTCAGTGGCTAGAACGTTCATCTCTCAAACCTTGTCAGTGATCTCAGTGGCTAGAGCTAGAACGTTCATCTCTCAAACCTTGTCAGTGATCTCAGTGGCTAGAGCTAGAACGTTCATCTCTCAAACCTTGTCAGTGATCTCAGTGGCTAGAACGTTCATCTCTCACACCTTGTCAGTGATCTCAGTGGCTAGAACGTTCATCTCTCACACCTTGTCAGTGATCTCAGTGGCTAGAACGTTCATCTCTCAAACCTTGTCAGTGATCTCAGTGGCTAGAGCTAGAACGTTCATCTCTCAAACCTTGTCAGTGATCTCAGTGGCTAGAGCTAGAACGTTCATCTCTCACACCTTGTCAGTGATCTCAGTGGCTAGAACGTTCATCTCTCACACCTTGTCAGTGATCTCAGTGGCTAGAACGTTCATCTCTCACACCTTGTCAGTGATCTCAGTGGCTAGAACGTTCATCTCTCACACCTTGTCAGTGATCTCAGTGGCTAGAGCTAGAACGTTCATCTCTCACACCTTGTCAGTGATCTCAGTAGCTAGAGCTAGAACGTTCATCTCTCACACCTTGTCAGTGATCTCAGTGGCTAGAACATTCATCTCTCACACCTTGTCAGTGATCTCAGTGGCTAGAACTAGAACATTCATCTCTCAAACCTTGTCAGTGATCTCAGTGGCTAGAACGTTCATCTCTCAAACCTTGTCAGTGATCTCAGTGGCTAGAACGTTCATCTCTCAACCTTGTCAGTGATCTCAGTGGCTAGAACGTTCATCTCTCAAACCTTGTCAGTGATCTCAGTGGCTAGAACGTTCATCTCTCAAACCTTGTCAGTGATCTCAGTAGCTAGAACGTTCATCTCTCAAACCTTGTCAGTGATCTCAGTAGCTAGAGCTAGAACGTTCATCTCTCACACCTTGTCAGTGATCTCAGTGGCTAGAACGTTCATCTCTCAAACCTTGTCAGTGATCTCAGTGGCTAGAGCTAGAACGTTCATCTCTCACACCTTGTCAGTGATCTCAGTGGCTAGAACATTCATCTCTCACACCTTGTCAGTGATCTCAGTGGCTAGAGCTAGAACGTTCATCTCTCACACCTTGTCAGTGATCTCAGTGGCTAGAACGTTCATCTCTCAAACCTTGTCAGTGATCTCAGTGGCTAGAACGTTCATCTCTCAAACCTTGTCTGTGATCTCAGTGGCTAGAACGTTCATCTCTCAAACCTTGTCAGTGATCTCAGTGGCTAGAGCTAGAACATTCATCTCTCAAACCCTGTCAGTGATCTCAGTGGCTAGAACGTTCATCTCTCAAACCTTGTCAGTGATCTCAGTGGCTAGAGCTAGAACATTCATCTCTCAAACCTTGTCAGTGATCTCAGTGGCTAGAACGTTCATCTCTCACACCTTGTCAGTGATCTCAGTGGCTAGAACTAGAACGTTCATCTCTCAAACCTTGTCAGTGATCTCAGTGGCTAGAACTAGAACGTTCATCTCTCAAACCTTGTCAGTGATCTCAGTGGCTAGAGCTAGAACGTTCATCTCTCACACCTTGTCAGTGATCTCAGTGGCTAGAACGTTCATCTCTCACACCTTGTCAGTGATCTCAGTCGCTAGAGCTAGAACGTTCATCTCTCAAACCTTGTCAGTGATCTCAGTGGCTAGAACGTTCATCTCTCAAACCTTGTCAGTGATCTCAGTGGCTAGAGCTAGAACGTTCATCTCTCACACCTTGTCAGTGATCTCAGTGGCTAGACGTTCATCTCTCAAACCTTGTCAGTGATCTCAGTGGCTAGAGCTAGAACGTTCATCTCTCAAACCTTGTCAGTGATCTCAGTGGCTAGAACGTTCATCTCTCAAACCCTGTCAGTGATCTCAGTGGCTAGAGCTAGAACGTTCATCTCTCAAACCTTGTCAGTGATCTCAGTGGTTAGAACTAGAATGTTCATCTCTCAAACCTTGTCAGTGATCTCAGTGGCTAGAGCTAGAACGTTCATCTCTCAACCTTGTCAGTGATCTCAGTGGCTAGAACGTTCATCTCTCAAACCCTGTCAGTGATCTCAGTGGCTAGAGCTAGAACGTTCATCTCTCAAACCTTGTCAGTGATCTCAGTGGCTAGAGCTAGAACGTTCATCTCTCAAACCCTGTCAGTGATCTCAGTGGCTAGAACTAGAATGTTCATCTCTCAAACCTTGTCAGTGATCTCAGTGGCTAGAGCTAGAACGTTCATCTCTCAAACCTTGTCAGTGATCTCAGTGGCTAGAGCTAGAACGTTCATCTCTCAAACCTTGTCAGTGATCTCAGTGGCTAGAACGTTCATCTCTCAAACCCTGTCAGTGATCTCAGTGGCTAGAGCTAGAACGTTCATCTCTCAAACCTGTCAGTGATCTCAGTGGCTAGAACTAGAACGTTCATCTCTCAACCTTGTCAGTGATCTCAGTGGCTAGAGCTAGAACGTTCATCTCTCAACCCTGTCAGTGATCTCAGTGGCTAGAACTAGAACGTTCATCTCTCAAACCTTGTCAGTGATCTCAGTGGCTAGAGCTAGAACGTTCATCTCTCAAACCTTGTCAGTGATCTCAGTGGCTAGAGCTAGAACGTTCATCTCTCAAACCTTGTCAGTGATCTCAGTGGCTAGAGCTAGAACGTTCATCTCTCACACCTTGTCAGTGATCTCAGTGGCTAGAACGTTCATCTCTCAAACCTTGTCAGTGATCTCAGTGGCTAGAGCTAGAACGTTCATCTCTCAAACCTTGTCAGTGATCTCAGTGGCTAGAACGTTCATCTCTCAAACCTTGTCAGTGATCTCAGTGGCTAGAACGTTCATCTCTCACACCTTGTCAGTGATCTCAGTGGCTAGAACGTTCATCTCTCACACCTTGTCAGTGATCTCAGTGGCTAGAGCTAGAACGTTCATCTCTCACACCTTGTCAGTGATCTCAGTGGCTAGAACATTCATCTCTCACACCTTGTCAGTGATCTCAGTGGCTAGAGCTAGAACGTTCATCTCTCACACCTTGTCAGTGATCTCAGTGGCTAGAACGTTCATCTCTCAAACCTTGTCAGTGATCTCAGTGGCTAGAACGTTCATCTCTCAAACCTTGTCTGTGATCTCAGTGGCTAGAACGTTCATCTCTCAAACCTTGTCAGTGATCTCAGTGGCTAGAGCTAGAACATTCATCTCTCAAACCCTGTCAGTGATCTCAGTGGCTAGAACGTTCATCTCTCAAACCTTGTCAGTGATCTCAGTGGCTAGAGCTAGAACATTCATCTCTCAAACCCTGTCAGTGATCTCAGTGGCTAGAACGTTCATCTCTCACACCTTGTCAGTGATCTCAGTGGCTAGAACTAGAACGTTGATCTCTCAAACCTTGTCAGTGATCTCAGTGGCTAGAACTAGAACGTTCATCTCTCAAACCTTGTCAGTGATCTCAGTGGCTAGAGCTAGAACGTTCATCTCTCACACCTTGTCAGTGATCTCAGTGGCTAGAACGTTCATCTCTCACACCTTGTCAGTGATCTAAGTCGCTAGAGCTAGAACGTTCATCTCTCAAACCTTGTCAGTGATCTCAGTGGCTAGAACATTCATCTCTCAAACCTTGTCAGTGATCTCAGTGGCTAGAGCTAGAACGTTCATCTCTCACACCTTGTCAGTGATCTCAGTGGCTAGAACGTTCATCTCTCAAACCTTGTCAGTGATCTCAGTGGCTAGAGCTAGAACGTTCATCTCTCAAACCTTGTCAGTGATCTCAGTGGCTAGAACGTTCATCTCTCAAACCCTGTCAGTGATCTCAGTGGCTAGAGCTAGAACGTTCATCTCTCAAACCTTGTCAGTGATCTCAGTGGCTAGAACTAGAATGTTCATCTCTCAAACCTTGTCAGTGATCTCAGTGGCTAGAGCTAGAACGGTCATCTCTCAAACCTTGTCAGTGATCTCAGTGGCTAGAACGTTCATCTCTCAAACCCTGTCAGTGATCTCAGTGGCTAGAGCTAGAACGTTCATCTCTCAAACCTTGTCAGTGATCTCAGTGGCTAGAGCTAGAACGTTCATCTCTCAAACCCTGTCAGTGATCTCAGTGGCTAGAACTAGAATGTTCATCTCTCAAACCTTGTCAGTGATCTCAGTGGCTAGAGCTAGAACGTTCATCTCTCAAACCTTGTCAGTGATCTCAGTGGCTAGAGCTAGAACGTTCATCTCTCAACCTTGTCAGTGATCTCAGTGGCTAGAACGTTCATCTCTCAAACCCTGTCAGTGATCTCAGTGGCTAGAGCTAGAACGTTCATCTCTCAAACCCTGTCAGTGATCTCAGTGGCTAGAACTAGAACGTTCATCTCTCAAACCTTGTCAGTGATCTCAGTGGCTAGAGCTAGAACGTTCATCTCTCAAACCCTGTCAGTGATCTCAGTGGCTAGAACTAGAACGTTCATCTCTCAAACCTTGTCAGTGATCTCAGTGGCTAGAGCTAGAACGTTCATCTCTCAAACCTTGTCAGTGATCTCAGTGGCTAGAGCTAGAACGTTCATCTCTCAAACCTTGTCAGTGATCTCAGTGGCTAGAGCTAGAACGTTCATCTCTCAAACCCTGTCAGTGATCTCAGTGGCTAGAACTAGAACGTTCATCTCTCAAACCTTGTCAGTGATCTCAGTGGCTAGAGCTAGAACGTTCATCTCTCAAACCCTGTCAGTGATCTCAGTGGCTAGAACTAGAACGTTCATCTCTCAAACCTTGTCAGTGATCTCAGTGGCTAGAGCTAGAACGTTCATCTCTCAAACCCTGTCAGTGATCTCAGTGGCTAGAACTAGAACGTTCATCTCTCAACCTTGTCAGTGATCTCAGTGGCTAGAGCTAGAACGTTCATCTCTCAAACCTTGTCAGTGATCTCAGTGGCTAGAGCTAGAACGTTCATCTCTCACACCTTGTCAGTGATCTCAGTGGCTAGAACGTTCATCTCTCAAACCTTGTCAGTGATCTCAGTGGCTAGAGCTAGAACGTTCATCTCTCACACCTTGTCAGTGATCTCAGTGGCTAGAACGTTCATCTCTCAAACCTTGTCAGTGATCTCAGTGGCTAGAACGTTCATCTCTCACACCTTGTCAGTGATCTCAGTGGCTAGAACGTTCATCTCTCACACCTTGTCAGTGATCTCAGTGGCTAGAGCTAGAACGTTCATCTCTCACACCTTGTCAGTGATCTCAGTGGCTAGAACGTTCATCTCTCACACCCTTGTCAGTGATCTCAGTGGCTAGAGCTAGAACGTTCATCTCTCACACCTTGTCAGTGATCTCAGTGGCTAGAACGTTCATCTCTCAAACCTTGTCAGTGATCTCAGTGGCTAGAACGTTCATCTCTCAAACCTTGTCAGTGATCTCAGTGGCTAGAACGTTCATCTCTCAAACCTTGTCAGTGATCTCAGTGGCTAGAGCTAGAACATTCATCTCTCAAACCCTGTCAGTGATCTCAGTGGCTAGAACGTTCATCTCTCAAACCTTGTCAGTGATCTCAGTGGCTAGAGCTAGAACATTCATCTCTCAAACCCTGTCAGTGATCTCAGTGGCTAGAACGTTCATCTCTCACACCTTGTCAGTGATCTCAGTGGCTAGAACTAGAACGTTCATCTCTCAAACCTTGTCAGTGATCTCAGTGGCTAGAACTAGAACGTTCATCTCTCAAACCTTGTCAGTGATCTCAGTGGCTAGAGCTAGAACGTTCATCTCTCACACCTTGTCAGTGATCTCAGTGGCTAGAACGTTCATCTCTCACACCTTGTCAGTGATCTAAGTCGCTAGAGCTAGAACGTTCATCTCTCAAACCTTGTCAGTGATCTCAGTGGCTAGAACATTCATCTCTCAAACCTTGTCAGTGATCTCAGTGGCTAGAGCTAGAACGTTCATCTCTCACACCTTGTCAGTGATCTCAGTGGCTAGAACGTTCATCTCTCAAACCTTGTCAGTGATCTCAGTGGCTAGAGCTAGAACGTTCATCTCTCAAACCTTGTCAGTGATCTCAGTGGCTAGAACGTTCATCTCTCAAACCCTGTCAGTGATCTCAGTGGCTAGAGCTAGAACTTCATCTCTCAAACCTTGTCAGTGATCTCAGTGGCTAGAACTAGAATGTTCATCTCTCAAACCTTGTCAGTGATCTCAGTGGCTAGAGCTAGAACGGTCATCTCTCAAACCTTGTCAGTGATCTCAGTGGCTAGAACGTTCATCTCTCAAACCCTGTCAGTGATCTCAGTGGCTAGAGCTAGAACGTTCATCTCTCAAACCTTGTCAGTGATCTCAGTGGCTAGAGCTAGAACGTTCATCTCTCAAACCCTGTCAGTGATCTCAGTGGCTAGAACTAGAATGTTCATCTCTCAAACCTTGTCAGTGATCTCAGTGGCTAGAGCTAGAACGTTCATCTCTCAAACCTTGTCAGTGATCTCAGTGGCTAGAGCTAGAACGTTCATCTCTCAAACCTTGTCAGTGATCTCAGTGGCTAGAACGTTCATCTCTCAAACCCTGTCAGTGATCTCAGTGGCTAGAGCTAGAACGTTCATCTCTCAAACCCTGTCAGTGATCTCAGTGGCTAGAACTAGAACGTTCATCTCTCAAACCTTGTCAGTGATCTCAGTGGCTAGAGCTAGAACGTTCATCTCTCAAACCCTGTCAGTGATCTCAGTGGCTAGAACTAGAACGTTCATCTCTCAAACCTTGTCAGTGATCTCAGTGGCTAGAGCTAGAACGTTCATCTCTCAAACCTTGTCAGTGATCTCAGTGGCTAGAGCTAGAACGTTCATCTCTCAAACCTTGTCAGTGATCTCAGTGGCTAGAGCTAGAACGTTCATCTCTCACACCTTGTCAGTGATCTCAGTGGCTAGAACGTTCATCTCTCAAACCTTGTCAGTGATCTCAGTGGCTAGAGCTAGAACGTTCATCTCTCACACCTTGTCAGTGATCTCAGTGGCTAGAACGTTCATCTCTCAAACCTTGTCAGTGATCTCAGTGGCTAGAGCTAGAACGTTCATCTCTCAAACCTGTCAGTGATCTCAGTGGCTAGAACTAGAATGTCATCTCTCAAACCTTGTCAGTGATCTCAGTGGCTAGAGCTAGAACGTTCATCTCTCAAACCTTGTCGTGATCTCAGTGGCTAATGCTAGAACGTTCATCTCATCAAACCTTGTCAGTGATCTCAGTGGCCTAGAGCTAGGAACATTCATCTCTCAAACCCTTGTCAGTGATCTCAGTGGCTAGAGCTAAACGTTCATCTCTCAAACCCTGTCAGTGATCTCAGTGGCTAGAGCTAGAAACGTTCATCTCTCAAACCTGTCATTGATCTCAGTGGCTAGGACTAGAACGTTCATCTCTCAAACCTTGTCAGTGATCTCAGTGGCTAGAACTAGAAACGTTCATCTCTCAACCTTGTCAGTGATCTCAGTGGCTAGAGCTAGAACGTTCATCTCTCAAACCTTGTCAGTGATCTCAGTGGCTAGACTAGAACGTTTCATCTCTCAACCTTGTCAGTGATCTCAGGTGGCTAGAGCTAGAACGTTCATCTCTCAACACCTTGTCAGTGATCTCAGTGGCTAGAACGTTCATCTCTCAAACCCTGTCAGTGATCTCAGTGGCTAGAGCTAGACGTTCATCTCTCAAACCTTGTCAGTGATCTCAGTGGCTAGAACTAGAACGTTCATCTCTCAACCTTGTCAGTGATCTCAGTGGCTAGAGCTTAGAACGTTCATCTCTCAAACCTTGTCAGTGATCTCAGTGGCTAGAGCTAGAACGTTCATCTCTCAAACCTTGTCAGTGATCTCAGTGGCTAGAGCTAACGTTCATCTCTCCAAACCTTGTCAGTGATCTCAGTGGCTAGAGCTAGAACGTTCATCTCTCAAACCTTGTCAGTGATCTCAGTGGCTAGACTAGAACGTTCATCTCTCAACACCTGTCAGTGATCTCAGTGGCTAGAGCTAGAACGGTTCATCTCTCAAACCTTGTCAGTGATCTCAGTGGCTAGAACGTTCATCTCTCAAACCCTGTCAGTGATCTCAGTGGTAGAGCTAGAACGTTCATCTCTCAAACCTTGTCAGTGATCTCAGTGGCTAGAGCCTAGAACGTTCATCTCTCAAACCTTGTCAGTGATCTCAGTGGCTAGAGCTAGAACATTCATCTCTCAAACCCTGTCAGTGATCTCAGTGGCTAGAACGTTCATCTCTCAAACCTTGTCAGTGATCTCAGTGGCTAGAGCTAGAACATTCATCTCTCAACCCTGTCAGTGATCTCAGTGGCTAGAACGTTCATCTCTCACACCTTGTCAGTGATCTCAGTGGCTAGAACTAGAACGTTCATCTCTCAAACCTTGTCAGTGATCTCAGTGGCTAGAACTAGAACGTTCATCTCTCAAACCTTGTCAGTGATCTCAGTGGCTAGAGCTAGAACGTTCATCTCTCACACCTTGTCAGTGATCTCAGTGGCTAGAACGTTCATCTCTCACACCTTGTCAGTGATCTAAGTCGCTAGAGCTAGAACGTTCATCTCTCAAACCTTGTCAGTGATCTCAGTGGCTAGAACATTCATCTCTCAAACCTTGTCAGTGATCTCAGTGGCTAGAGCTAGAACGTTCATCTCTCACACCTTGTCAGTGATCTCAGTGGCTAGAACTAGAACGTTCATCTCTCAAACCTTGTCAGTGATCCAGTGGCTAGAGCTAGAACGTTCATCTCTCAAACCTTGTCAGTGATCTCAGTGGCCCCTTAAAAAAAAAAAAAACGGTTGTTTTTTCATCTCTCCAAACCCTGTCATGTGATCTCAGTGGCTAGAGCTAGAATCGGGGGGTGGTCATAAGGGCGTCGTGCAAACCGTTGGTGCAGGGTGGAGTCTGCAGTGTTGCGGTAGGAACTAGAATTGTCATCTACTCAAACCTTGTCAGTGATCTCAGTGGCTAGAGCTAGAACGGTCATCTCTCAAACCTTTGTCAGTGATCTCAGTGGCTAGAACGTTCATCTCTCAAACCCTGTCAGTGATCTCAGTGGCTAGAGCTAGAACGGTCATCTCTCAAACCTTGTCAGTGATCTCAGTGGCTAGAGCTAGAAACGTTCATCTCTCAAACCCTGTCAGTGATCTCAGTGGCTAGAACTAGAATGTTCATCTCTCAAAACCTTGTCAGTGATCTCAGTGGCTAGAGCTAGAACGTTCATCTCTCAAACCTTGTCAGTGATCTCAGTGGCTAGAGCTAGAACGTTCATCTCTCAAACCTTGTCAGTGATCTCAAGTGCTAGAACGTTCATCTCTCAAACCCTGTCAGTGATCTCAGTGGCTAGAGCTAGAACGTTCATCTCTCAAACCCTGTCAGTGATCTCAGTGGCTAGAACTAGAACGTTCATCTCTCAAACCTTGTCAGTGATCTCAGTGGCTAGAGCTAGAACGTTCATCTCCTCAAACCCTGTCAGTGATCTCAGTGGCTAGAACTAGAACGTTCATCTCTCAAACCTTGTCAGTGATCTCAGTGGCTAGAACTAGAACGTTCATCTCTCAAACCTTGTCAGTGATCTCAGTGGCTAGAGCTAGAACGTTCATCTCTCAAACCTTGTCAGTGATCTCAGTGGCTAGAGCTAGAACGTTCATCTCTCACACCTTGTCAGTGATCTCAGTGGCTAGAACGTTCATCTCTCAAACCTTGTCAGTGATCTCAGTGGCTAGAGCTAGAACGTTCATCTCTCAAACCTTGTCAGTGATCTCAGTGGCTAGAACGTTCATCTCTCAAACCTTGTCAGTGATCTCAGTGGCTAGAGCTAGAACGTTCATCTCTCACACCTTGTCAGTGATCTCAGTGGCTAGAACGTTCATCTCTCAAACCTTGTCAGTGATCTCAGTGGCTAGAACGTTCATCTCTCACACCTTGTCAGTGATCTCAGTGGCTAGAACGTTCATCTCTCACACCTTGTCAGTGATCTCAGTGGCTAGAGCTAGAACGTTCATCTCTCACACCTTGTCAGTGATCTCAGTAGCTAGAGCTAGAACGTTCATCTCTCACACCTTGTCAGTGATCTCAGTGGCTAGAGCTAGAACGTTCATCTCTCAAACCTTGTCAGTGATCTCAGTGGCTAGAACGTTCATCTCTCAAACCTTGTCAGTGATCTCAGTAGCTAGAACGTTCATCTCTCACACCTTGTCAGTGATCTCAGTGGCTAGAGCTAGAACGTTCATCTCTCAAACCTTGTCAGTGATCTCAGTGGCTAGAACGTTCATCTCTCAAACCTTGTCAGTGATCTCAGTAGCTAGAACGTTCATCTCTCACACCTTGTCAGTGATCTCAGTGGCTAGAGCTAGAACGTTCATCTCTCAAACCCTGTCAGTGATCTCAGTGGCTAGAGCTAGAATGTTCATCTCTCACACCTTGTCAGTGATCTCAGTGGCTAGAACGTTCATCTCTCAAACCTTGTCAGTGATCTCAGTGGCTAGAGCTAGAACGTTCATCTCTCAAACCTTGTCAGTGATCTCAGTGGCTAGAACGTTCATCTCTCAAACCTTGTCAGTGATCTCAGTGGCTAGAGCTAGAACGTTCATCTCTCAAACCTTGTCAGTGATCTCAGTGGCTAGAGCTAGAACGTTCATCTCTCAAACCTTGTCAGTGATCTCAGTGGCTAGAGCTAGAACGTTCATCTCTCAAACCTTGTCAGTGATCTCAGTGGCTAGAACGTTCATCTCTCACACCTTGTCAGTGATCTCAGTGGCTAGAACGTTCATCTCTCAAACCTTGTCAGTGATCTCAGTGGCTAGAACGTTCATCTCTCAAACCTTGTCAGTGATCTCAGTGGCTAGAGCTAGAACGTTCATCTCTCAAACTTGATGTCATGGGTTTAGCCCATGAAAACTGGCATCTGTCATAGGTCCAATTAATAAATACCAACACTTGCACTCCGTACATGCACAGCAGCTGTGGGCCTCACCTTTGTCAATGTTCTTGGTGGATGCCAGACATAGCTGTGGGCAGTCCAGGCCTCACGTGTGTCAATGTCCCTGGTGGATGCCAGACATAGCTGTGGGCGGTCCAGGCCTCACGTGTGTCAATATCCTTGGTGGATGCCAGACATAGCTGTGGGCAGTCCAGGCCTCACGTGTGTCAATGTCCTTGGTGGATGCCAGACATAGCTGTGGGTAGTCCAGGCCTCACGTGTGTCAATGTCCTTGGTGGATGCCAGACATAGCTGTGGACAGTCCAGGCCTCACGTGTGTCAATGTCCCTGGTGGATGCCAGACATAGCTGTGGACAGTCCAGGCCTCACGTGTGTCAATGTCCCTGGTGGATGCCAGACATAGCTGTGGACAGTCCAGGCCTCACGTGTGTCAATGTCCCTGGTGGATGCCAGACATAGCTGTGGGCAGTCCAGGCCTCACCTTTGTAAATGTCCATGGTCAGGAAGTTGCATTTGTTGTGTACAAAACATATGAAAGTTGCCCCGCTTGGTTTCCTTGGTTGACTTGTGGTGATGGATGTGTGTGTGTGTGCAGTAGAGCATGATCAACTGCCCACTCAGTCTCACCTGTACATTGTCAGCTCAAACCCACTGTTCTGATCATCATACATGATTTTATTGTTGTATATTTTTACCTTCTTCAAGTCATAATCATGAATGAAAACTTCTCACAAGTAATCTACATGTGTTGTGTTCAGTGTAAAAGTGACTGCTGTCTTAGAGTTGTGGCTGTTGATTGTGTCTGTCATGATGAGAGGAAGATGTCACAGTGAAGTATGTTCACCAGGCTGTGACGCATTGATTGTGTGACTTCTCGAGTTGTGACGAGGTAACTTGGAGAACTGGTTATTGGAGCATCATTTAGTTGTGTCACTTATGTACACCAACAGGAGGGTGGACGCTATTACATGTCCCTGTGGGGCAGCTGTACTGACTTGCTGAGGTGGCTGACAGTGTGTATACTGGCTGAACGTGACAACAGGTGGTGTGGTCTCTGTTCCAGGAACACATATTGTGGTTGGCTCCTGTCACTAGACATCAGACCCTAACTTCAACAGTGTTGAAAACCTGGGACAGGCCCAAGAAGACAGGGAGAACTGTCTGATAGTTACCTGGAAGGCATGTGTGACATCTGGTCTGATGTAGTCAGCATATGTGGTTCAGGGGCAGGCAACACTCACCACCCTGGTTCCCAGTCGGCCGCAGACAGTGTTGGAGCAGACCGCCGAGCGTTCATATTCACACTGGTATGTACGTCAACATGAGAAGAGAGGCTCTGCAGAACATCGTGACAACTGGAAAGATCGAGGGGAAGAGAGGCAGACCAAGAGAAATGATGCTGGATGGATTGGGACTGTGGTGGCATGGAGGAATACCATCAGCAGAGTTGATCCAGAACACCAAAGACAGATCTGTGGAGAGCCATGAACGCCTACGCCAGCCGGCATGGCACTTGATGATGATGTACGTAAACTGTTCAGACAGCACTGGCAAACTACTGAACTTAATACTGCCTACACAGTCACAGCTATAAGTGCTGGAGTTCACTGCGATGTTCTGTAGAGTACTAACTGGGATCTAGGTCAACTGGTGTTCTGTGATGCCTTATTCTATCTACCATGTTCTGTAAAGGACTAACTGGGATCTAGGTCAACTGGATCTATCAATGACCAACTAATGATCTGCTTCACACACAAGACCTATCAATGACCAACTAATGATATGATTAACACACAAGACCTATCAATGACCAACTAATGAAATGATTAACACACAAGACCTATCAATGACCAACTAATGATATGATTAACACACAAGACCTATCAATGACCAACTAATGAAATGATTAACACACAAGACCTAACAAATGATATTAACACACAAGACCTATCAATGACCAACTAATGAAATGATTAACACAAGACCTATCAATGACCAGCTAATGATAACACACAAGACCTATCAATGACCAACTAATGATATTAACACACAAGACCTATCAATGACCAACTAACAATATTAACACACAAGACCTATCAATGACCAACTAATGATATTAACACACAAGACCTATCAATGACCAACTAATGATATTAACACACAAGACCTATCAATGACCAACTAACGATAACACACAAGACCGATCAATGACCAACTAATGATATTAACACACAAGACCTATCAATGACCAACTAAAGATATTAACACACAATACCTATCAATGACCAACTAATGAAATGATTAAGACACAAGACCTATCAATGACCAACTAATGATATGATTAACACACAAGACCTATCAATGACGAACTAATGAAATGATTAACACACAAGACCTAACAAATGATATTAACACACAAGACCTATCAATGACCAACTAATGAAATGATTAACACAAGACCTATCAATGACCAGCTAATGATAACACACAAGACCTATCAATGACCAACTAATGATATTAACACACAAGACCTATCAATGACCAACTAACGATATTAACACACAAGACCTATCAATGACCAACTAATGATATTAACACACAAGACCTATTAATGACCAACTAATGATATTAACACACAAGACCTATCAATGACCAACTAATTAAATGATTAACACAAGACCTATCAATGACCAACTAATGATATTAACACAAGACCTATCAATGACCAACTAATGAAATGATTAACACACAAGACCTATCAATGACCAACTAATGAAATGATTAACACAAGACCTATCAATGACCAACTAATGATATTAACACGCAAGACCTATCAATGACCAACTAATGATATTAACACACAAGACCTATCAATGACCAACTAATGATATTAACACAAGACCTATCAATGACCAACTAATGATATTAACACACAAGACCTATCAATGACCAACTAATGATGACACACAAGACCTATCAATGACCAACTAATTAAATGATTAACACACAAGACCTATCGGTGACCAACTAATGATATGATTAACACACAAAACCTATCAATGACCAACTAATGATATGATTAACACACAAAACCTATCAATGACCAACTAATGATATGATTAACACACAAGACCTATCAATGACCAACTAATGATATGATTAACACACAAGACCTATCAATGACCAACTAATGATATTAACACACAAGACCTATCAATGACCACCTATTGATATGATTAACACACAAGACCTATCAATGACCAACTAATGATATTAACACACAAGACCTATCAATGACCAACATGATATTAACACACAAGACCTATCAATGACCAACTAATGATATTAACACACAAGACCTATCAATGACCGAGTAATGAAATGATTAACACAAGACCTATCAATGACCAGCTAATAATATTAACACACAAGACCTATCAATGACCAACTAATGATATTAACACACAAGACCTATCAATGACCAACTAATGATATGATTAACACAAGACCTATCAATGACCAACTAATGATATTAACACACAAGACCTATCAATGACCAACTAATGAAATGATTAACACACAAGACCTATCAATGACCAACTAATGATATGATTAACACACAAGACCTATCAATGACCAACTAATGAAATGATTAACACACAAGACCTATCAATGACCAACTAATGATATTAACACACAAGACCTATCAATGACCAACTAATGATATTAACACACAAGACCTATCAATGACCAACTAATGATATTAACACACAAGACCTATCAATGACCAACTAATGATATTAACACACAAGACCTTTCAATGACCAACTAATGAAATGATTAACACAAGACCTATCAATGACCAACTAATGATATTAACACAAGACCTATCAATGACCAACTAATGAAATGATTAACACACAAGACCTATCAATGACCAACTAATGAAATGATTAACACAAGACCTATCAATGACCAACTAATGATATTAACATGCAAGACCTACCAATGACCAACTAATGATATTAACACACAAGACCTATCAATGACCAACTAATGATATTAACACAAGACCTATCAATGACCAACTAATGATATTAACACACAAGACCTATCAATGACCAACTAATGATAACACACAAGACCTATCAATGACCAACTAATGATATTAACACACAAGACTTATCAATGACCAACTAATTAAATGATTAACACACAAGACCTATCAATGACCAACTAATGATATGATTAACACACAAAACATATCAATGACCAACTAATGATATGATTAACACACAAAACCTATCAATGACCAACTAATGATATGATTAACACACAAGACCTATCATGTACCAACTAATGATATGATTAACACACAAGACCCTATCAATGACCAACTAATGATATTACACACAAGAATTTCAATGAACCAACTATGAAATGATTAACCACAAGACCTATCAATGACCAATAATGATATTAACACAAGACCTATCCCATGACCACTAATGAAATGATTAACACCACAAAGACCTATCAATGACCAACTAATGATAATTATCACACACAAGACCTATCAATGACCAACTAATGAAATGATTAAACACAAGACCTATCAATGACCACCTACTGATATTAACACAAGACCTATCAATGACCAACTAATGATATTAACACACAAGACTATCAATGACCAACTAATGAGTAACACACAAGACCTATCAATGACCAACTAATGATATTAACACACAAGACTATCAATGACCAACTAATGATATGATTAACACACAAAACCTATCAATGACCAACTAATGATATGATTAACACACAAAACCTATCAATGACCAACTAATGATATTAACACACAAGACCTATCAATGACCAACTAATGATATGATTAACACACAAGACCTATCAATGACCAACTAATGATATTAACACACAAGAACTTTCAATGACCAACTAATGAAATGATTAACACAAGACCTATCAATGACCAACTAATGATATTAACACAAGACCTATCAATGACCAACTAATGAAATGATTAACACACAAGACCTATCAATGACCAACTAATGAAATGATTAACACACAACCTATCAATGACCAACTAATGATATTAACACAAGACCTATCAATGACCAACTAATGATATTAACACACAAGACCTATCAATGACCAACTAATGATGATTAACACAAGACCTATCAATGACCAACTAATGATATTAACACAAGACCTATCAATGACCAACTAATGATATTAACACACAAGACCTATCAATGACCAACTAATGATATAACACACCAAGACTATCAATGACCAACTAATGATATTAACCACAAGACCTATCAATGACCAACTAATGATATGATTAACACACAAGACCTATCAATGACCAACTACTGATATGATTAACACACAAGACCTATCAATGACCAACTAATGATATGATTAACACACAAAGACCCTATCAATGAACCAACTATGATATGATACACACAAGACCTATCAATGACCCAACTAATGATATGTAACACACAAGACCTATCAATGACCAACTAATGATATGATTAACACACAAGACCCTATCAATGACCAACTAATGATATTATAACACACAAAGACATATCATGACCAACTAATGAATGATTAACACACAAGACCTATCAATGACCAACTAATGAATGATTAACACACAAGACCTATCAATGACCAACTAATGAATGATTAACACACAAGACCTATCAATGACCAACTAATGATATTAACACACAAGACCTATCAATGGACCAACTAATGATGATTAACACACAAGAACCTATCAATGACCAACTAATGATATTAACCAACAAGACCTTATCAATGACCAACTAATGATATTACACACAAGACCTATCAATGACCACTACATGATATGATTAACACACAAGACCTATCAATGACCAGCTAATGATATTAACACACAAGACCTATCAATGACCAACTAATGAAATGGATTAACACACAAGACCTATCAATGACCAACTAATGATATGTTAACACACAAGACCTATCAATGACCCACTAATGATATGATTAACACACAAGACCTATCAATGACCAACTAATGAATGATTAACACACAAGACCTATCAATGACCAACTAATGATATGATTAACACACAAGACCTATCAATGACCCAAACTAATGAATATTAAACACACAAGACCTAATCAATGGACCAACTAATGGATATTACACACAAGACCCTATCAATGACCAACTAATGATAGTAACACACAAGACCTATCAATGACCAACTAATGATATTAACACACAAGACCTATCAATGACCAACTAATGAATGATTAACACACAAGACCTATCAATGACCAACTAATGATGATTAACACACAAGACCTATCAATGACCAACTAATGATATGATTAACACACAAGACCTATCAATGACCAACTAATGAAATGATTAACACAAGACCTATCAATGACCAACTAATGATATGATTAACACAAGACCTATCAATGACCAACTAATGATATTAACATGCAAGACCTATCAATGACCAACTAATGATATTAACACACAAGACCTATCAATGACCAACTAATGAAATATTAACACAAGACCTATCAATGACCAACTAATGATATTAACACACAAGACCTATCAATGACCAACTAATGATATTAACACACAAGACCTATCAATGACCAACTAATGAAATGATTAACACACAAGACCTATCAATGACCAACTAATGATATGATTAACACACAAACCTATCAATGACCAACTAATGATATGATTAACACAGCAAGACCTATCAATGACCAACTAATGATATGATTAACACACAAGACCTATCAATGACCAACTATGAAATGATTAACCCACAAGACCGATGCGGAATGACCAACTAATGAATATTAACACACAGACCTATCAATGACCAACTAATGTATATAACACACAAGACCTATCATGACCAACTAAGGAAATGATTAACACAAGAACCTATCAATGACCAACTAATGATATTAACACAAGACCTATCAATGACCAACTAATGATATTACACACAAGACCTATCAATGACCAACTAATGATATTAACACACAAGACCTATCATGACCAACTAATGAATATTAACACCAAGACCTATCAATGACCAACTAATGATATAACCACAAGACCTATCAATGACCAACTAATGAATATTAACACACAAGAGACCTATCAATGACCAACTAATGAAATATTAACACACAAGACCTATCAATGACAAATAATGATATTAACACACAAGACCTATCAATGACCAACTAATGATATGATTAACACACAAAACCTATCAATGACAACTAATGATATGATTATACACACAGACCTATCAATGACCAACTAATGATATGATTAACACACAAGACCTATCAATGAACCAACTAATGATATGATTAACACACAAGACCTATCAATGACCAACTAATGATATTAACACACAAGAACTTTCAATGACCAACTAATGAAATGATTAACACAAGACCTATCAATGACCAACTAATGATATTAACACAAGACCTATCAATGACCACTAATGAATGATTAACACACAAGACCTATCAATGACCAACTAATGAAATGATTAACACAAGACCTATCAATGACCAACTAATGATATTAACACAAGACCTATCAATGACCAACTAATGATATTAACACACAAGACCTATCAATGACCAACTAATGAAATGATTAACACACAAGACCTATCAATGAACCAACTAATGATATTAACACAAGACCTATCAATGACCAACTAATGATATTAACACACAAGACCTATCAATGACCAACTAATGATAACACACAAGACCTATCAATGACCAACTAATGATATTAACACACAAGACCTATCAATGACCAACTAATTAAATGATTAACACACAAGACCTATCAATGACCAACTAATGATATGATTAACACAAAACCTATCAATGACCAACTAATGATATGATTAACACACAAAACCTATCAATGACCAACTAATGATATGATTAACACACAAGACCTATCAATGACCAACTAATGATATTAACACACAAGACCTATCAATGACCAACTAATTGATATGATTAACACAAGACCTATCAATGACCAACTAATGATATTAACACACAAGACCTATCAATGACCACTAATGAAATGATTAACACACAAGACCTATCAATGACCAACTAATGAAATGATTAACACACAAGACCTATCAATGACCAACTAATGATATTAACACACAAGACCTATCAATGACCAACTAATGATATTAACACACAAGACCTATCAATGACCAACTAATGAAATGATTAACACAAGACCTATCAATGACCAGCTAATAATATTAACACACAAGACCTATCAATGACCAACTAATGATATTAACACACAAGACCTATCAATGACCAACTAATGATATGATTAACACACAAGACCTATCAATGACCAACTAATGATATTAACACACAAGACCTATCAATGACCAACTAATAAATGATTAACACACAAGACCTATCAATGACCAACTAATGATATGATTAACACACAAACCTATCAATGACCAACTAATGATATGATTAACACACAAAACCTATCAATGACCAACTAATGATGATTAACACACAAGACCTATCAATGACCAACTAATGATATGATTAACACACAAGACCTATCAATGACCAACTAATGATATTAACACACAAGACCTATCAATGACCACCTATTGATATGATTGACACACAAGACCTATCAATGACCAACTAATGATATTAACACACAAGACCTATCAATGACCAACTAATGATATGATTAACACACAAGACCTATCAATGACCAACTTATTAAATGATTAACACACAAGACCTATCAATGACCAACTAATGATATTAACACACAAGACCTATCAATGACCAACTAATGAAATGATTAACACACAAGACCTATCAATGACCAACTAATGAAATGATTAACACAAGACCTATCAATGACCAACTAATGATATTAACATGCAAGACCTATCAATGACCAACTAATGATATTAAACACACAAGACCTATCAATGACCAACTAATGATATTAACACAAGACCTATCAACTGACCAAACTAATGATATTAACACACAAGACCTATCAATGACCAAACTAATGATAACACACAAGACCTATCAATGACCAACTAATGATATTAACACACAAGACCTATCAATGACCAACTAATTAAATGATTAACACACAAGACCTATCAATGACCAACTAATGATATGATTAACACACAAAACCTATCAATGACCAACTAATGATATGATTAACACACAAAACCTGTCAATGACCAACTAATGATATGATTAACACACAAGACCTATCAATGACCAACTAATGATATGATTAACACACAAGACCTATCAATGACCAACTAATGATATTAACACACAAGACCTTTCAATGACCAACTAATGAAATGATTAACACAAGACCTATCAATGACCAACTAATGATATTAACACAAGACCTATCAATGACCAACTAATGAAATGATTAACACACAAGACCTATCAATGACCAACTAATGATATTAACACACAAGACCTATCAATGACCAACTAATGAAATGATTAACACAAGACCTATCAATGACCAACTAATGATATTAACACAAGACCTATCAATGACCAACTAATGATATTAACACACAAGACCTATCAATGACCAACTAATGATAACACACAAGACCTATCAATGACCAACTAATGATATTAACACACAAGACCTATCAATGACCAACTAATTAAATGATTAATACACAAGACCTATCAATGACCAACTAATGATATGATTAACACACAAACCCTATCAATGACCAACTAATGATATGATTAACACACAAAACCTATCAATGACCAACTAATGATATGATTAACACACAAGACCTATCAATGACCAACTAATGATATGATTAACACACAAGACCTATCAATGACCAACTAATGATATTAACACACAAGACCTATCAATGACCACCTATTGATATGATTGACACACAAGACCTATCAATGACCAACTAATGATATTAACACACAAGACCTATCAATGACCAACTAATGAAATGATTAACACACAAGACCTATCAATGACCAACTGATGAAATGATTAGCACACAAGACCTATCAATGACCAACTAATGATATTAACACACAAGACCTATCAATGACCAACTAATGAAATGATTAACACAAGACCTATCAATGACCAGCTAATAATATTAACACACAAGACCTATCAATGACCAACTAATGATATTAACACACAAGACCTATCAATGACCAACTAATGAAATGATTAACACACAAGACCTATCAATGACCAACTAATGATATGATTAACACACAAGACCTATCAATGACCAACTTATTAAATGATTAACACACAAGACCTATCAATGACCAACTAATGATATTAACACACAAGACCTATCAATGACCAACTAATGAAATGATTAACACACAAGACCTATCAATGACCAACTAATGAAATGATTAACACACAAGACCTATCAATGACCAACTAATGAAATGATTAACACAAGACCTATCAATGACCAACTAATGATATTAACATGCAAGACCTATCAATGACCAACTAATGATATTAACACACAAGACCTATCAATGACCAACTAATGATATTAACACAAGACTTATCAATGACCAACTAATGATATTAACACACAAGACCTATCAATGACCAACTAATGATAACACACAAGACCTATCAATGACCAACTAACGATATTAACACACAAGACCTATCAATGACCAACTAATTAAATGATTAACACACAAGACCTATCAATGACCAACTAATGATATGATTAACACACAAAACCTATCAATGACCAACTAATGATATGATTAACACACAAAACCTATCAATGACCAACTAATGATATGATTAACAAAGACCTATCAATGACCAACTAATGATATGATTAACACACAAGACCTATCAATGACCAACTAATGATATTAACATGCAAGACCTATCAATGACCAACTAATGATATTAACACACAAGACCTATCAATGACCAACTAATGAAATGATTAACACAAGACCTATCAATGACCAACTAATGATATTAACACAAGACCTATCAATGACCAACTAATGATATTAACACACAAGACCTATCAATGACCAACTAATGATAACACACAAGACCTATCAATGACCAACTAATGATATTAACACACAAGACCTATCAATGACCAACTAATTAAATGATTAACACACAAGACCTATCAATGACCAACTAATGATATGATTAACACACAAAACCTATCAATGACCAACTAATGATATGATTAACACACAAAACCTATCAATGACCAACTAATGATATGATTAACACACAAGACCTATCAATGACCAACTAATGATATGATTAACACACAAGACCTATCAATGACCAACTAATGATATTAACACACAAGACCTATCAATGACCACCTATTGATATGATTGACACACAAGACCTATCAATGACCAACTAATGATATTAACACACAAGACCTATCAATGACCAACTAATGAAATGATTAACACACAAGACCTATCAATGACCAACTAATGAAATGATTAACACACAAGACCTATCAATGACCAACTAATGATATTAACACACAAGACCTATCAATGACCAACTAATGAAATGATTAACACAAGACCTATCAATGACCAGCTAATAATATTAACACACAAGACCTATCAATGACCACCTAATGATATTAACACACAAGACCTATCAATGACCAACTAATGATATGATTAACACACAAGACCTATCAATGACCAACTAATGATATTAACACACAAGACCTATCAATGACCAACTAATGAAATGATTAACACACAAGACCTATCAATGACCAACTAATGATATGATTAACACACAAGACCTATCAATGACCAACTAATGATATTAACACACAAGACCTATCAATGACCAACTAATGATATTAACACACAAGACCTATCAATGACCAACTAATGATATTAACACACAAGACCTATCAATGACCAACTAATGAAATGATTAACACACAAGACCTATCAATGACCAACTAATGATATGATTAACACACAAAACCTATCAATGACCAACTAATGATATGATTAACACACAAAACCTATCAATGACCAACTAATGATATGATTAACACACAAGACCTATCAATGACCAACTAATGATATGATTAACACACAAGACCTATCAATGACCAACTAATGATATTAACACACAAGACCTATCAATGACCAACTAATAATATTAACACACAAGACCTAACAATGACCAACATGATATTAACACACAAGACCTATCAATGACCACCTAATGATATTAACACACAAGACCTATCAATGACCAACTAATGATATTAACACACAAGACCTATCAATGACCAACTAATGAAATGATTAACACACAAGACCTATCAATGACCAACTAATGAAATGATTAACACACAAGACCTATCAATGACCAACTAATGATATTAACACACAAGACCTATCAATGACCATTTAATGAAATGATTAACATACAAGACCTGTCAATGACAAACTAATGATCTGATTGACACACAAGACCTATCAATGACCAACTAATGAAATGATTAACACACAAGACCTATCAATGACCAACTAATGATATTAACACACAAGACCTATCAATGATCAACTAATGAAATAATTAACACAAGACCTATCAATGACCAGCTAATGATATTAACACACAAGACCTATCAATGACCAACTAATGATATTAACTGTCATATAGCAAATGATAGGAGCATAAGACTTATTTGATGAGTTAGCGCATCAAGAGTAAGTTATAGAGTGTCACATACGTTGCACGTAGTGACACGTACATTGAACGCAATAAAGACGTCATTGTAATACGTCACCTAACACTGTAACGGTTAGGTGGCCAGTGTGTGATCCAGCAAAGACAGCGTTAGGACGTGCTTCACCAGCATTCACAGAATACCTGCCGTTATACTGCTGCCAGTCCTCGGTGTCCACATGAAAGTCGCTCTGGTGTGTGTCCGGCAAGTGACTACAGGTACTCCTGGCTCTACTGACGCCACGGTCGCTGGCATCTCTGGCATTCGCTATATGACAGTGTGCATAAAATTTGGTGGAACTGCGGTAAAGCTGTGAAAGTTTAAACAATATATAATGACACAAAGTAGTGCAGCTTTACATAACAGAGTTACGACACATACAGAACGTTGCGGTGGTTAGCCTTCATCAGCAAACAAACACATTCACAAACACAACATACAGTCAAGGAGAACTCCTGTGACTACATTAGAAGGTGATGACAGGACGAGAGGAACAAATGCATGGAAAAATGGAAG
>JACEFZ010014783.1:0-52500 GCA_014155875.1 Cepaea nemoralis | reverse complement strand
TGCCGGTCTAGTGTGCTGGAGACCAGTTGGCGCATCCTCGTTGTTCGTATTGTGTCTTCAGTTTATTAATCGTTATTGTTTATTACTCGGAAAGAACAGTCAGTGCGATCACATCAGGATACGTATCGTTTCACACAGAGAGCTTCCTGCCCACATTGATTAAGTCTGACTGTTAAGAATAAATATAACTTTCGTCATCATATATTAGATGATCTTTGTAACAGATAGAATGACAATTGTCACTGTACCAATGAAATGACATTATTGTGATTTTGTCTATGAAATCACGGATCAATGGTTGAAAATGCACATAACCACTATTTCAAGATTAACTCATCCAGTGGTATTCAGGGTGCATATTCGTCATCTGTGCTGAACAATAATAGATATATATAAACTTGAAGCACCTCTGACATTTCATCAACGGAAGACCAGTATACATTATCTCTCAAGCTCAGTGTACTGAAAAGAAAATTTTGTACTTCTCAACGCCTCTTGGGAACGGAAACAACCCAAGTGAATCCTTTTTCTTGTGGTTCAACGGAAACTTCAGGAACTCATAGGATGTCGGTTGAATGACTGGAAGTATCAACGCCTCATTACAACGGAATCAACGCAATCTTATCGTGTTTGAAATTGTGCATACCTCGGATGTCAGAATTGTATATGTAAATAAACCTGGAAATTCTGTACAATTACTCATCAGACCAGAAGAAATTTAACAGATTGAAGATCTTTCTTCATCGCAGCTACACTTTGTAGCAGATGACACCAACATCAATTACGATCCACTTCAGGGATTGATGACAGGCAACTTGCCTATGGTGTCAATTTCGTTGTTCAAGGAAGGCCGGTATAACAACCGCCAATACATAGGAAAATTTTGGATTCTATACCAGGATTGTCTGTCAAAGCTGTTGATTTGGACTACTATTGAACTATTGGAAAATAGTCTTGAGCTGAGTATTATATTTGTTTGTGGTTTTTCAATTAATTAGTTATAGTCAAAATACTGTAATTTTGCACGCATTTATTCTTTCGTTATTATCGCAACTTTGATGACGTCATAGACGCGGTACACAATATTGTGCTATTTTGTGCTGTGCATTCTTATTCAGCGGTACATTATTTATTTGTTGATATAATAATATTATTTTGTTTGCTAATTTCATTAAGCTAAGGAACTCTAACTCTGTCTATACTTTGGTTGCTGAGTTATAGGTCTTGTCTATTATAAAATTATTTGTTATTTTCTTTCTTTCATTATTAATTTCTCTAGTGATAATTTATAAATTATTTATTTCTACTTTCTTGGACTTTATCTGTCGATTTTGATACTTATAAGCTCTGTCCCTGTTGTGGTAAACTTCTTTCTCCATTTCTCACTTTTGAGTATTATTATTGAATATTGTGGAAACATAACAACATGTCATCTTTACAGGATTTTGTTGCAATTGGGAAAGATGCAGGTTTGACAGGAGCAGATCTTATATCGTGGTCAGAGAAACAATTTGCAAGTTTTCAGGCTCACGAAAGGGACGAAAGAGCGGCGGTAAGACAATTGGAAAAGGATCGACTAGATGAACAGGAGAAACAAAGATTATTTGAGAGGGAAAAGATGGCTGCTCAAATTGCGGCAGATAAAGAAAGGTTGGCTGCAGAGAATGACAGAATTGCAGCTCAATTGGTCGCTGATAAGGAAAAGATGGCATTACAAATTGCTGCAGATAAGGAAAAACTAGATAGAGAGGCACAATTAAGAGAAAAAGAGATGGCTTTTAATCTTGAGAAGTTAAATACAGAGAAACTTCTGAAGGAAAAGGAGTTGGAAAATAACTTTAAAATGAAACAGTACGAGAAGGACAAGGATGAACAGATTGCTAAAAGCAAAGTGGAGGCACATTCCACAGATGCCATTAAGAAATATAATGGAGTGGTGAAGACCTATTCGAATTCTGATTCCATTTCTGCATGGCTAACTAATTTTGAGCTTATCATGAGACACTATGGGGTTGCAGAAACCGAATGGGCAGTTTTGCTACATAGACACTTAAGTGGTGAACCTTTACAGGTTGTAGAACTAATTCCAGATGAGTTACGTAGTGATTACTCATACATTCGAAATAGACTGCTATCTCATTTCTGTTTGGACGAATTTGGCCTTCGTACATCATTTAAAAATCTTGTTCCTAAAGCAGGACAGACGTTCCTTGACTTCTCCTCTCTAACTCAATTGACATTTGACAAATGGGCTCGATCAGCTAATGTTAATGATGACTACAAGAAGCTACGTGACTTAATTGTTAGAGACAAACTGATCTCGGCGGTTCCTCCATCTATGTCTACCTTTCTTATTGAACAGAAATGTTCGAGTATTCAGCAGATGGATGAGAAAGGAGAGTCTTTCTTCGACGCCCACAAGGACATATTTAATAATAGTTTTTCCCCGTTGGTGGAGACAAATGCGTGTGATAGATTCCCTCATAAATCAAGGATGCAGGGATATAAAGCTCAACAACAGTCTGGTGGACAATATCAAAGGAGAGAAAAACAACAACAACCGAAATATCAACCTTACGTTAAACAAGAGAAAAAGGGTGTGTGGACAACTTGTAAATTTTGTGGTTTTGCCCACGGCACAAATCAAATGTGCGATAGAAACCCACAATTTGACAGGCTACATAAAGAAGTTGGCACTTAGAAACAGAGACAGATTTAACACCTATCAAAGACAGACACAATGCTTCAAATGCAAAGGTTTTGGACATGTCTTTGGCGTCTGCTCTTTAAGGCGTCTGTATAAAGAGGCAAACATAGGTATGTTGACATCTAGTAGTGACAGTGACTCAGATGACACTAATCATGCAAATACGGTAGATGTGGAATATTCTCCCATTGACCCGACTTGTGGTACCTGCCGGATCTTTCATAAAGAGGGCAATTTGACGTGTGGTCACCAGGTCTTCGTGCAGGAGACAAATGCAGTCCATATTAACAATGGATCATTAGTTGTACATCAGGCCATTGTGAATGGACAGAACTGCAATTTGGTCCGTGATTCCGGGTCGAGTATAGTTGGGATACATAAAAAGCTGATTAATGAAACCGACTATACTGGAGAACATGTGAACTGTAGAACTTTTGGAGGTAGAAGAGAAAAGTTTCCAGTTGCCTGGGCTGATATAAACTGCCCATATTTTTCGGGAAAGATAAGAGTAGCTGTGCTGCCTGACCCATTTGTGGATGTCTTTATTGGAAACATCCCTGAATTATGTGATGTTTCGCTTGAGGACATAACAGAATGGGAAAGGAAGCATATTGTAGCAAACACCGTTGATAGTACACAAATACATAAAGAGAACCAATTACCTCATGATGTTCTGGTTTCGAACACACACATATCACATGCAATTGTAGTAGAACCTAAAGATATTAATACAGTTCAAGCCGCGGCAATAACGCTACAACACGGCATCACGCGGGTGGATAGACAACCACAGGCATATATTATATCAGTGACAGTTCCTTCTTGTGAACCGAAGAATATGTTTATGAAAACAGATACTTCATTTGGTTTGGTCGATACTTTCTTCTGGTTGGTTTTCGTAGTAGGTAGTATGCTATCTATCATATCAAACAAAGTAGTAAAATGTATAGCTAAAGCTACAGTGAGTTTGAATAAGATGTTGCAATATGGTTTGCGCCGGAAACTGAGCCATATTATATGTATATATGATGATACTGTACAGCAGTATTCGAACAGTCTGCCTGACGGCACGGCATAGCGAATCTGAAATCCCCTTGCAGGAATCACATTCGATGGTCAGTTCTCAGATCATTCTCAGATCAAATAGTTGTGTTGTGGTGGATGATACCTGTTTACTGTCTTTTGTATACATTCTTCCACAAGGGTATAGGAAATTACTACATCTTGTCTTGTACTCTGGGAGAAAGGTATATGAATCACACAAGCGGTATGAAATTACTCTATCATTGGTGAATTCTGTTCAGAAATTGGCTAAATATCTTTTAGGAAGAAAATTCTTGGTCATCTCAGAATGAATTTTACTAGCCTTAAATAAAACATGTAACGATGTTGTGATTGTATTGTCATCATGAATATTGTTATAAGTGCTGTATACCGTATTCATATCATTGTCTTGTTCATATTAACAATCATATTTTTTTTTGATGTGTATGAGCGATTATCTTTATCTAAAACCTATGCTCAAATAGACAGTAATAGCGAGCATGGCGAAATTTATATAGTTTTATAAATCATATCTGCCAATAACAAATAACGAATATCATTTACCAGATACCGATGGCGGAGGATTCTGTACACATTACCGCGCCTTGCAACGCCTTTATGTTTATATGAATTCTTATACCTTCTTTTTGGTCTTCAGAACTCTCCTTCATCATTCTACATTTTACTACTTAGGGACATCACAAACATAGCATCCTACATCGACGGCATCGATATCCATAAAACTGAAACAGTACACCATGTGTACATTCCTAGACAGATAGTTTGTCGCATTCGGATGTTTGGTCTTATGGTAAAGCCGAGCAAAACTGTCAAAGACTAGAATACATAGGAGGGAAGACCACCCTGAATGAGTGGTCTACCTCAAGTAGATTAGAGGTAACCCAGTGCCCCAACAAGAGGGCAGGGTAGGTGTAGGGAGTAGATAGGGAGAAGAACTATCAACAGTTCTCTCATGAGACACGTAAGTGTCAACCAGAGGGTAAGCACTCTGGTCACGGTGTAATCACCTCAACGTGATAGACACCAAGAACTTGGAATAGAACTCAAGAGTAGGCTTACTACTCTAAGCGTGTGGAATGATGTAGCACGCAAAAGCCGAAGTGCGCATGAAGACCCTCCGCGTGCTGTGTAATCAGGACGCGGAGGATTGTCAGACAGGGGACGGACTTCGTAGCGGACACATCGCTTAGAGTCGATGCGTCTTTCTTTAAGTGAATAGATAGATTTAGCAGTAGGGCTAGGGACGACTAGAGATAGGAAGTTCTGTGTATTCATGGGTGATTCATTAGAGACAGTTTTGTGCATTTATGTATTGTAAGAGCCAGTGGCAATAAAAATGTGTAATCAATTCCTCTCGTACGACTGACAAATCTTTTTGTGTGGTGCGAGAGAAGTTTATCCCTGAATGCCTGTAGCATCGCTTGATGACAGGCTAGGATAAAAGTGGTGTCAGAAGTGTAGCTTGGACATTTGGTCAAGCTAAAACACTCACCCACGGCTCTAAAATAGCGTTACTGTCAGTTAATCACAGGGTTTAATTTGTGTTAGTGTAAAATGGCGTGTGCAGACTAGAACATGATGCGAACTGTGCCCATCGTGACCGATTACCATTTATTTATACTTATTGAAATGTTTTGTGCTTTATGAACATGTTTCCTTCTGATTTGTAAGTATTATTATTATAGTTTTGTATCATTTATTTCTACAATTATTTGTTTATCTATGAGTATTTATGAAACATGATTCACGGCGGAGCAATACACTAAGAAATGAGCCGGCGACAATATCGATTTTTCAATCTAAGAATAGCGCTGCGCCTGTGACGTGTCACGGTTGACCCACAGCTGTCCCACGCCATTGGCAATCAGCGACAGATTGTTTACAAATCGCCAAGCCGCTGCTCGCCTGAATCCTTGAATTATATTGAGTATTATTTGTTTATACAAGCTATTTATTGAATATATTTAATAATTTGAACATTATTATTTCCTTTATATTTATTTTAAAGCATTTATTTATTTATTTGTGGACATATTCTATTTTCTACCGTCACGATGGCACTACTTTCTTTATGCAAATAGGATTCGGTCTGCACAGCACTATCATAGATTAAACAGCAGTTAGTTAAGGAAAGCAGAAGATATTAGAACGAAGACAGGACAGTGACAGTCACTATCAACTATACCACATTGTGTTGTCCGGGGGCATGTAATTGTAAATTTCAAACAAATGTCTAAATTCATATGTCGTTTGCAAATGGTTAATTATTGATGCTCTAATAAACCAGATATAACAAGAGCTGTTTAGAGGAGTAACGCAAGGTGTGTGTCGAGGTGCCAAACGATTGTACCTGATTGTTCCGGATTGTTAAGATGAGTATACCCAAATTATTTGTGAATGCAATATGATTAATAATGCATCTCTTTTTCAGGGTATAAACTAATAGTATTTTTTATACAAAGGCATTTAAAATCTTAACATATCGAATATACCTGAGTAAATAACGAACTGCCTGTCAACTCTAGCTAATTATCTAACACCATGTCAACTTTAGCTGATTGCATACAAGCAGGCAAGGAATTAGGATACACCGGAAAGGAATTAGAGCAATATGCTGATCAAAAATTTAGGGAAGCAAAAGATGCTGATAGAGATGAACGTGCACAAGAGAGACAACACCAAAAAGAGATGTCACAATTAGCTGAAGAAACTAAACAGAAACAGTTAGAACAAGAGAGACAACACCAAAAAGAGATGGCACAATTAGCTGAAGAAACTAAACAGAAGGAATTAGAGATTAAACAAAAAGAATTAGAATTAAAGCAAAAACAATTAGATCAGGAGAGAGAGTTGAAGCAAAG
Organism: Cepaea nemoralis; assembly: GCA_014155875.1. Classification (NCBI taxonomy): domain Eukaryota; kingdom Metazoa; phylum Mollusca; class Gastropoda; order Stylommatophora; family Helicidae; genus Cepaea; species Cepaea nemoralis. The sequence continues at coordinate 45,867 of JACEFZ010014783.1, read as the reverse complement.
AGAGATAGATGAAATGGCAAGAGTGAAAGAAAAACAAATACAGATTGAATCAGAGACACAGTTAAAGATGAAAGGTATGGAAGTAGATTCACACTTAGAGATCTCCGCTACAAAACTAAAGAGTCAGCAAGAAGAGAATAAACTTAATAAATACAAACATATTATTAAGCCATTCTGTAAAGAAGATTCCATATCAGCTTGGACAGAAAATGTCGAATATCAGCTTAAATACCATCAAGTACCAATCGATATGTGGGCCATGATCTACATGAAAAACCTCAGTGGGGAGCCCCTTAAAGTTATTGAATCAATACCAACTGATCTTAGATCTAACTATCAGTACATTCACGATAGGGTAATGCAACATTTTTTACTTGATGCCCCTGGGTATCAAGTCCAATTTTCTAACTTAAAACCAAAACCAAGTGAGACCTTCATCGATTATGTCTCGAATGTCCAAAGCGTGCTGAATAGATGGCTTAATGCAGCAAAAATAGGAAAGGACTTTGAAAAACTTAAAAATTTAATAGCCATGGATAAAGTTATATCCACAGTCCCAACTCCTTTCGCTAAGTTCCTTCAGCTGTCAGACATCGAAACAATACAACAATTCGAGAAGAAAGGCTCCGCATATTTTTCCTCGAATAGGGAAGTTTTTAAAACATCAAACATCGACTCTGAAATAGTCTCTTTTGTTAAGGACCAACCTAAAAGTTATCGTAGCAATAAAAAACCATTTCAGAGAGTCGACAAGAAAGATCAAAAATTGCCTAAATGTATGTATTGCCAACTTTTTCATGATACTTACGCTATGTGTGATAAATCACCGAACTATCCGACACATCTTGAGATGGTCATTAAGAAACAACAAAACAAGAGAAATGCATACAGGCGTGCGGTTAAATGTTTTTTCTGTGCTAGCTACGGGCATTATTCCAGTAAATGCCTAGGCCGTCAAAGAATGAAGGCCAACAGTGCAATGTTAATTGATACATCTTCTGATAGTGGGAGTGAGACTGAGTGCGAGGTCGAGAATGAATTACCTTTTAACCAATCTGAAGATGTTTGTTGTGTAAACGATATTTTAAGCTTTGACAGTTGTGAGCGATGTCACCAATTTCATGCAGACGGAAAATTAGAATGTGGACACACAGTGCCATTCTCCACTGAGAGTGCAAATGCAGCATTAGCCTCCAGAGGCAATTTGGTGTTCCACAATGCACTGGTCAATGAAATACCATGCCAATGTTTACTTGACAGTGGAAGCACTCTTATCGGTCTTAGAAAGGAATTTGTGAATCCAAATGATTATACAGGAGACTCAGTTAAATGCCGAACCTTTTCAGGTAATATAGAAACTTACCCATTGGCAAAAGCCCGGATAAACACTCCTTTTCTTTCTGGTACATTTATATGTGCTATTTTAAATAATCCTTGTACTGATTTGATTTTGGGATGTTTACCCCAATTAAAACATTGCACTAACAAAGAAATAGCTGCCTGGGAAGAAATTAATACATCAAATGCTATTACCAGGACAGATACCATCAAACACCAAGACACATTACAAGAAGAAAAAGTGTCACTACTAACACCAAGTGGGACAAATGATAACACCACCAGACAGAAATTTATAGAACAGCAATGTGCTGATGCAAGTGTTTCCCCCTATCTGAAATTATTAAGGGAGAAAACCAAGATCACGAAGAATGCATCAAGTTTTGTTAGACTTAAGTACGGAAGTCTTACTCGTGATTATATAACCAATAATCAGGAGAGTCAGCAGACGGTGTTACCTGTACAACATCGCCAAACTGTGCTAAAGATTGCACACGAGTCACCGCCTGCTGGACATCTTGCATACAACAAAACCAGAGCAAGAATTCAAGCTCACTGTTATTGGCCGAGTTGTTGTAAAAACCCTAGTTCTTGTAATAACATACAATTATTCTGTCAGTCATGTAATGTGTATCAACAATTATTGCAAAAGGGTAGGCATGCAACAGCAGAAGTACATCCGGTGGAGAGAAAAAGTCAAATCTACCACCAGTACAGCAAAAAGGGTACTAAGACCATGAACCTTGAACTTGATCAAGAGGTACTGCTCTTACTTCCAGACAAACGTGATTTATTATTGACTTCATGGCAAGGGCCATTCAAGGTGCTACACAAAAATTTCAGATGTCGATTATGAAATATCGATAAACGGACACTTAAAGATATTTCATATCAACATGTTGAAACCCTACTTTTCACGACAAGAGACAGAACTGGAGACAGACGAACATAATGCACCCACACCTATTGATGAGACGACAGACATACATAACGCAACTACACTAGTTAGCGAGACTGGCAAGGACGACGATATGCATACACTTAGTGAGCATACAGAAAACGCACTTAGCACCACCACCGTACTGAATCAGGTAGACGACGACGGGATGGAACTACCTGTTCCAATTGTAGACAAGACTGCGACATTAGAGTGTATACGGTTAGAACCGGGACTAACAGAAGAGCAACGACGACAGACATTAGAATTAGTGACGGAGTATAAGGACATATTTTCCGACATTCCAGGTAGGACGGACAGGATCGAGCACTCCATCCTTCTTTCGGACTCAAAGCCTATCAAATGCAGGCCGTACTCTATCCCACTTAGCTACAGAGAAAGTCTAAATAAGGAAATTCTTAATTTAGAAGCTAGTGGAATCATCCAGAAATCTACATCTGAGTACTCCTTTCCAATCGTCTTGGTGAAGAAAAAGGACTCCACAATTCGTCTCTGTGTGGACTATAGAAAACTCAACAATGTCACTAAGATCGACGCAGAACCAATTCCTTCCTGCGAAGATCTTATTCTTGATATGTCCACCTCCAAAATCTTCTCTAAATTAGACCTTACTAAGGGATATTGGCAGGTCCCTATGCAGACTCAATCCATCCATCTTACTGCATTCTCAACACCTTTAGGTCTTTACGAGTGGCGGTTTCTTCCTTTCGGACTTCGTAACGCTCCTGCCACTTTCGTACGCCTAACTAGAGATTTACTACATGGAGTGACGAATACGGTGACATATATAGATGATATTTGTGTCCATACAGATGACTGGACAACACACTTACTGAAACTCCGACAGGTCTTCGATAGGTTGCGACTCTTCGGTCTCACTGTCAAACCTAGCAAAGTTGAACTGGGCCTACAAGAAATTGATTTTTTGGGCCATGTCATTTCACAAGGACAACTAAAAACTGACAATAGAATTGTTACTAAAATTATGAACCTGACCATGCCTACAACAAAGAAGCAGGTCAGGAGCCTTTTGGGTTTAGTAAATTATTATAGTAAGTTCATACCGAACTTAGCCGAAATCACGAGTGTATTTTCTAATGTTTTGAAAGCATCGGTAAAATTAGATGTCAAAGATGCATTATTAATTTCTGCATTGTCAAAATTGAAACTCCTATTTAGTAATGTACCAATTCTGCGTTTGCCTAATCCTAGGCTCGTTTATTATCTTAGGACAGATGCCAGCACGATCTCCATCGCTGGAGTACTAGGCCAGTTTTACGATGGCATCTTCCATCCAATTTGCTACGTGAGCCGCAAGATCACACCTGCTGAGTCCAGATATTCCATATCAGAGTTGGAAGCCCTAAGTGTCATCTATTCAGTAAGGAAGTTACATCGATTTCTAGCGGGTAATCACTTCGTAGTACAGACCGACAACTCCCCAATCACGGTCATACAAAGTGGGGTGCATCGCAATGACCGCATCTACAGGTGGTCGTTAATCTTACAAAATTATACTTTTAGTATAGAGCATATTAAGGGTAGGGACAACATTCTTGCTGATACCCTTAGTCGACCATCTGAGGTAGAAATACCTGATACTCCACATGAAATGTAGTCTAAGATAATGTAATTTAGTACACTTAAAATATCCTGTGTAAAATATCCTATGTAATACATAGACATCATAATCAGGACTGTGTGCTAATAACAGTGAATCACCATGTGTCCATAGACAGCAGAATAAGAACTGTGCTCCAAGAACAAGTGAATCACCGTGTGTACATAGATAGCTCGTTACTTACTATGCTCCATTTGTGTTCCGGTGAATCACCTGTGTTAATCATGGAAGAACAGTGTCAGAACAATGCGTAAATAACAGACACGAATATACATGTCTACGACACCAGCGGACTCTACGAGTGGAAGAATACCCATAAGACACTAGTATGACTGTGTAGTCTATTTAATATACCCAGGACAAGTGTGTAACTGTGAACTGTGCCAACAAAATCAATTTCTGAACTTTATGGCAACCACTAACCTGAGGTAGTTAAATACCATGTATATACATTTAGCTATTGTGATATGTATTATAACATGTTTTTAATACAGTGAGAAATTATAGTTAGATTAGTTACTTTAATATAGATTTAGAATAGAATTAGGTAATATGATAGATTTTTTTTTGTAGTTTAGATAAATCACTAATTTACCCATTTACTTAGGATAGTAACTTTAAATTTAATAATAGCTAATTAAAGACGAGGATAAAAAGTTAAGATAGGAACAGTACCAGTTAGTTCATTTCATTTCACTTTATTTCATTCCATCTTGATGAACACTTTAACAATCCTCATCATTTAGGATTAAAAGTAGTTTATACCTTATAGGATTATACATTTGAACATACATCATTTACACCATGTATAGTAAAATTATCAATCATATTTTTTCATTTAGACATTAAAACATTCTCCTTTTTAAATAACCCATTATTTATAATTTTGTTACATTTCACATTACTCATTTCAGAAAGGTACATAACTCATCTCACATCATTTTCATTTTTTAGTTAGTTAGATTACTTCCCGTAAATTAGGTTAATTTTGTGCAACAAATTAGAATATATATATTTATAGAATTAGTATTAGTATTTCAGTAGAAGGTAGTGTTTAGTATTATCAGGGTACAAACTATCAACCCTATTTCATCCATGTAAATATTTTGTAAATACATGACTCGTGCAGTAAGTTACGCACAGTCATTAAGCTCAACTCTTTTCAAACTGAGCCAAACTTGTACAGTGTCACTTCAAGGTTTTTAAATAATTGGGAGAATAAAAGATGTGTGACAGAAGTGTGAAAGTGAGAGAAAATGGAAAATATAGAATGGAGAGTGAAGACAACCAGCGGATTTTTTCTGCCGCTCAACGCGACTTTTATTATTTGTCTGCGTCAAGCGTTTGCTTTCAGTGTTGAAATATGCTGTCTCGAATGTGTTGTGTGTAGTTTTGTGTTAGCCATAATTACATTAGACCTTAGGGAAAGTATTTTAAGTCTCATAAGACGGAAACGTAGTCACGAATTAGTGTTATACACTTATTTGTGGCCACATTTAACCGGATTATGGCACTTGAAAACTGACTTACATACAAATTATAGACAGACACACATGTTATAAGATTAATTACGTTATTAGTTACATCTAAACACGCAAACAACCAGGAAAACAAACATGTAAAGTGCATACATTTTTTGGAACAAGGGGAGATAACTCCGGGTCAGGGGACACAGTAGACAGCGAAACACTAACTTAACAGTGAAAGATAACTTTACACGCGGAAGCGAGATAGGTAAAGCCTGTCGCACACAGCTTGTGCAAGGGTTGTTTAATATTATATGGGGGACATGAAGCAATTCGTGTGTTGATCCTAAGAAAGTCAACTTTGTATGGGTAGTGAGTTAATTTGCTATTTGAGGGCAGGTCTTATAAGGCAATGGTCCGGTTCAGACAAACCTCTAATAAATATAATATTGCGATGGAGAAGAGGGCTCACGCCAACCAGACAAGTTTGTGGCGATCACCAGTAGCCAAGTAAAGTAATACTACATTGTGACAATAGTCAGTAGAGGTCTATTGAGTTACCCAGAACCAAGTTATCAGTAGTCTTTGACAAAAATTAGACACACTAATTTTTACAAACCTCTTGCGTCACAACCATGAGTCAAAGTTTGTAACGCAACATAGGAGGGGAGGGTGTGTGTCAAAGACTAGAATACATAGGAGGGAAGACCACCCTGAATGAGTGGTCTACCTCAAGTAGATTAGAGGTAACCCAGTGCCCCAACAAGAGGGCAGGGTAGGTGTAGGGAGTAGATAGGGAGGAGAACTATCAACAGTTCTCTCATGAGACACGTAAGTGTCAACCAGAGGGTAAGCACTCTGGTCACGGTGTAATCACCTCAACGTGATAGACACCAAGAACTTGGAATAGAACTCAAGAGTAGGCTTACTACTCTAAGCGTGTGGAATGATGTAGCACGCAAAAGCCGAAGTGCGCATGAAGACCCTCCGCGTGCTGTGTAATCAGGACGCGGAGAATTGGGAGACAGGGGACGGACTTCGTAGCGGACACATCGCTTAGAGTCGATGCGTCCTTCTTTAAGTGAATAGATAGATTTAGCAGTAGGGCTAGGGACGACTAGTGATAGGAAGTTCTGTGTATTCATGGGTGATTCATTAGAGACAGTTTTGTGCATTTATGTATTGTAAGAGCCAGTGGCAATAAAAATGTGTAATCAATTCCTCTCGTACGACTGACAAATCTTTTTGTGTGGTGCGAGAGAAGTTTATCCCTGAATGCCTGTAGCATCGCTTGATGACAAAAACTGAAATTGCATTTCAGGAAATTCAATTTCTGGAACACAAAATAAGTTAGCTGATCTACTCAGCAGACTATAAATAAATTATGGAAGTGTTATGTATATGTATATTTATTGTTTTTTCTGATGTTTTTTTGTAGAGTGTAACATTACAGTAGGATGACTGTGGCTAAGTCTGAATTGCCACGGATATATATATATATATATATATATATATATATATATATATATATATATATATATATATATATATATATATATATATATATATATATATATATATATATATATATATTTACTTTTTTAAAGAGAATATAGATGTAAGTTAGTCACTTGTTGTTATTATTATTTCAGAGAGACAGGTGACAAGTGACTAAGGTTGTGAACTTCGAAGGCAACTATTAAAGAGTCTTCTTTCGTGGACAAGCCAGTGTAGTATTATCGGTGGTGGTTTGTGAATATAATTTTAATTGTGGTGGAAAATAACAGATTTATTATACGAAAAAACATTACTAGGTATAGTTCTTAGATTTCCGGTGAAATTATGTAGTTATAGTTTAAATGGTATTGTTCATAAATGAAAATGTTTATTGTTTTAATGTTATGTTTATAATTTTGTTTTATTTTATGTATAACTATTATTGCTATTTATTATTTGAATTATCAATTATTCGTCTATTGTATATGTATTGTCAGTAGTATGTTCTGTGTTAACTAATCATCATATATGTATCATTTTCATGATGGACGAATGAAGAGAAAGGAATGAAAGTAAATTAATAAATACAAACATACATACATATTGATAACACATACATATATGAAACAATATAGATTATAATATAGATATAGATACAGACACACACACACACATACACACATATATATATATATAATGAACTACACATTACAGATATAGAACACAGTTATATAGAGAATAGTTTTTCCCTATCGACATGATGGTTGGTGAGGATAAATGATGGTCTACCATGTCGGCTTGGAGTTGTGTTGACATATGTATCCACGGCAAGGAGGATCAGTTATCGACTACGGATCATGTGATCGTTGGGTATACAACATAACACGGTGTTTTTATTTAACTAACGGCACTCGGGGTCACAGAGACCGTTAGTAGTTTTAAGGTGTCAACATATATACGCGATAACAGGTCTTAGTATATGAACTGGCGGTGTTTGAGCCTGATTTAGTTTCAAGTAGCCGGGCATTTAACGCTATAACATCTCGATGATCATTGATAAAATGTAGGAGGTGGCGGTGTTCGAGACTTGTAGTTTAGTCCGGTGTTCAGTATCCCACGATCTAGATTGGTTCACGTTGACAAGCTGAGGTCCAAGGACGTTGGATTCGTTGTCTATCACAATCTGATGTAATTTTACGTCGCAGACATCATTTGCGTACATGTCAAGATAACATGGAAAATGTTTTGACAAACATTTTCATTTTGGAGAGGGCAAAGCTGTCATATAGCAAATGATAGGAGCATAAGACTTATTTGATGAGTTAGCGCATCAAGAGTAAGTTATAGAGTGTCACATACGTTGCACGTAGTGACACGTACATTGAACGCAATAAAGACGTCATTGTAATACGTCACCTAACACTGTAACGGTTAGGTGGCCAGTGTGTGACCCAGCAAAGACAGCGTTAGGACGTGCTTCACCTCCATTCACGGAATACCGGCTGTTATACTGCTGCCAGTCCTCGGTGTCCACATGAAGTCGCTCTGGTGTGTGTCCGGCAAGTGACTACAGGTACTCCTGGCTCTACTGACGCTACTGACGCCCAACTATCCACACAGTCTAGAGAGATGAATCGCGACGGAGAAGCAAGAGCGAAAGTGCGGTGCGAAAGACTGAAGTCTGGATGTGCTCACTCGCTCATGTTTGCTGTTGAAGTTGCCTGCGATAAATAATATCTCAGTTCACTCTAATGACTTTGTTGTTGGATTTATGTTGGAGTCAGCATAGTGAGGCTGTCCTATATGTGATTGTACAATACAGTTCATGCGGTTAAACATCAGGTCAATATCTGAGAGGAAGCAGAGATCAGCGTTTGACCCATGACACTATCAATGACCAACTAATGATATTAACACACAAGACCTATCAATGACCAACTAATGAAATGATTAACACACAAGACCTAACAATGACCAACTAATGATATTAACACGCAAGACCTATCAATGACCAACTAATGATATTAACACACAAGACCTATCAATGACCAACTAATGAAATGATTAACACAAGACCTATCAATGACCAGCTAATGATATTAACACACAAGACCTATCAATGACCTACTAATGAAATGATTAACACACAAGACCTATCAATGACCAACTAATGATATTAACACACAAGACCTATCAATGACCAACTAATGAAATGATTAACACACAAGACCTATCAATGACCAACTAATGATATGATTAACACACAAGACCTATCAATGACCAACTAATGATATGATTAACACACAAGACCTATCAATGACCAACTAATGATATGATTAACACACAAGACCTATCAATGACCAACTAATGATATGATTAACACACAAGACCTATCAATGACAAACTAATGATATTAACACACAAGACCTATCAATGACCACCTATTGATATGATTAACACACAAGACCTATCAATGACCAACTAATGATATTAACACACAAGACCTATCAATGACCAACTAATGATATTAACACACAAGATCTATCAATGACCAACTAATGATATTAACACAAGACCTATCAATGACCACCTAATGATATTAACACACAAAACCTATCAATGACCAACTAATGATATTAACACACAAGACCTATCAATGACCACCTATTGATATGATTAACACACAAGACCTATCAATGACCAACTAATGATATTAACACACAAGACCTATCAATGACCAACTAATGATATTAACACACAAGATCTATCAATGACCAACTAATGATATTAACACAAGACCTATCAATGACCACCTAATGATATTAACACACAAGACCTATCAATGACCAACTAATGAAATGATTAACACACAAGACCTATCAATGACCAACTAATGATATGATTAACACACAAGACCTATCAATGACAAACCAATGATATTAACACACAAGACTTATCAATGACCAACTAATGAAATGATTCACACAAGACCTATCAATGACCAACTAATGATATGATTAACACACAAGACCTATCAATGACCAACAAATGAAATGATTAACACACAAGACCTATCAATGACCAACACATGATATGATTAACACACAAGACCTATCAATGACCAACTAATGATATGATTAACACACAAGTCCTAACATTGACCAACTAATGATATTAGCACACAAGACCTATCAATGACCAACTAATGTTATTAACACACAAGACCTATCAATGACCAACTAATGAAATGATTAACACAAGACCTATCAATGACTAGCTAATGATATTAACACACAAGACCTATCAATGACCAACTAATGATATTAACACACAAGACCTATCAATGACCAACTAATGATATTAACACACAAGACCTATCAATGACCAATTAATGATATTAACACACAAGACCTATCAATGACCATCTAATGATATGATTAACATACAAGTCCTATCAATGACTGTCATATATTCTGAAGGGACTGGGAGATCACTGTAGTGCATGTCCCATTTCTAACCAAAGAAGTTGGGCCCCATCCTCTTCTGTCTTCAATAACCCCAGAATATGACCCTCGAGTTATCTGCAGGCCTCGTCTTATTAATTTAGTCTAGGAGATATAGATTATGGCCCTGGTGAGAATAGTAAATACTAACTGGGATTCTGCCCCTTCTCCAAGGATTCTTTTAGCTCTTGAGCCCCCTTTTTTATCAATTCTGAGGAAAGTCTGGAGAATTCTCTCAGCCTGATTTATGTTAAGAAAGCATAGATGTTGAGCAGTCGATAGACCTAGAGTCTTCTCTCCCCAATTTAGTAATTCATCATGAGTGGATTTGTTTGACAATTACACATTCAACAAATTCCAGTAGACCTTGACACATGTTTCACACACATAAGATGGAGAATCAACAGATAGGTTTGACTGACAAATCAACATAAGGTCAGTTAAGGTTCATCATTTATTGACTGGCCTGTGTCCTCTGGCCTGTTACATACATTTTCTGTTGTGGGTTACACAGGATAACATAGAAAATGGCATATAGGCCCAAGTTCACAGTCAATCAACAATTAAACATCAATGAATACTATGTCAACAAGTGTGGAAACATTGTACACATTTAAATGTTGTACATTATAAGTGTGGAGATGATAATTCAACATTTAGGTATCTGTTCCTGAAATGGGTGTTGTGTGTTCCTTAGAGAAATGTAACCTTGTGATTGGGAGATTAGGATAAGCCTCGGTCCATTGTCTGATGGATCCACTTCAGTTCTGCCCGTGTAGCTTCTCTGAAGGCTTCCCATACTCTGCTCATGGCTTAGTCATCTTCCATCTCACGTGTGGTTCATCTCTTTCTCTCTCTTCCCTCTTTCTGGTCTGGGTTGGTTGGTTGGCCAGTTGGTTGCCACCAAGATTTCACTGTGTAAGATTCACATAGATATGTACAATCCTACCAATGCAATATTCTAGAAGTAGGTCGGAAGAAACCTAAATTCCTGAAGTAGGAACTAGTCCCCCCCCCCCCCCCTCCTCTTTTCTCTGATCTAGTGTTGGGTTAATTTGGGGTGGTCAGAGTTTATCACACTGTGTACGCCTGGTATCAGCTGGTTCCTGCTGTATGTAAGTTCTCATTGGACCTGGGGTCAGTGAGACGTGTACAGTAAGACAGTGACAAGAGTGAGGAGGTGTCAAAATGCATATGAATAAATGGTATACATTTATAACATTTCTATCACTCCATTGGGTTTGTAGTGTGTATAAATGGTTCTCTGTGTTTTCCCAATTAACCAACTTTTCCTTCTTCTTTGTATAATAACTCCTCTCCCATTACCTGTTGTTGTTGTGGTGTTGAGTGTTGGGTGGTGTGGTGTTGTGTTTTAAGTTATGTTGAGTAGTGGGTTAAGTCAACTTCTGGTGATGGAGTTCCGCGAAGCATAACTTTTCTGATGTAATGCAGTTCATGAGTGCCCTTATCTAAGTAAAATCTGACATAAATATAAATATTTATTCCATCAAACCCTATTTATTCAATATATGAAGGAGAAAGGGAAGATATGATTTCTCTTTCAGCTCTCTAGATTGTAAATAGGCATAGATAAGTCTGTTTTAAAACGAGGCACTTGTTCTAGTACACGAACAGTCTTATGAGCTGTAGATAGTGATAGTAATTTAAGCAGTGTTTTCTGCTGAAATGCACAAGATTGCTTTAGAATAATCACTTCGTACAGTTGTCTAGAATAGAATATAGTATTATTATTATGCCCTTCTTAAAGTTAATAACTATCCCTAAGAATATCAGAGATTGCAGTATTCGAAGAGAGTAGTAGATTGTCAGTTTGCCCGGGAAACGGCTCTGCGTCGTCAGAATCTAACAGTCAAGCATTTTTCACTTCAGAGGTTTTAATTTACAATAATACATTTCAATTGACGTTACAAACACTGGATACCATTACTTGATACTTGATACATCTGGTCATCAGTTTAATCAAAGGAGTCACAAGCGTACCTCGGATTCAGACATTCTGCCGTTCTTGTTTGAAAATTTGGTCACACCAGCTTTTGCCTCTGCTCGTCAAGCTGTCTGCAGTTGAAGTGCGCGATTAACATATTCTAAGCAGGCGTCCTAGCGGAGGCGTTGTCACGTGTCTGTTTCTATCCAATGATCTCCTGAGCTTTGGCTGATGAAATATTTCCAAGAATTGACTTCATTTGTCAATCTTTCATTTTCAGTTTTGATTTTGTGTTCGTTTTCAGTTTTGGTTTCGGTTTGAGTTTGTGCAGTCAATTGCTATATTTTCCCCTCTCTTTTGCGTGCATTCTTGGTAACTGAATAATGGTGGTTAGCGGTTATGCCACAATGACCAACTAATGATATGATTAACACAAGACCTATCAATGACCAACTAATGATATTAACACACAAGACCTATCAATGACCAACTAATGATATTAACACACAAGACCTATCAATGACCAACTAATGATATTAACACACAAGACCTATCAATGACCACCTATTGATATGATTAACACACAAGACCTATCAATGACCAACTAATGATATTAACACACAAGACCTATCAATGACCAACTAATGATATTAATACACAAGACCTATCAATGACCAACTAATGAAATGATTAACACACAAGACCTATCAATGATCAACTAATGATATTAACACAAGACCTATCAATGACCAACACTAATGATATGATTAACACACAACACCTATCAATGACCAACTAATGATATTAACACACAAGACCTATCAATGACCAACTAATGAAATGATTAACACACAAGACCTATCAATGACCAACTAATGATATTAACACACAAGACCTATCAATGACCAACTAATGATATGATTAACACACAAGACCTATCAATGACCAGCTAATGATATTAACACACAAGACCTATCAATGACCAACTAATGAAATGATTAACACACAAGACCTATCAATGACCAACTAATGATATGATTAACACACAAGACCTATCAATGACAAACCAATGATATTAACACACAAGACCTATCAATGACCAACTAATGAAATGATTCACACAAGACCTATCAATGACCAACTAATGATATGATTAACACACAAGACCTATCAATGACCAACAAATGATATGATTAACACACAAGACCTATCAATGACCAACACATGATATGATTAACACACAAGACCTATCAATGACCAACTAATGATATGATTAACACACAAGACCTATCAATGACCAGCTGACTTCAGTAATAAAATAGCAAACCCGTGACTGTATGAAACTTTATGTGATAGAATTAGTGTTGTCGTCGACACGATGTTTGAGGCCAGAGATAAACTGTACCGTTTGATTGGCGGGCAGAGGCCATCCTAGGCTCAGGGTTGATCATTGATTGACTAAGTCTGACACACCGGCAGAGATTGCAGGCGCACACCTTTTCTAACTTGTTAACGCTCACGTCTGCTTAAAATCTCCCTCTAGCGGACTGAATCAGCCAGCGTTTGTACACGTCTCACTCAACCCTGTGTCACACACCTGGCGTTTGTACACGTCTCACTCAACCCTGTGTCACACACCTTACGTTTGTACACGTCTCACTCAACCCTGTGTCACACACCTGGCGTTTGTACACGTCTCACTCAACCCTGTGTCACACACTTGGCGTTTGTACACGTCTCACTCAACCGTGTGTCACACACCTGGCGTTTGTACACGTCTCACTCAACCCTGTGTCACACACCTGGCGTTTGTACACGTCTCACTCAACCCTGTGTCACACACCTGGCGTTTGTACACGTCTCACTCAACCCTGTGTCACACACCTGGCGTTTGTACACGTCTCACTCAACCCTGTGTCACACACCTTACGTTTGTACACGTCTCACTCAACCCTGTGTCACACACCTGGCGTTTGTACACGTCTCACTCAACCCTGTGTCACACACTTGGCGTTTGTACACGTCTCACTCAACCGTGTGTCACACACCTGGCGTTTGTACACGTCTCACTCAACCCTGTGTCACACACCTGGCGTTTGTACACGTCTCACTCAACCCTGTGTCACACACCTGGCGTTTGTACACGTCTCACTCAACCCTGTGTCACACACCTGGCGTTTGTACACGTCTCACTCAACCCTGTGTCACACACCTGGCGTTTGTACACGTCTCACTCAACCCTGTGTCACACACCTGGCGTTTGTACACGTCTCACTCAACCCTGTGTCACACACCTGGCGTTTGTACACGTCTCACTCAACCCTGTGTCACACACCTGGCGTTTGTACACGTCTCACTCAACTCTGTGTCACACACCTGGCGTTTCACGCTGTTTATTTATATTTTGCGTTTGCTCGCTTTTGAACTGAATATGATAATAAGTGGTCCGTACACGTTCTACTACTAGTGCACTGGATTTTTGTGTATGGATTAGCTGTCGCCGTCAGGTGAACATACTCTGACTTCTGAGGTACTTGTAATTTACGTCCCCAAGTCAAAGACGAGAAGTCAACATTTTAGTCCAACTGACCAGTGTAGGGATTGAACCCGCTATCTGTACATCAGCACACCGGATGTTTAAGATGGAGCACTATTATTCATTCGGCCAAATTGACCTACAACGCTGTTGCGGGTATGGAGACAGTTAGTCAACATTGTGCCAGAACAATGGATGAGCTTGACCGGAAACAGTTACTTCCGGCAAACAGAGCGGTCACGCCAGGGCGGCCTTTAACACAAGGACGCGGTCCTATTCTTGCTGAGAGACGATGCCAGTTGAGTTGAACTAAGAACTGACATCACTGCACTCAGGACATTCCCATACGAGCTCCATCCCCTCGTTCAACAACCAGCGAAGAGTCACATTACTAATCGTTCCCATCGCTATCTGATTGAAAGTTCTACTGGTCTACTCTCTCAGTTTTGAGATTCTATCAGAACCCCTAACAATCTCTCGCAATCTCATCCTTTCTACATATGGGTTCTCAGTCTGTTCCCCCACCTTCTCCCCCTTGTCCATAAGTAATCTACAACCAAGAGGTGCATTCCTTACCAGCCTATCAGTCTGTTCATGCCCTCGCACTCCTGCATGGCCAGGGTACAAAACCCATACAATTCTCACAATCTGTAACCTCTGAAGCGAGGTGAGCCATTCCACGCGAAACATTCCTTTCTCCATCTTACTAAACATACTCCTTGAGTCCGTGATGAAGACAATATGTGTTGCTGTGGTCTCCTCTAACCAACGGAAAACCGCCGTGATTGCTTCCACCTCCATTCTTATGCTGGAGGTCGTAGTCCCATATGTCAGACTCTCCTTTCTTGTTTTAAATCTTCAATTAGCAATCGCAATGAAACTCCAACCACCACGCCTGTTTCTCACCACTGATCCATCACTATGGATCACTATGTCACCTTGATATGTGTGAGACATATCCTGGCGCTACCAACAATGGCGGATAGGCACATGGTCTTTCAAGCCAAATGGTAACTGAGAGTTGCTGCAGATAGGGATCGTGAAAGAGAGTGGGTTAAAGTACCGGCAGACAGGACGGACTGGCACAATGTAACAGTAACACTTGGTCATGAGTGCAGAGAATGGGCAACGGGCCGCACAGAGGCGCAATAACTGATCCAGACGATGCCATTATACGGAGAAGATGGGTTCCAGTTGAGTTTTGACATGTTTCCGTTGTCTGTCGTGTCCTCTCAGGTCTGTTTCTCTACTTGCTCCGGTTCAAATTGTTGCTGTATGTAGCCGGGGCGTAGTGTTGGGGTGAGCGCCCAACATTGCTTAAATACCCTTGTGGCTCGTGAATACATAACCTCTGCAGCAAAAGTCCAACTCCTGGCCTTCACGTGGCGGAACTGTTTAAACTAACAGGAGAAGGGCGACGGTGTGTTTCTAGCGCCGAAAAATAACCAGTATGCTCTAGATGTGTATGCACGTACATGCATGCGCAGACACGTGTGTGCGCGCGTACACATCTAAATTCGAATGAGACCACAGTCTGCTCTAGCAAAGGAAAGGTGCTGAATATGGAGGAACCAGCCAGGAGGCGCACCACAGAAATCAGGATGCCACGCAATTACGCCATGAAATATGTCGACTACTGCTAAATGTTATGGTGTTCGCCCTGCTTTGGTCCCCCAGGCAGGTGCAGTGCCGGGCCCTATGTCTCGAAAGGGTCCAACCCCAACTACTGGAGGTCTTTCTCAGATGTCCTGTGGAGCCAGGGGACATGAGAATAGAACGGCTGGCCATACTAAACAAAGACTTTAAATAATGCATTGGAATGCGAAGAGAATCAGCAACAAAATAATAGAATTATAAAACATCCTGGACCTGGACCAAGAAAAAGTAAGCATATGTTGCTTGCAAGAAACTCACCTCAATGAAAATATAGCTACCAGTGTTACTGATCTGACCGAAAGGACAGGCGAAAAGGTGGGATACTGACCCTTGTAAGAAATAACATCACTGCTTCCCAAATCAAAGTCTACATGGAAGGGGCTGAGTATCAGACACTTAAACTTAAGACAGGTAATACAGATCTACATCTGATCAATTACTACTGTCCAAGTGACCGCCCACACGCACTGGACACACTACCGTTAACAGAAAGAATGATTGTGTGTGGTGATTTCAACAGCCACTCGCAGAGCTGGGGCTATGATCACATGGACCAGAGAGGAGAAAGACTGGAAGACTGGCAGGATGAGCCGTCCGACCCACATACTTTCTACTCAAGATCATGGCACACTACAACTACACCTGACCTGGCTTTTCATTCACCAGACCTGGAGTGGAACATTCCACGAATTGTTGGGAAACAACTTGGTGGCAGTGACCATCGGCCAGTCTTTCTAACTGTAGAAAATGAGCTCGTAAGTGAAAGCAGCACCCTCTCGATGTGGAACTACAAGAAAGCAGACTGGGCAATGTACATGCATCACACCAGCATACTGGTTAGAAACCTGAACACTGAATGAGACATAAATAAAATAGTTGAAGAGTTTGGGAAATGCACACTACAGGCAGCGCAAGTAACAGTACCAAGAGGAGCCCGTAAACAATATAAACCCTACTGGAGTAGTGAACTGGAACAGTTGCATAATGATGTGGAAGTGTGTAGAAAGCAAGTAGAGGCCACACCCAGCCAAGAGCACAACAATAAATTCCAGCACGCAAAGGCCAAATTTCAAAGGGCTAAGCTGCAGGCTAGACGGAAAAGCTGGCAGGAGAAAACAGAGTCTCTGAACTTTGAAAGAGACACAAGGAAATTGTGGAAGCTAATAAAACAACTTAACGATGAGGGCACAGGGAGAAACTCTAAAATTGCACTACATAAAGATGGAAACATCTTAATAAGAAAGCAAGCAGCTGACCATATTGCGGACTCATTCGCAAAAGATAACGATATCAAAATTAGTCCAGAGAAACAACAAGAGATTCGAGAGAAACGGCAACATACAGGACAGAAGGAAATAGTACATCAGGTTCTGGAGGAACACATCACAATCAGCGAACTGGAGCTAGCCATATCAAAACTGAAAATGAGAAAGTCACCAGGAGCTGATGGTATCTCCAATGAAATGATCAGGAACCTAGGAACAGAGGCCAAAGCAAAGCTGTTGCAGATCTTCAATAACAGCTGGACCTTAGGCAGTGTTCCACAAGCCTGGAGAGAAGCAATCATGATACCAGTGTTGCCATCTCCCTTTGATGAAAAAGCACCAAATTCTACCCAAAAAAGCACCAAAAAGCACCAAATTTTTTTTGGGAAGCACAAAAAAAAACAAAAAAAAAAAACACACACACCATCTGTTTTTATTACAAATTTAACAAGGTAGCACAGTATAATTTATTATTATCACTTCATATTACAATGAAGTTTATTCCAGATCCGCCTAATCCCAATCAGAACTACTCTCGAGCCAAAAAAGCACTAAATTGCAATAAAATTTTTGAGGAAAGCACTAAAACAAGCACTGGCGGTATTAATTCAAAATGTTATAAAGTAGCACATTATAATTTATTATTATTATTTTTTTTTTTGCGTATCCCTTACGGGACGTTGCAGTCAACACCAGCATTTTTCAGCTGCTGTTGATGTACTAGGCAAGTGTTACGTTCAGTAGTCTGCCATTGCTTTCTGAACGACCGGCTCCCATACCAGCACGTTATAACACACCGCGACACGGTCTGCTGCACAAATCGGTCGCAGCTGAGCTTCGAACGCCTGGTACCCGGCTCAAGAACCGCGTTCGCAAGCCTTTAGCCACGGAGCATGTAATTTATTATTATCACTGAATATTAGAATGAAGTTTATTCCAGATCTGCCAAATCCCAGTCAGACAACTCCTCTTCAGTTTCTGTAGGCACTGTAGCTATTTCCTGATGTGTTTGCTCCTGCGATGATGATGGTGATGATTGAAAGAAACATGTATATGCCTCCTGTGATCCAATTTTTCGCAGAATATCCTTAGGTAGTTTATAATCTTGACAACATTTGCCATATCTCTTCATTCCATATCTAATAGTCAAAACAGCTGTCAAACTCTTGATGCTCAGTCTGTTCTGCAATTTTGATTTTATAACTCCCATCTGACTGAAAATACGCTCCACATCCGCATTAGAATGAGGTAAAATGAGCACAGGTAAAGCTAAATCTGTAAGATCTTGGAAAGGATTTTCACCGTTGGCATCCGGTCTCTGTGTCTAAGGGCTTGCGAATGCGGTTTGTCAGACCGTATACCCGGGTTCGAAACACAGCGATGCTTGTTTTTTTTTTTTCGAAAAATGTATAGGAGTCGGTCGTTCAGAAAGCAATGGCAAACTACTGAACGTAAAATTTGCCCAGGAATCACGAACAGCGAAAATGCTGGGGTTGACTGCTACGTCATGTGAAGGATATGCAACTTAATTTCTTTTTTAATCCCTTATTAGGCTATTTCTGCCCACAGTCCATGTGTCAGAGGTCTGCGTCCACTGCATATGATGAAGTTTTTTCCACTGGGAATCGACGCGGGTGAGAGTAGCTGCATCTTCTACAAACATTTTAGCAAGATCCAATATACAGGGCGTCATTGGCTGTAGACATTCACTTCCACTAAGACATGACATGGACTGCAACACTCGAACGTTATCGGGCAAAAGTAAACGCAGCTGTGTCAACAGCTCTATTAAAAACTGGATGCACCTTCCACGAATTTCTTTCTCATCAGAAAACTGGTAGTCTGCTATTTCTTTCTCAAACTCATAACCTAGATTGGGATTAGAATCTAAATAATCTTGAATAGCATTACTTTCTGTTATTTTTTCCCCACAGGAATAGCAGTCTTTGAACTGATAGAATCAGTGAGTTGGACAAGATCGCTGAGTATTTTTGTTGGATCCTGTATACCTGCTTCGAATTTCTTATTCACACTTTGAACTTCTCCGAGAATATGCTTGAGAAGTATGAGATACACATAGTTTTTCATGTCGCTAAACATAGAATTTAGAAGTTCTGCTGTATAATAGTGCAGGTTGAGTCTTGCTTTATCAAAATGAGTTCTGAGCTCGACCCACTGCTGCAATATTCTGACAATGGCAGAGTGAATGGACATCCATCATGTCTGGCTTAATTGAACAATCTTCAGCGGATATTGTCCATCATTTAATAAAGCAAAAAGCTCCCTGTACTTTGCTTGACGAAGACTTGAGTGAGAAAACCAGTTATATGTTTTTCTAATCATGAACTCTGTGTTCCTGGGCAGACAAGAAGCTGCAGCCTGTGACACTGCCAGCTGAAGGGAATGACATACACACCTAATTAGTACCAGATGAGAACATTCGGATTTTAATTTTGTATATACTCCATTGTTTACACCTGTCATGACAGATGCATTGTCAGTGCCGAGTGCAACTAGTCTTTGCAACTCAAGTCCATTCTTGTTTAAACAATCTTTTAACGCATTGCATATTGCCTGCGCGTTGCAGTCACTCACTTCAACTAAATCGTATTAAAGGGAGTTAAATTACTTGAATATTGCACGGTAATGTACTAAGACTGTTTTTAGTGTCCCCAAAATGATTTTTTAAAGTAATATTTATAGGACATTAAATGAGCTAGGAAAGTTGACCAATGTTCTAAGAGAAATGGATAGCATGAAAATGAATATACTCGGCGTTAGTGAGATGAGATGGAAGGGATCGGGCAAAATTATAGCTGACAATCACACAATAATTTATTCTGGAGGGGATACATATGAAAAAGGTGTAGGAATAATATTAGACGAAAAAACAGCCAAGTCAATTAATGGATACTGGTGTATTTCAGATAGAGTAGTTATGGTAAAAATCAAAGGCAAAGCAATAGACATAAATATTATACAGGTATATGCACCAACAACAAGCAGTAGTCATGAAGAAATACAACACTTTTACGACGAAATAGAAATGGTGATGGCTCAAATTGGATCACAAGAAATAAAAATAATACTTGGTGATTTTAATGCAAAAGTAGGAAAGGGGGGAAAATGGAGGATGTAGTGGGGAATTATGGTTTAGGTACAAGAAATGAAAGAGGGGAAAAGCTAATAGAATGGGCAAATATCAATGATATGATAATTGGAAACACATGGTTTAAACACCATAAAAGACGACTGTACACATGGAAAAGCCCTGATAAGAAAATACGCAACCAAATTGACTACATACTAATTAATAAAAGATATAGAAATGCTTTAATTAATGTAAAGACAATGCCTGGTGCTGACTGTAATAGTGATCATGTACCACTATGTGGACAAATAAAAGTAAGATTAAAGAGAGGGAAAAAAAATGGTTAAGAACATGAGACTTAATAAAGAGGTTCTGAAAATAGATAAAGAACTGCAAGAACAATACAGAGTGACTGTGAAAAATAGGTACAATGCGATAGCTAAAATACAGAATATAAATGAACAATGGGAAATGTTAAGGGACTCCATTCATCAAACTAGCAAAGAAGTATTACCGGAGAGAGGCAAAATAGCTAAGAAAAAATGGATGAATGAAGAAATCTTAAAACTGATGGACAAAAGAAAACAGAGTAAAAATGACAAACAAGAATACGCTAAGATAAATAAAGAAATAAAAGATAAATGTGGGAAGGCTAAAGAAAGTTGGTTAAACGAGCAATGCAAAAAAATTGAATTAAATTCCATTAATGATACAAAAAATATGTACAGACAAATCAGTGAGCTTACAGGAAGAAAAATAAGAATAAATACAGGGTGTTTGAAATCAAAAACAGGAAAGATATTATTAGAGGAAGGTGCTATAATGAAGAGGTGGAATGAGTATATAAGAGAATTATATGACGGAGAAAGGGAAGAATTAACAGAAGATAGTAACTTAGAAGGTCCACCTATTCTGAAAGAAGAAGTCGCTGACGCTATGAAACGTATGAAGAAAGGAAAAACAGCTGGGCCAGATGAAATCACAATAGAAGAATTAGAAGTATTGGGAGAATTTGGAGTAGATATATTAACCAAAATGTTGAATGATATTTACAGTAGTGGATATTTACCCAGTGATATGCTGAAATCTGTATTTATAGCTATACCAAAAAGACCAGGAGCAATTGATTGTGAAGATTTTCGTACAATTAACCTCATAAACCATATCACTAAGCTTCTACTCAGAATCATAATGAGAAGAAACAAAAAGAAAATAAAAATGGAAATTAGTGAAGAACAGTATGGATTTGTGGAAGGAAAGGGCACAAACAATGCAATTTATACATTACGGACACTAATAGAAAGGTCAATAGAGAAACAGAGAGACATATATTTGTGCTTCATAGATTATACTAAGGCATTTGATAAAGTAAAACATGATGAACTGATTAAAATGTTGGAAGATATCAACATTGATGGAAAAGATTTAAGAATAATAAAGAATGTTTACTGGAACCAAGTAGCAGCAATTAAAATGGGAAATAAAGAGGGTAGTTACGAACAGATAAAGCTAGGAGTACGACAGGGGTGTGTCTTGTCACCAGATCTTTTCTCCCTGTATAGCGAAGTAATAATGAGAGAGATCAAAGAGATGCCAGGAATACTAGTTGGAGGTTATAATATAAATAATATACGCTATGCAGATGACACAGTATTGGTGGCGGATAATTCAACAGACCTACAGCAATTATTAGACGTTGTAGTAACAGAGAGTGCAAGGAAAGGACTCTCCTTGAATATCAAGAAAACAGTAACAATGGTAATATCAAAGAAAATGGTGACACCAAAATGTGACATAGAAATAGAAGGAAAAATCCTTAACCAAGTGGATAATTTTAGATACCTAGGGGCATTTATAACATCAGATGGAAGATGTACAACAGAGATTAGGAGCAGAATAGGGCAGGCAAAAGCCGCATTTCAGAAAATGAAGAGTATCTTGTGCAATAAGTCACTATCACTGAATGTAAGAAAGAGAGTGCTGAAATGCTATGTAGAACCAGTTTTGCTGTATGGCAGTGAATCTTGGAATGTAAATGAACAAAGTAAGAAGAAATTAGAAGCAACAGAGATGTGGTTCCTGAGACGAATGTTGCGAATTCCTTGGACTGCCAGAGTAACTAACGATGACTGCCTGAAACAGGCTAATGAAACTAGAACATTACATACAACAATAAGACAGAGACAAACATCTTTCTTCGGTCACGTGATGAGAAGAGAGGCATTGGAGAACATCGTAACAACTGGAAAGATCGAGGGGAAGAGAGGCAGAGGCAGACCAAGAGAAATGATGCTGGATGGATTGAGACGGTGGCATGGAGGAATATCAGCAGCAGAGTTGATCCAGAAAACCAAAGACCGAGATCTGTGGAGAGCCGTGAACGCCTACGCCAGCTGGCACGGCACTTGATGATGATGAATATCTACCCACCTAAAAAAGCACCAAAAAAATTGTGAAGCACCAAATTAGCGAAGCCGCACTAAATGCAAAATTTTGGCACTAAATGACTTGAAAAAGCACCAAATTTAGTGCGAAGAGCGTCAAAATGGCAACACTGCATGATACCCCTCGTAAAATCAGGGAAAGATAGTTCCATTGCCTCTAGCTATAGGCCAATTAGCCTCACCAGCTGTCTCTGCAAAACACTGGAGCGCAACATCAATCACAGACTTCAGTGGTACATTGAAAGTAAAAAACATCCTTGTGCCACAGCAGGCTGGCTTTAGGCAGTGCTACTATATGGAAGATCAGACAACCTACCTCTTTCAAGAAATTGAGGATGCATTCCAAGAGAAGAAGCTGGTGCTTGCGGCATGGATAGATCTGAAGAAAGCCTTTGACAAAGTCTGGAAAGAAGGTCTGATGAAGAAACTGAGAAACTGCAAAGTCAATGGAAGAGTGTACAAATGGGTGAAAGCATACTTGTACAACAGAAGAGCCCGAGTACAGATAGACGGACTCAAGAACAAGAAAGTACTACTGCGTCACGGTGTTCCCCAGGGCGGAGTCTTGTCCCCCACACTTTTTCTAATCTTCATCAATGATCTCGTTGCTCACCTACCGCATGGAATTAAAGCGGCAATGTATGCCGATGACCTGGTTCTATGGAGCACAAATGAACATGCAACAGTGGCCACCAGATTGCTACAAAGAGCTGTAGATACATTTGCTGCATGGGCAAATAGATGGTGTGTCAGCATAAACACTGACAAGTGCAGCACCACCCTATTTACCCTCTCTCCAAAACAAAAGGCAGGGATCATCCAGATAAATGGAACACCCCTAAGAGATGATAAAGAACCAACATACCTTGGAGTAACATTTGATGGCAGGCTGACATGGAGAAAGCACATCAACAAAGCAGTAACAAAAGCCAGAAGGAAAATAGCCATCCTGAGAAAGCTAAGTGGAACCACATGGGGAGCCAGTGGGAAAATACTTAGCAAAGTTTATCAACAGAGCATTCGACCACACCTGGCATACGGGTCAACTGCTTGGTGTTCGGCATCAAAAACCACACTACAAAAGCTGGACAAGGTGCAAAATCAAGTACTAAGAGTCACCACTGGAGGGATGAGATCAACCCCTATAGTGGAAATGGAGAAGATGGGGAGGACACAAGCACTGAGAGAGCGCAGATATACAAAAACGCTAATACAATCAGAAAAGTTCCTCAGCTTGCCAGGCCACCCTATGAAGAACAGATTTGAAAACCTAGCTATGGGGCGGTTGAAAAGAAGTAGTTTTATCCACCAGACCAAACGACTCTGCAGAGAAACTACCGATCTGCTCACAGAAGGTATCCCCCTAACAACTATTCCAGAGCGAACTCCATGGAAAGATGAACATAGACTATCATTACAAATCCAGAAAAAAGTGAAAGGAATATTTGACAAGGAAGAACAGAACAGTGTGCAGCGCAGAACAGCCACTCTCAGCTTCCTTGATGAAGAATACCCACAGGACCTCTGGATCCGAGTCTACACAGATGGGTCAGCACAAAATGCTGTTCGAAATGGATTAGCGGGAGTGTACATAGTATACCCAAATAATACTAAGGACACAGCCAGAGTACCGACAGGAAAGTACTGTCATAACTATGATGCTGAAATTGAGGCAATCAAGATAGCAACAGAAAAATTACTAAATACCAGCAATGGTACACAACCTGTGGTGCTATTGACAGATGCAAAATCAGTACTCGAGGCGCTCCTGTCTGGGAAATTGCCAGTTTTAAGGACACTACTTTCTGAACTTAGCAGTCAGCATAAGGTCACCATACAGTGGATACCATCCCACTGTGGAGTACCCGGAAACGACAGAACTGATCAATTGGCTAAGGAAGGAGCGAAAGAAAAACAGCCTGATGTGCCCGTTACATACCACCAAAAGAAAAGAATGATCAAATCAGTCAGAAAGCCACCAAAACCTGCTCAAGATGACTACCACGTTATGGACAGACCAGAACAAGTCATTATTCTGCGCCTCAGAACAGGACACAATAGATTACGCAACCACATGTATACAAAATTCAAGATTGGTGAAACAGCCATGTGCACATGTGGATTGGCGTCGCAGATAGCAGAGCAAATACTTCAAGACTGCCCAAAATACAACATATCTAGGCAAACCTTCTGGCCTAGAGAGACGACAGTGGAAGATAAACTCTATGGACCGCTGTGTGAACTAAAGAAGACAGTTAAGTTCATACAAGAGGCAGCATTGCATTTATAGACATGTTTCAAGCGAACGAAAGAAGAAGATCTACTTACTCCTAACTCCCTTTCTGCTGTAATCTGTTGCATCTCACTAAAATTATCGTCTCTGGGAAACACACGAGATCACTAAAATAATATGAGAAGCAATCCATAAACAAGTAATAAAAGAAATCATGCGGAAATAAGAAGACACATCGGGCTTGCTGCTGCTGTCTTTGACCCCCCCCCCTCCTCCCAGTTGAACAGAGGGCCTTCAGCAGCTCACGCCACCCCCCCCCCCCCCCATCTATATTTGACCATCTCGTACAGCTCCCTCCATGTCCTCCTATATTTGACCATCTCATACAGCTCCCTCCATGTCCTCCTATATTTGACCATCTCGTACAGCTCCCTCCATGTCCTCCTATATTTGACCATCTCGTACAGCTCCCTCCATGTCCTCCTATATTTGACCATCTCGTACAGCTCCCTCCATGTCCTCCTATATTTGACCATCTCGTACAGCTCCCTCCATGTCCTATATTTGACCATCTCGTGCAGCCCCCCTCCCTCCATGTCATCCTATATTTGACCACCTCGTGCAGCCCCCCTCCATATCCTTCTATATTTGACCATCTCGTGGCAGCCCCCCTCCCTCCATGTCATCCTATATTTGACCACCTCGTGCAGCCCCCTCCATATCCTTCTATATTTGACCATCTCGTGCAGCCCCCTCTATGTCCTCATATATTTGACCATCTCGTGCAGCTCCATCCATGCCCCTCCTATATTTGACCATCTCGTGCAGCCCCCTCAATGTCCTCCTATATTTGACCATCTCGTGCAGCCCCCTCCATGCCCTCCTATATTTGACCATCTCGTACAGCTCCCTCCATGTCCTCCTATATTTGACCATCTCGTACAGCTCCCTCCATGTCCTCCTATATTTGACCATCTCGTACAGCTTCCTCCATGTCCTCCTATATTTGACCATCTCGTGCAGCCCCCATCCATGTCCTCCTATATTTGACCATCTCGTACAGCTCCCTCCATGTCCTCCTATATTTGACCATCTCGTACAGCTTCCTCCATGTCCTCCTATATTTGACCATCTCGTGCAGCCCCCCATCCATGTCCCTCCTATATTTGACCATCTCATGCAGCTCCCTCCATGTCCTCCTATATTTGACCATCTCGTACAGCTTCCTCCATGTCCTCCTATATTTGACCATCTCGTGCAGCCCCCCATCCATGTCCTCCTATATTTGACCATCTCGTGCAGCCCCCTCCATGTCCTCCCATATTTGATCATCTCGTGCAGTTCCCTCCATGTCCTCCTATATTTGACCATCTCGTGCAGTTCCCTCCATGCCCCCCCTCCTATATTTGACCATCTAGTGCAGCCCCCTCCATGTCCTCCTATATTTGACCATCTCGTGCAGCCTCCTCCATATCCTCCTATATTTGACCATCTCGTGCAGCCTCCTCCATATCCTCCTATATTTGACCATCTCGTGCAACCCCCTCCATGTCCTCCCATATTTGATCATCTCGTGCAGCCCCCTCCATGTCCTCCTATATTTGACCATCTCGTGCAGCCCCCTCCATGTCCTCCTATATTTGACCATCTCGTGCAACCCCCTCCATGTCCTCCACATACAGTTCATCTCTGTCTCTAGTCATCCCCGTATTATGTTCCTGAGTCTCTCCAAGTGAGCTTTCACCAAACGGGATTGCATTATTATTTGTTTGATTTAATCTCACTATCTTTGTCTGTCCCCGATGATTTTGTGTAACTAGTTATTGACCTCGTAAGAGAGGGAGTCCTTGGACTGCACAGACCGAAGATATGATCAGACATGTTTGTGCTGGGAAAAGAGCGGGCTATGGCGTCTCCCAACATGTCGGCCTTACATCGAGTGATAGTCACTCGGGTCCGTGAGTGTCGGAAATGGGCAGGAAATGAGTGCTTCGTTGCAAATACTGAGGGACACTGTAAAAGAGGGGAACCTGGGGTATTGCCATGGACCAGATAAGGAAATGGACTAGTTATGTCATAACCGAAATTAGATAAGGTCAGAGGTTATGGCAGTGTTCAGTAAATGGACACCTGGATCGTGAAAAGTGGATACTTTCCACACAGCGTGAAAACGCTGGGATTCGCTTCGCTGTCAACAGGAAGCGGGATCCGGACAAGGGCATTCTAGGCTGTGGTTTCGTCGAGTGCCGACCACGTTGTAATAGAGTGATGGCCAACACTGAGCCACTCTTTTAGTATAGTTCATGTGTAGAAAATGTGGTGTAGATTTGTTATACAGTGTTGTATAACTGTGTGTGCAATTAGGAGTCATCATCATCATCTTTCACTTCTGCCGTCAAGCGTCGTGGGGAGGAATAATTTGCGTTCCAGCGCCCGGTGGGCGGCACTGGATAGTGTCATTCCGTGTGTCTGTTCAATGTCTTTGATGTCGTCAATCCATTTTCTTCTTGGTCTCGTCGCAGATGATCTTTGATGTAAGGCCAGTGACGGTAGTTGCTGGTGTTGCATTCTAACGACATGGCCAAATCACTTGATCTTCTGTCTTTCAATAAATGTGGCACAAGGTGTTGATCCCACAGCCTGTCTGATAATAGCATTTCTTACTCGGTCTCGGATTGTTAAGTTGGCATCTCTCCTCAGGCATCTCATCTCGGTGATGATTTTTCGAAGGTGTAATTTGGATAAAGTCGAGGTTTGAGACTGGTAGCACAGGGTTGGTGTGAATAGTGCAATTGGGAGTAAACAGTGTAAATGGTTTTGAGGAATAGATCGTCAAAAATGACACGAGTGTTGCGTTATCAAAGATGTATGAAGTTTGAGGTAAAATAGGGACCATGATGGTCGGGTGGAATGAGAGAGTTCGACTGCCTGTAAAGTAAAGCCCTGAACATAACAACCATTGAAGTGAAGCCGCATAGCCAAATACTGCGTCTGAGATGCGGCAGAAAGAAGAGTCAGAAACTAACCACGAGGACGACATGATGATGGTGAATGAAGTAGTAACTAATACCCCTAGAAGAGGAAAGCACCCCTATGAATACGGACAGCAATTGAGCCCTCTACACCCATGTAGAGTCCACTATACCGCATGTCAGACCCTGGCACGTATGATATCGCGACTTCCAGCATGAGAATGGCCAAAAGGCCAAATTGTTGCAATTGCAGAAAGCTGTACAACTACAGTGAGTAATCCAACGGAATGCCAAAAGTGGAATTGGGCATCTTTACAAGAACAAGTGACAGAATGGAAGTTACGGCTGGAAAACCTTCGTGTCTTTTTATACCAAGGTTATCATGGGACAGTGTTGCAGCTTGTTCATACAGTGAACAGTGGGGATTTTAAAGAAAGCAGAAAACACTCGCTCTGGCGATGTATCTTGAAAATGCCTACAGTAGCGCAGACTTCACACATATTATACTGCACGCAATGGACCGTCAACTGAAATGAGAAAAAGAGTGTTGAGGGGATACATAGAGCTTGTTCTTCTGTATGGATGTGAAACTTGGACAATGAGCAGTCAAGCTGAAAAACATCTGATGGCTGCAGAAATGTGGTTTCTGAGGAAAATGCAAAGAATACCATGGACATACAGAAAAAACCAATGACCAAGTTCCACAGGAGACAAATGAGAATCGCAAATTGATTAGTGAAATTAGACGTAGACAGTCAAAATTTTTTGGACATGTTATGAGAAGAAATGGATTGGAGAACTTAGTGACAACTGGCAAGATCGAAGGGAACAGACCAAGAGGAAGACAGAGAGGAAAATACCTGGATGGCTTGGCCACATGGCATGGACGAGACAGGAACACTGAGCTGATCCACGACGCTGGTGATCGAGTGAAATGGCGAGTCATGACCGCCTACGCTTTCCGGCATGGCATTTGATTGATTGATTGATGGACCGTTCACAGCTCCTGCACGCTCCTAGCGGAGCCAGCTCTTCCACTAGGCTAATTCTAGTAAAGCTTCCCCCCCCCCTCCCGCCCTGACCCTCGCTATCACCGTGGGGTGTGGTCCGTGTAAGACGTACTATTCAACCTCAATCGGTCGTTGCCGGCGCTTGGCTGTAGAGGTTCGGTTTCGGACATGTCCGGCCCGAGTGTTGACTACATTGTGATGTGTGTGGTGTGCGGTTTATCCACACCTCCGTAGCGCCTCGACTTGGGTGCCTTGTTCTTACCTGGTGGGGTGGCTCCCGGGTCGATACGAGACCGCAGCTGTTGTTTCGGTCTCATAATGAGGTTGCTATGTCGATCCTATTGAGAGGCTTCGGTCTGAGATTGGTTTGTTCTTTCTTGAGAGACGTTGACTCACATTGCAGGACAGTTTGAACCATTTACTTGGTATCCTTGCTCCATAGCCAACACAAGGCCTTCTCCGCTGTCTTGTCCAGTCTTTTAAGTGCCGGCGTTCTTGCTTGACCTTTCACGGCCAGCTGTTTCAGCATGTCGTACGCGGTGTTGGGAACCAGGCCTCTTGTGCCTATCTCTACGGCAGTGGCGTGCAGAGGTTCTTTGATGCCCGGGGCCAACCCCTTGATTGGATGCCCCTAAATTGTTCTTTCCCTATTCATTCCTTCTCCCCTCCGACTGCACTGTGCTGCCCCCTCTCCCGAACTGGACGTCCCCCTCCAGGATGGATGCCCGGGGCCGTCGCACCCCCCCCCGCACCTCTACACGCCACTGCTCTACGGCGAGTACCGGTCGGTATCCTTCTTGTCTGAGGCTTGCCACCCTGTCTCTGTACTTTTCCCTCTTGCAGGTGTGCTGCTCCTCGACTCTGGATTCGAACGGAACAATCAGCTCGATAGAACCAACTGTTGGGTCGACAGAGAGTACACCTCGATTGTTTGGTCGGCCACTGAAACTAGGAGCACCGTACTGACGGGCAAGCGCACTAACCGCACTAGCTAGGAGATGGGGGGGGGGGGGGGGAGTGAGTGGTCTCGAGGTATGGTGTCCGCCTCAAGTACTGGAGGTCCCGGGTTCAAGCCCCGGGATTTTTTCACGTGGATTTCTAGTAATACAATTCCCCCTCGTCTCTGGATAGTGAGATCGGACGCCCGTGTGTATTGTTGCGCATGTAAAAAAAAAATCCCTTGGCAGTTGGACGTCGAAAAAGAGTAGCCTAACAGCGCTGCCTGGGCAAAATTTCGAGTTAAAAATCTACGCAAAATATTTCAGGATCCTCGCCGGTACTGCGGAGTTCGTACACTGAGCTGAGATTCTCCGGACTCAGGCTTGAGTTAGGAGTAGAACGGAGCACTTATGGGTTAAACCTGTGTGCCATAATGTTGATTCGTCGACTAACCTAAACTAAACTAAACTAGAAGATGTGAATCAAGCATCTGTACAGTCACATATCTACACCCAGCACTTCGAGGACAGTTAATTAGGCCGCTACTGGGACTCTTCGCTGGCTGCTGACGATGATGACTGAGCACTAATGGGAGTGTCCGGAGCGCTGTGATGTGGGTGCTTGACTCAACTGAACTGAACATCCGGTAAGGGCGGAGATTGCCGAGGATTGCCGAAGTGTTGTTGTTACAATGGCCGACATGGAGTCGTTAGCTTGTCAGTTGGTGTTTGAGTATCGGCTTCACTGATTCTGTTCTAGACATGACCAGATTCAAAACATGAATTACGGAGATCAAGGCGCCGAAGGAGGAGCTGAAAAGGACGTCGAGTATTACTACAGACCAGGTAAATATCTTTAATTGAGGAGGGAAACATAACATGTCGTTCGCGTGAGGGTCTCGTCGGCCCAATCTACTCACTCCCGTGTTTCTGGTCTCGGAATAAGCCAAGCTTTCAGTGTTCGCACTCACTTGTTCTCTGTCTGCAGTCACATATAGGACAGTAGATGGCGGTAGATGTAGGTGGAGATGGAGATGTTGCAGGAATCGCTGGCAGTGTTGAACGAGAGAGAGAACAAAGACAAGATGAGAATATTGGGCTGTCGGTGAAGATAAATATTCCAGTTATGTCCCTTTGACCATCAGACGACAGCCGGAGCTGTGATGGGGAGACCCCAGCAGGACAGCGGGAGCTGGGAGGGGGAGACCCCGGCACCACGGCGGGAGCTGTGAGGGGGAGACCCTGGCAGGACAGTGGGAGCTGGGAGGGGGAGACCCCGGCACGGCAGCGGGAGCTGTGATGGGGAGACCCCAGCAGGACAGCGGGAGCTGGGAGGGGGAGACCCCGGCACGGCAGCGGGAGCTGTGGGGGGGGGGAAACCCCGGCAGGACAACGGGAGCTGTGAGGGGGAGACCCCGGCACAACAGTGGGAGCTGTGATGGGGAGACCCCGGCAGGACAGCGGGAGCTGGGAGGGGGAGACCCCGGCACAACAGTGGGAGCTGTGATGGGGAGACCCCGGCAGGACAGCGGGAGCTGGGAGGGGGAGACCCCGGCATGGCAGCGGGAGCTGTGGGGGGAGAACCCCGGCAGGACAACGGAGCTGGGAGGGGAGACCCCGGCACCACAGCGGGAGCTGTGATGGGGAGACCCACTGCTCCCTGCTAGACCATGAGTTGATGGACCGGCATGACATAGGGACCTGTGAGAGGGATACCCCCTGGTCCCTGCTAGACCATGAGTTGATGCACCGGCACTTATATAGAAGATTGTTGGAGGCCAGTCTAAACTACAGGACCTGCTTGATGATATATAGGTTCCTGAGCTGACAGACCGGCACTACCTTGTAGTGGTAGAGTAACTTGTGTGTCCCCATGTCTCCACCTTGTAGTGGTAGAGTAACTTGTGTGTCCCCATGTCTCCACCTTGTAGTGGTAGAGTAACTTGTGTGTCCCCATGTCTCCACCTTGTAGTGGTAGAGTAACTTGTGTGTCCCCATGTCTCCACCTTGTAGTGGTAGAGTAACTTGTGTGTCCCCATGTCTCCACCTTGTAGTGGTAGAGTAACTTGTGTGTCCCCATGTCTCCACCTTGTAGTGGTAGAGTAACTTGTGTGTCCCCATGTCTCCACCTTGTAGTGGTAGAGTAACTTGTGTGTCCCCATGTCTCCACCTTGTAGTGGTAGAGTAACTTGTGTGTCCCCATGTCTCCACCTTGTAGTGGTAGAGTAACTTGTGTGTCCCCATGTCTCCACCTTGTAGTGGTAGAGTAACTTGTGTGTCCCCATGTCTCCACCTTGTAGTGGTAGAGTAACTTGTGTGTCCCCATGTCTCCACCTTGTAGTGGTAGAGTAACTTGTGTGTCCCCATGTCTCCACCTTGTAGTGGTAGAGTAACTTGTGTGTCCCCATGTCTCCACCTTGTAGTGGTAGAGTAACTTGTGTGTCCCCATGTCTCCACCTTGTAGTGGTAGAGTAACTTGTGTGTCCCCATGTCTCCACCTTGTAGTGGTAGAGTAACTTGTGTGTCCCCATGTCTCCACCTTGTAGTGGTAGAGTAACTTGTGTGTCCCCATGTCTCCACCTTGTAGTGGTAGAGTAACTTGTGTGTCCCCATGTCTCCACCTTGTAGTGGTAGAGTAACTTGTGTGTCCCCATGTCTCCACCTTGTAGTGGTAGAGTAACTTGTGTGTCCCCATGTCTCCACCTTGTAGTGGTAGAGTAACTTGTGTGTCCCCATGTCTCCACCTTGTAGTGGTAGAGTAACTTGTGTGTCCCCATGTCTCCACCTTGTAGTGGTAGAGTAACTTGTGTGTCCCCATGTCTCCACCTTGTAGTGGTAGAGTAACTTGTGTGTCCCCATGTCTCCACCTTGTAGTGGTAGAGTAACTTGTGTGTCCCCATGTCTCCACCTTGTAGTGGTAGAGTAACTTGTGTGTCCCCATGTCTCCACCTTGTAGTGGTAGAGTAACTTGTGTGTCCCCATGTCTCCACCTTGTAGTGGTAGAGTAACTTGTGTGTCCCCATGTCTCCACCTTGTAGTGGTAGAGTAACTTGTGTGTCCCCATGTCTCCACCTTGTAGTGGTAGAGTAACTTGTGTGTCCCATGTCTCCACCTTGTAGTGGTAGAGTAACTTGTGTGTCCCCATGTCTCCACCTTGTAGTGGTAGAGTAACTTGTGTGTCCCCATGTCTCCACCTTGTAGTGGTAGAGTAACTTGTGTGTCCCCATGTCTCCACCTTGTAGTGGTAGAGTAACTTGTGTGTCCCATGTCTCCACCTTGTAGTGGTAGAGTAACTTGTGTGTCCCCATGTCTCCACCTTGTAGTGGTAGAGTAACTTGTGTGTCCCCATGTCTCCACCTTGTAGTGGTAGAGTAACTTGTGTGTCCCCATGTCTCCACCTTGTAGTGGTAGAGTAACTTGTGTGTCCCCATGTCTCCACCTTGTAGTGGTAGAGTAACTTGTGTGTCCCCATGTCTCCACCTTGTAGTGGTAGAGTACTTGTGTGTCCCCATGTCTCCACCTTGTAGTGGTAGAGTAACTTGTGTGTCCCATGTCTCCCCCTTGTAGTGGTAGAGTAACCTTGTGTGTCCCATGTCTCCACCTTGTAGTGGTAAGAGTAACTTGTGTGTCCCCATGTCTCCACCATTGTAGTGGTAGAGTAACTTGTGTGTCCCCAATATCTCCACCTTGTAGTGGTAGAGTAACTGTGTGTCCCCATGTCTCCACCTTGTAGTGGTAGAGTAACTTGTGTGTCCCCATATCTCACCTTGTAGTGGTAGGAGTGTGTATAGTAACTTGTGTGTCCCATGTCTTCACCTTGTAGTGGTAGAGTAACTTGTGTCCCCATGTCTCCACCATGTAGTGGTAGAGTAACTTGTGTCCCCATGTCTTCACCTTGTAGTGGTAGAGTAACTTGTGTCCCCATGTCTCCACCTTGTAGTGGTAGAGTAACTTGTGTGTCCCCTATGTCTCCACCTTGTAGTGGTTAGAGTAACTTGTGTGTCCCCATGTCTCCACCTGTAGTGGTATAAGTAACTTGTGTGTCCCCATGTCTCCACCTTGTAGTGGTAGAGTAACTTGTGTGTCCCCATGTCTCCACCTTGTAGTGGTAGAGTAACTTGTGTGTCCCCATATCTCCACCTTGTAGTGGTAGAGTAACTTGTGTGTCCCATGTCTCCACCTTGTAGTGGTAGAGTAACTTGTGTGTCCCCATGTCTCCACCTTGTAGTGGTAGAGTAACTTGTGTGTCCCCATGTCTCCACCTTGTAGTGGTAGAGTAACTTGTGTGTCCCCATGTCTCCACCTTGTAGTGGTAGAGTAACTTGTGTGTCCCCATATCTCCACCTTGTAGTGGTAGAGTAGTTTATATGTCCCCATGTCTCCACCTTGTAGTGGTAGAGTATCTTGTCTTGTTGGTAGCTTTATAACTGTGTGAAAACTGTAGGTGTGTATTGTTGGTAACTTAATAACTGTGTGAAAACTGTAGGAATGTCTAGTTGGTAGCGTTTTAAATATCTGAAAACTCCCCTGATGGCTAGGTAATGAGTGATAATTAATATATAATTGACATCCATGATTTATTTGTTGTATCTGAAGTATTGGTGTAATTATTAGTAATCTTATTGTGAATATCCCACATTGTTTCATACAGGTGGGAGACGAAATGATGGCTTGAAAGCAGCTGACATTGTTCATGTATTGCGAGAGCGCATAGCTTACCTGTCAGGTAGGTTGTGTTTTGTGTACAAGTTATCCTATAACTTACCTGTCAGGTAGGTTGTGTTTTGTGTATAAGCTATCCTATCACTTACCTGCCAGGTAGGTTGTGTTTTGTGTATAAGCTATCCTATCACTTACCTGCCAGGTAGGTTGTGTTTTGTGTATAAGCTATCCTATCACTTACCTGTCAGGTAGGTTGTGTTTTGTGTACAAGTTATCCTATCAATTACCTGTCAGGTAGGTTGTGTTTTGTGTACAAGTTATCCTATCAATTACCTGTCAGGTAGGTTGTGTTTTGTGTACAAGTTATCCTATCAATTACCTGTCAGGTAGGTTGTGTTTTGTGTACAAGTTATCCTATCAATTACCTGTCAGGTAGGTTGTGTTTTGTGTACAAGTTATCCTATCAATTACCTGTCAGATAGGTTGTGTTTTGTGTACAAGTTATCCTACAGCATACATGTGAGTAGGTAATATTTAATGTATGCTATATTATAGTATACCTATCAGGTAGAATGTGTTTAGTATACAGGTTATCCTATAGTTTACCTCTCAGTTAATGTTTAATGTATACGTTATCTTATAGCTTACCAGTCTGGTAGTGTTTAGAGAGTAAGTTATCTTATAGCTTATCAGTCAGTTAATGTTTACTGTATAATTTATTTTATAATTTACCAGTCAGGTAGTGTTTATTGTATGTTATCTTATAGCTTACCTGTCAGTTAATATTTAGTGTAAAAGTTATCTTATAGCTTACCTGTCAGTTAATATTTAGTGTATAAGTTATCTTACAGCTTACCTGTAAGTTTATATTTAGTGTATAAGTTATCTTATAGCTTACCTGTAAGTTAATATTTAGTGTACATGTTATCTTATAGCTTACCTGTCAGGTTAGTGTTTATTGTATGTTATCTTATAGCTTTTTTGTGTGCATATCCTATTTACAGGACATCGCTATCAACACCAGCAGTTTACTGCTGTTGTTGATGTCTTGGCAAGTTTGCGTTCAGTAGTTTTATCTCACAGGTTACCTGTCAGTTAATGTTTAATGTATAAGTTATAGCTTACCTGTCAGTTAATGTTTAGTGTATTAGTTATCTTATAGCCTGTTAGTCAGGCAGTGTTTATTGTATGTTATCGTATAGCTTACCTATCAGTTAATGTTTAGTGTGCATGTTATCTTATAGAAGATAAGAGATACAATAGACAAATTAGCCTCACGTGGAAGAAAACCAGGCGAGAGAAGCATTCAAAGACAGAGAATGATGCATTTAGAAGCTGCAACAGCTGAGCCACAAATGATAGTGTAGGTGACCTGGGTTTCAGCTCTACATCAGATCACAGAGAGTCATGATCACAGCTGTCTGCTGCAGACCAGACAGCTGGAGGAGATGGATGCAGGCAACTGTCTGGCTCTGAGCATTTGCCTGGTCACTTGTATACATGTGAGATTGTTTGACCACAACTGACCATCTTGTATTTTATCTGACCAGGTGGACGAGATAGAAGAGGTGGCCCTATACTGACCTTCCCATCACATACACATCCAGAGAGGTTGAAGTATGAGGACCTGCGCAGGCTGATGACCTACTTAGCCAGTGTTCCCAGGTCAGGCTTTGTGTGAAATACCAACTGTAGGCACAGAGTGGGTTCACATTATGAAATAACTGTAGGCACAAGTGGGTTCACATTATGAAATACCAACTGTAGGCACAAGTGGGTTCACATTATGAAATACCAACTGTAGGCACAAGTGGGTTCACATTTTGAAATATCAACTGTAGGCACAAGTGGGTTCACATTTTGAAATATCAACTGTAGGCAAAACTAGGCTCACATTATGAAATACCTACTGTAGGCACAAGTGGGTTCACATTATGAAATACCAACTGTAGGCACAAGTGGGTTCACATTTTGAAATATCAACTGTAGGCAAAACTGGACTCACATTATGAAATACCTACTGTAGGCACAAGTGGGTTCACATTATGAAATACAACTGCACCCACAGAATGGGTTCACTATGACATACCAAATGTAGGCACAAGTGGCTTCACATTATGAAATACCAATTGTAGGCACAAGTGGGTTCACATTATGAAATACCAACTGTAGGCACAAGTGGGTTCACAATATGAAATACCAACTGTAGGCACAAGTGGGTTCACATTATGAAATACCAACTGTAGGCATAGAGTGGGTTCACATTATGAAATATCAACTGTAGGCATAAGTGGGTTCACTATATGAAATACCAACTGTAGGCACAAGTGGGTTCACATTTTGAAATATCAACTGTAGGCAAAACTGGGCTCACATTATGAAATACCTGCTGTAAGCACAAGTGGGTTCACATTATGAAATACAACTGCACCCACAGAATGGGTTCACTATGAAATACCAAATGTAGGCACAAGTGGCTTCACATTATGAAATACCAACTGTAGGCACAAGTGGGTTCACATTATGAAATACCAACTGTAGGCATAGTGGGTTCACATTATGAAATATCAACTGTAGGCATATGTGGGTTCACTATATGAAATACCAACTGTAGGTACAAGTGGGTTCACTATATGAAATACCAACTGTAGGCACTAGTGGGTTCACTATATGAAATACCAACTGTAGGCACAAGTGGGTTCACTATATGAAATACCAACTGTAGGCACAAGTGGGTTCACATTATGAAATATCAACTGTAGGCATAACTGGGTTCACATTATGAAATACCAGCTGTAGGCACAATTGGGTTCACATTATGAAATACAAACTGAAGGCACAAGTGTATATTATGAAATACCAACTGTGGGCATACAGTGGGTTCTCTTTATGAAATACCAATAGTAGACACAGAGTGGGTTCTTGTTCCTTGCCTGTTCTGTGTGTATTTGTGATTGATTGGATGGTATTTGCATGTTCTGTTTACAGTATAACAGCAATATGTCTGACTTTCGGCTGGCATACGCGACTTCTTCTCGGCATCTGTTCAGAGGGTTAGCCTTTCTAGGTAGTTTGTGCAAGCACAAAACAAGGCCACCCAGAACAGCCACACACATGCTGTTCCATATTCAAGTGAAGGCCGGGGTAGTTTTGCTGAAGTGACTATCTGACAAACACTGCAGTGTTCCCTGTGTGGCGTTAGGTCAGTGAGAGATAACAGGTGGACTTGGTTGTTGCTGTTGTTGTTGTGTGTGTACATGCGTGCATGCGTGACACTTGCAGTAGACGTGTTGATATACGGTAACCATGGCAACTGTGTAATCCCCACAGTAATGTGTTGATATACGGTAACTATGGCAACTGTGTGAAATCCTATAGTGAGGTGTTGATATATGGTAACCATGACAACTCTCTGTAATCCCACAGTGACGAAGTACGAGAGAGGGGTTTCACCATGATTCTGGACATGAGAGGGACCAAGTGGGAAACCGTGAAACCTATTCTTAAAGCTTTACAGGTAGGTCCTTCATCAATTTGTCGTTCGTAGTATATATATATAGTAGCTGCTGCTGCTGTTTCTTCTTCCTCTGTTGAGGAGAGTTCGACACACCTAGTCATGCACTTCAGAGGTCAGTGTATCCAACTTAAGCATGCATCTGTGCCTCCTCTAGACAGATTCCATCCCAGGCAACAGGCTCCAGCTACCTGTGGCTAGGTTTTCTTGCCTAACGATGTTGCCAGGGCACCTGCCTCATGATTTACTCTCTGTGATTTCCAACTGCCATGGGGTTTCTAACATGTACAACCTTGACCTGGAACCTATTGATTTTTGCTTGTACCTGAGAGGGCTAGGTATCTGACCTCACTATCCACGAGATCAGGGGGGTGGGTGATATCACTAGATACCATTGTTCTAGAAACACTCACAGCTCTGCACTGGGATTGCATCTGAGCCGCTCTGAGCCTGAGGCGGACATCGTAACATCTGAGCCTGAGGTGGACAGCGTAACATTTGAGCCTGAGGCGGACATCGTAACATCTGAGCCTGAGGTGGACAGCATAACATCTGAGCCTGAGGTGGACAGCGTAACATCTGAGCCTGAGGTGGACAGCGTAACATCTGAGCCTGAGGTGGACAGCATAACATCTGAGCCTGAGGTGGACAGCGTAACATCTGAGCCTGAGGTGGGCAGCGTAACATCTGAGCCTGAGGTGGACAGCGTAACATCTGAGCCTGAGGCTGACAGCATAACATCTGAGCCTGAGGCGGACAGCGTAAAATCTGAGCCTGAGTTGGACAGTGTAACATCTGAGCCACGGCTGCCCCATACTATCATGTTTAACCTGGTCAGCATGTTTTTTTCCTGGAATATGACGATTTTTTTGATATTTACGAACTACTTTAGAACCCCAGCTAAGCGAAACGCAGCTTGGATTTAGGAAAAACAAAGGATGCACAGACGCCATTTTTGCTCTTAGACAACTTATAGAAAAATCAATTGAATTCAATGAAACACTCTACTTAGCCTTTGTTGACCAAGAAAAGGCATTTGATAGGGTAGATAGAAACAAGCTGTGGGAAATCCTTAAACAATATGGAGTGAGTACACATCTAACAAACCTATGTAGAAGTTTATACGACAACAGTGAATGCATAGTGAGAGCAACTGGAGGACACTCAGAACCCTTCACCATAAGATCTGGAGTACGACAAGGTTGTGTCCTGTCCCCTCTCTTGTTCATAACATATATAGACAACATATGTAAAGAAACCAGCCAAGCAGAGACAGCAAGAATACCGCATGACGAGAACACAGAAGAAGAACCATCTGCAAATCTAACCATTAGAGAACTCCTGTTTGCGGACGACCAAGCACTAATAGCAAAATCAGAAGCTGAATTACAAGACCACATGAATAGTCTAAACGAAATGTGTAGGGAACATAACATGAAAATTAGCACAAGCAAAACAGAGGTAATGACTATAACT
This sequence comes from Cepaea nemoralis, assembly GCA_014155875.1. Classification (NCBI taxonomy): domain Eukaryota; kingdom Metazoa; phylum Mollusca; class Gastropoda; order Stylommatophora; family Helicidae; genus Cepaea; species Cepaea nemoralis. Next base: position 5,742 of record JACEFZ010014783.1, on the reverse strand, counting down.
AAAGAAGAACAAACAGCAACAATTCACCTAAACGAACATCCCTTGAAACAAGTAAAGAACTTCAAGTACCTAGGGAAGTATAATATCATCAAATGGCAGATCAGAAGACGAGATCGAAAATAGGTGCAATAAGGCAAATCAACTCATTGGACAAATGGCACCAATACTAAAGAACAAACATGTATCAATAACTACTGAGAAAGCACTTTACAACACAATCTTCCTACCAACTCTGTGCTACCAATGCCAAACCTGGACAATGACAGAAAAAGAGAAAAGAAAAATCACAACAACAGAAATGAGGTTCCTGAGAAGAATACTCAACGTATCAAGAAGAGATAAGATCAGAAATGAAGAAATCAGGACTAAAGTGGGGGTTAAAGCTGCTCTAGATTTTATTAGAAAGCAGCAAGTCAAATGGTTTGGCCATGCAAGTAGGCTACCAGTCAACAGCATGCCACAACAAGCAATGACGTACAGACCAGATGGAAACAGAGGAAGAGGCCGACCACGTAAATGCTGGACGGAGGGAATAACAGAATCCATGGGAATGTCGATATACGAAGCCCATAACCGGGCACTCTCACGAAGTTTATACTTCACCTCGACACCGCAGGGTACAAGAGGAACATGATGAGATGAGATGAGATGACGATTTTTGTGAGCCGGGTTTCTTCAGTGTTCACATCTGTAGAATGCCAGTGTTCACATCTGTAGAATGCCAGTGTTCATATCTGTAGAATGCCAGTGTTCACATCCGTAGAATGAAAGCGTTCACATATGTAGAATGACAGTGTTCACATATGTAGAATGCCAGTGTTCACATCTGTAGAATGCTAGCATTCTACAGATGTGAACACTGGCATTCTACATATGTGAACACTGTCATTCTACATATGTGAACGCTTTCATTCTACGGATGTGAACACTGGCATTCTACATATATATGTTCACATCTGTAGAATGCCAGTGTTCATATGTGTAGAATGCCAGTGTTCACATCTGTAGAATGCCAGTGTTCACATCTGTAGAATGCCAGTGTTTGCACCTGTAGAATGCCAGCGTTCACATCTGTAGAATGCCAGTGTTCACATCTGTAGAATGCCAGCGCTCACATCTGTAGAATGACAGCGTTCACATATGTAGAATGACAGTGTTCACATATGTAGAATGACAGTGTTCACATATGTAGAATGCCAGCGTTCATATCTGTAGAATGCCAGTGTTCACATCTGTAGAATGACAGTGTTCACATGTGTAGAATGACAGCGTTCACATATGTAGAATGACAGTGTTCACATGTGTAGAATGACAGTGTTCACATGTGTAGAATGACAGTGTTCACATCTGTAGAATATCAGTGTTCACATCTGTAGAATGCCAGCGCTCACATCTGTAGAATGCCAGTGTTCACATCTGTAGAATGCCAGCGTTCATATCTGTAGAATATCAGTGTTCACATACGTAGAATGCCAGCACTCACATCTGTAGAATGCCAGTGTTCACATATGTAGAATGCCAGTGTTCACATATGTAGAATGACAGTGTTCACATCTGTAGAATGATAGTGTTCACATCTGTAGAATGATAGTGTTCACATATGTAGAATGACAGTGTTCACATCTGTAGAATGATAGTGTTCACATATGTAGAATGCCAGTGTTCACATCTGTAGAATGCCAGCATTCATATCTGTAGAATATCAGTGTTCACATCTGTAGAATGCCAGCGCTCACATCTGTAGAATGCCAGTGTTCACATCTGTAGAATGCCAGCGTTCATATCTGTAGAATATCAGTGTTCACATATGTAGAATGCCAGCACTCACATCTGTAGAATGCCAGTGTTCACATCTGTAGAATGCCAGTGTTCACATATGTAGAATGACAGTGTTCACATCTGTAGAATGATAGTGTTCACATCTGTAGAATGATAGTGTTCACATATGTAGAATGCCAGTGTTCACATCTGTAGAATGCCAGCATTCATATCTGTAGAATATCAGTGTTCACATCTGTAGAATGCCAGCGCTCACATCTGTAGAATGCCAGTGTTCACATCTGTAGAATGCCAGTCGTTCATATCTGTAGAATATCAGTGTTCACATATGTAGAATGCCAGCACTTCACATCTGTAGAATGCCAGTGTTCACATATGTAGAATGCCAGTGTTCACATATGTAGAATGACAGTGTTCACATCTGTAGAATGATAGTGTTCACATCTGTAGAATGATAGTGTTCACATATGTAGAATGACAGTGTTCACATCTGTAGAATGACAGTGTTCACATCTGTAGAATGACAGTGTTCACATATGTAGAATGACAGTGTTCACATATGTAGAATGACAGTGTTCACATCTGTAGAATGCCAGTGTTCACATCTGTAGAATGACAGTGTTCACATATGTAGAATGCCAGTGTTCACATCTGTAGAATGACAGTGTTCACATCTGTAGAATGACAGTATTCACATATGTAGAATGCCAGTGTTCACATCTGTAGAATGCCAGTGTTCACATCTGTAGAATGACAGTGTTCACATCTGTAGAATGACAGTGTTCACATATGTAGAATGCCAGTGTTCACATCTGTAGAATGCCAGTGTTCACATCTGTAGAATGCCAGTGTTCACATCTGTAGAATGCCAGTGTTCACATCTGTAGAATGCCAGTGTTCACATCTGTAGAATGTCAGTGTTCACATCTGTAGAATGACAGTGTTCACATCTGTAGAATGACAGTGTTCACATCTGTAGAATGCCAGTGTTCACATCTGTAGAATGCCAGTGTTCACATCTGTAGAATGCCAGTGTTCACATCTGTAGAATGACAGCGTTCACATCTGTAGAATGACAGCGTTCACATATGTAGAATGACAGTGTTCACATCTGTAGAATGCCAGTGTTCACATCTGTAGAATGACAGTGTTCACATCTGTAGAATGCCAGTGTTCACATCTGTAGAATGCCAGCGCTCACATCTGTAGAATGACAGTGTTCACATATGTAGAATGACAGTGTTCACATCTGTAGAATGCCAGTGTTCACATCTGTAGAATGACAGTGTTCACATATGTAGAATGACAGTGTTCACATATGTAGAATGACAGTGTTCACATCTGTAGAATGACAGTGTTCACATCTGTAGAATGACAGTGTTCACATCTGTAGAATCCCAGTATTCACATCTGTAGAATGCCAGTGTTCACATCTGTAGAATGTCAGTGTTCACATCTGTAGAATGACAGCGTTCACATATGTAGAATGACAGTGTTCACATATGTAGAATGCCAGTGTTCACATCTGTAGAATGCCAGTGTTCACATCTGTAGAATGCCAGTGTTCACATCTGTAGAATGCCAGTGTTCACATCTGTAGAATGCCAGTGTTCACATCTGTAGAATGATAGTGTTCACATATGTAGAATGACAGTGTTCACATATGTAGAATGCCAGTGTTCACATCTGTAGAATGACAGTGTTCACATCTGTAGAATGACAGCATTCACATATGTAGAATGTGAGTGTTCACATCTGTAGAATGTGTAGTGTTCACATCTGTAGAATGTGAGTGTTCACATCTTTAGAATGTCAGTGTTCACATCTGTAGAATGTGAGTGTTCACATCTGTAGAATATCAGTGTTCACATCTGTAGAATGTCAGTGTTTTTCTAGTCTTCTTCTTGGGGCATGATATTCTAAAACATGTTTCTGTAACATTCCAGTTCCGAAGGCGGGGTTGTCTTCTGTAGTAATTGTGAAATTGTCCATGATTAACATTGCATGTTGTCACAGGAAAGATGCTGGTTCTCAACATGTTTACTGGAACTGGTTGGCTGGCGTTGGGCCATAGATTCTAACTGCTGTTGAACCTCTGCATTGATATGACCATTCTGTGTCTGACCTCTGTTGGGTCATAGATTCTGACTGTTGTTGAACCTCTGCATTGATATGACCATTCTGAGTCCGATGTCTGTTGAAGAGTGCCCAATTGTTGCTGATTATGAAGCCAAGATATTAAACAGTTTTTGTCATTCTCAGTTTCTTCCTTGTGGTGATTTATACAAACCGTTCTCAGTTTCTTCCTTGTGGTGATTTATACAAACCAACTCACTGTTGGAGGTGCTTTGATGGTAATTAGCAGGAGACCAGAAAGGGACATAAATCTGAAGTTGTACATTGTGTGTTCTCCAGGATTGCTTCCCTGGAAATATCAACATGGCATTCATCATTAAACCGGAGAAGTTCTGGGAGAAACAGAGGACCAGTCTTGGCAGCTCCAAGTATAACTTTGAGGTGGGTGCCTGTCTGTCACATGTTGTTGTAGTAGACAGCTGTTGATTCACGTGTTCACTTGTGAACTACTTGAAGCAGTGCTCACTGGTGATAATTGGCTTTTATCCCGGTAGACAAGCAAGATGTTCATTCCCAGCATGATTGTGAGCCCTCTAAGTGGTGAGTGCAAGACTCGGCTGCTGGTTGTCTGCTATCATCATGAGGAATTACTGTGACTCTCTTGCAGTCTTGCAGCATGCAAAATGTGTTGTTCTCAGCAAGCTTCATCGCAGCACAGACCTTGGTGATCCTGTCTATGTTAGCTGGACCAGGATGTCCCACATAGGAGGTGAAGAGAGACTAGTATCTGCCCAGGATGTCCCACATAGAGGTGAAGAGAGACTAGTTTCAGCCCAGGATGTCCCACATAGAGGTCAAAAGAGACTAGTGTCTGCCCAGGATGTCCCACATAGAGGTGAAGAGAGACTAGTGTCTGCCCAGGATGTCCCACATAGAGGTCAAAAGAGACTAGTGTCTGCCCAGGATGTCCCACATAGAGGTGAAGAGAGACTAGTGTCTGCCCAGGATGTCCCACATAGAGGTGAAGAGAGACTAGTATCAGCCCAGGATGTCCCACATAGAGGTCAAAAGAGACTAGTATCTGCCCAGGATGTCCCACATAGAGGTGAAGAGAGACTAGTATCAGCCCAGGATGTCCCACGTAGAGGTCAAAAGAGACTAGTATCTGCCCAGGATGTCCCACATAGAGGTGAAGAGAGACTAGTGTCTGCCCAGGATATCCCACATAGAGGTCAAAAGAGACTAGTATCTGCCCAGGATGTCCCACATAGAGGTGAAGAGAGACTAGTGTCTGCCCAGGATGTCCCACATAGAGGTGAAGAGAGACTAGTATCAGCTCAGGATGTCCCACATAGAGGTGAAGAGAGACTAGTATCTGCCCAGGATGTCCCACATAGAGGTGAAGAGAGACTAGTATCTGCCCAGGATGTCCCACATAGAGGTGAAGAGAGACTAGTATCTGCCCAGGATGTCCCACATAGAGGTGAAGAGAGACTAGTATCTGCCCAGGATGTCCCACATAGAGGTGAAGAGAGACTAGTATCAGCCCAGGATGTCCCACATAGAGGTGAAGAGAGACTAGTGTCTGCCCAGGATGTCCCACATAGAGGTGAAGAGAGACTAGTATCTGCCCAGGATGTCCCACATAGAGGTGAAGAGAGACTAGTATCTGCCCAGGATGTCCCACATAGAGGTGAAGAGAGACTAGTATCTGCCCAGGATGTCCCACATAGAGGTGAAGAGAGACTAGTGTCAGCCCAGGATGTCTCACATGGAGGTGAAGAGAGACTAGTGTCTACCCAGGATGTCCCACATAGAACGAACGAACGAACGAACGAACAGACTTTATTTTCAAAGGGTAACAAATTGGGCACGCTGGCCCGTCTT
>JACEFZ010014782.1:67500-298048 GCA_014155875.1 Cepaea nemoralis | reverse complement strand
GTCTGTTCATTGAAGTTCTCATTCTCATCCAACCACAGAGAAAGAAACTGACCAACATTGATATTTCAGCAGGGTAAAACAAAACCTGCTGTGTCCATACAGTTCCGGTTAATTTGGTAAATAGTACATTTGTTTACATTTATGTTGTAAGTTGAGCAGGACTGTAGAAGGTGCCTGGCCGTCAGCAAAGAACTTCATTCTCCGACAGAAATGTCATGAACCTGAAAATAACCTACTGATTTATTTGAGATATTAATATAGAGGTCAGGGTGTGAATCGGGAGGAAGAAGAAGTATATAATATTTTTGATTTGACAAAACATTAAACATAATGTTATAGCAAAGGTGTGTGCAGGTTTGTCAGGTTTGATCAATAATTCCCAGCACAGGGTAGAATAATCACACATGAAATCAGTTAACTAACTAACTAACTAACTAACATGAAATCAGTTAACTAACTAACTAACATGAAATCAGTTAACTAACTAACTAACATGAAATCAGTTAACTAACTAACTAACATGAAATCAGTTAACTAACTAACTAACATGAAATCAGTTAACTAACTAACTAACATGAAATCAGTTAACTAACTAACTAACATGAAATCAGTTAACTAACTAACTAACATGAAATCAGTTAACTAACTAACTAACATGAAATCAGTTAACTAACTAACTAACATGAAATCAGTTAACTAACTAACTAACATGAAATCAGTTAACTAACTAACTAACATGAAATCAGTTAACTAACTAACTAACATGAAATCAGTTAACTAACTAACTAACATGAAATCAGTTAACTAACTAACTAACATGAAATCAGTTAACTAACTAACATGAAATCAGTTGAGATGAGGAAATATAAAAACATAGACCAGCAGCTTAGGAGTTTCTTTTTTCATTCCTTCACTTTGAACTTGAGCATCGTCCACACCTGTGGTACTACTACTAGTACCGAGTGTTTGTAAATTCTCACTACACTTTGTATGTGGAACACATTTGAAAAATGAAGTACTTGATGTCATAAAAAATTTGCTTCACAGTCCATCATGAAGCAAATATGCAGCGAATGGCTGTTGTCTGTTGGAGTAAGTCTTTGCACTCCAAACAGAATGGTGTTATCAACGGAAGAAAGCGTTTTTCAAATTTGCTCTACATACAAAGTGTAGTGAGATTTTACAAACACTCTATATTTAATACTACTAGGGAGAGCTCTGGGTTGATTTTTGTATGTGGGTTAGCTGTCCCTATTACTGGTGTCTCCAATAATTGAACCTGCTCCAACTTCTGAGTTACTTGTAATTTATGTCCTCAAGTCAAGGACAAGAAGTCAACATTTAAGTCCTACTTACTATGATGCTGAAATTGAGGCAATGAAGATAGCAACAGAGAAATTAATAAATATCAGCGATGGTACACAACCTGTGGTGCTATTGACAGATGAAAAATCAGTACTCGAAGTGCTTCTGTCTGGGAAATTGCCAGTACTAAGGACGCTACTTTCTGAACTTAGCAGACAGCATAAGTTCCATACAGTGGATACCATCCCACTGTGGAGTACCCAGAAATGACAGAGCTGATCAATTGGCTAAGGAAGGAGCAAAAGAAGAATGGCCTGATGTGCCCGTTACATACCACCAAAAGAAAAGAATGATCAAATCAATCAGAAAGCCACCAAAACCTGCTCAAGATGACTACCACATTATGGACAGACCAGAACAAGTCATCATTCTGCGCCTCAGAACAGGACCCAATAGATTACGCAACCACATGTATACAAAATTCAAGACTGGTGAATCAGCCATGTGCACATGTGGACTGGTGTCGCAGACAGCAGAGCACATACTCCTAGACTGCCCAAAATATAACATATCTAGGCAAACCTTCTGGCGTAGAGAGACGACAATGGAAGATAAACTCTATGGACTGCTGAGTGAACTAAAAAAAGACAATTAAATTCATACAAGAGACAACATTGCAGTTATAGACATATTTCAAGCAAACAAAAGTAGAAGTCCTACTGACTGACCATCAAGCTTTAGAGATAAAAATCCACCTGAAGTGTGGATGTAGAAACTGGTAGCACGTCTTATTCCACCACAGTAAACACAAGCAGTAGTATAATTTATGAATGTAAAGTGAGAGTAGTTGAGATAAAGTTGGACAGTTGTATAATTTAACAATATTTAAGTTATTACTTAATTACCTGTTTTGGTTGAGAGAAGGGAAAGAAAAATGTTTCTGAAAGAGACTGAATCAAATTATAATGTACAGTTATCTCTGTGGCGAAGTGGTTAAGCCATTTGACTCGTGCTCCGAAGTTTGTGGGTTCGATTCCGGGCCGCGTCCTTTGGTTCACGAGTTAAATGTTTCAGAGACTCCTGTGGGTCGTTGCTAAAAGCTACGGAGTTCGTGCTTTGTGCGACGCTTTCCGTGCTGTGGAAAGATACCGAGCCATATGGGATAAAACCCGGTGCAATGAAGTCGACCCTGTCGACTGTTAAGCGACTGTTAAGTAATGTAACATTAAAAGGATATAGAAAAATAATATTGTCCAAAAATAAATTTCAGTTAGTTTTTGTTAGTTTTGTAGTGTAGTTTCTCTCCGTATTCTAAAGCTGCACATAAGATGAGCAGAAATTTATTTGGTGTTTGTAATTTAAATGCCTCAACATTTCACTTCTAGATGAAGAAAAAGAAAATGAAGGCTCTGGAGGAGACAATGAAACTGAGCCTGTGGAGGTGCAGGTGGCCAGAGATGAACTAAAGGTGTTGCATGAAGAGAAACACAAAACAGAGAGGGTCAAGACCACAATACAGAGAGAGCTGGAGACTGCCAGAAACAAGACTCACAAACTGGAAGAGGTAATCTAACGTCTGGAGGTGCACACAAAATCGATTTCCTGTTTGTAGCCACACAGAAAGAAACGTTGTGCCTGTGAATAAAATCTGTGAAGATTGTTGTTGAGAAGTCTTGCATAAACAATAATGGTGCTCTTACTTCATCAGTTTATCTGGTTTTTAATGTCCTTTTAACAATTACATTAGACGTGATGTGACAGTTGTGACAATGAGGGAAGGCATGGTTCAAGGAAGAAGAGCCTGAGGTCAATCAGCACAGAGATAGACACTGGGCATTGCAGATGCCTTGGGCATGAGAGTGCATGAGACAGGATAACTGGCAGGGATCAAGGACTTTCTTGGCAGTTATAATGAGAGCATAGCCCCTGCTAAATGATGTTGATTGGCATGATGTTTTTATGGCTTGCATATAAGTTTTCTTATCTGTATACATATTCCAGGCATTGTTTTTTTTTTTTTACTTTTTTTGTGCCAGTCCTTAATTTCTCACCTTGTCTGTTCTTGTGACTCCAAATGCACTTCTTTCTTTTAAATATCTTTCTTGGAGTTCATATTTGTCAGTTAAAACAAACAAATTGATATGAAAGTACTGTTAATTTTTTGTACTTTTGTCTCTGGAGGCATGTATGAATGTTATAGCAATGATTATAACTGGTACATTGCTGTGTCTGCATTTTGGATATTTGTTTTTACGTAAAGTGTAGTTCACAAATCAGAATACTAAATGTGGTCAGATGTAACATTTCTTACTCAGATGATCCCAGTACGCATCAGCAGTGCAGACCAGCAGGAAATCCTTCATCTGCTGTGCCGAGTCCACCAGCTAGAAATACAGTCTCTGGAAGGGCAGTCAGCCAGTTTGCTGAGGGATTTCCAGATTCGTCACAAGGATATGGTCATCACTAAACTGCACCACTCTCGTAACTTATCAGATGACATCATCAAGTGCCAGAAAAAAATAATTGATGGTAGAGTATTTCACTTATATTATGTCTTATATTAATTGGAGTCTGTTCACTAAACTACACCAGTCTTGGAACTTATCAGATGACAACATCCCCTGGGAAGGTTAACCCGGTCAACAAATGCCCGCAGAAGTCGGATGTGTCGGCCTAATGGCGCAAGAACGCAGCTCTGCTGTAAACAGGCACAACGCAGTCACATCCGGAAAAAAAATCCGGATGAACGCAGAAGAAGAAGATGGCAACATCAAGTGCCATAAAAAAATAATTGATGGTAGAGTATTTCATTTATACTATATCATATATTGGTTGGAATCTGTTGACAATGAAATGTTTAGACCCTTAGAAGAAACATGACCAATTTGTGCCTAATCCTTGCCAGTCCATATGTACAGGGCTGGAATCAAGACCTGGTTGCATTATAATGTGCCTATCCACAGATGTGAAATTTCAGTACATGACTTGCACACCCCACTGGTTTCTGGACTTGAAGAGGGGAAGGAGAGTTCTGCAACATGGCCCCTGTGAAGGTGGTATTTTGGTACCGAGTCAGGAGAAAAGTCTCTACACCAGCCTCACTCCGATGGATGCCAGCTCTTGTCAGGGCCTAGGTGATCTGTTCATCTACATCAGACTTAAGAGTTGATACTGACAGTCTACCAGAGAATCCACAACCCACCAACCAATTAACCAACCCACTAACATATATAAAACAACTCATCTTACACTGGATGTTGACTGTGAACATCTTTTCATTTCTTAGCTTATTTGATGGTAAGCGACTCTTTAGAATCTCTGTGTTTCTTACATACAAGCATCTGTGCTGAGAACTGATAGCATTTTAGTTTATGCTTTGGGCAAATGGCAATTAATTGACTTAAAAATACAGCAAAAAGTTACAAGAATCCAAGTCTACATTTTTACAAAATAATTAAATCATCATCATCATCATCATCATCATCATCATCATCATCATCATGCAAGGTTAACTGCAGAACATTGCTCTCATTTCGGCTCATTGAAAAGATTTTACTTTCACCAGTTTCCATGCTCACATATGTTGACACTTAGAGTGTCTTTAGTGTCCTGTGTCAACCTTCCTGTTGGTTGAACTCTGCTTCTCTTTCCAGGAGCCACACCTTCCGTAAATGTTCCTGAAGGTTAAAGATGAAAGGATCCACTTCATTGCACTTTGCTTGGTTTTACTCTATTTGGCTCAATCTTTTGCCACAGAACTGTAAGCTGTCTGCTTTGAGCATTGCACAAAGCACAAACTTAGCAGCTCAAGCTCTTTGGAAAAATTGCACTCTTGGTCTGAACAATACTGTCCAAAAAGGAAGCCATGACCTTCACAGCAGCCAGCTTGACCACTTTGCCACATGGCCTGCCCTGTTTTAACCGTGACTGTTAATATGATTAAAGAAACCCACACAAGTTGTAATTCTCATAAATCGCTGAGCAGTGAATCAAATGACTAGTCTTCTCGGGTAAGGGTCACTCTGGTTTTTGATAAAAGATTAATTATTATTTTCATTTATCTTTTGTAGGTGCTTATCATTATACTTATCTTTTTTATTTAGATTACAAGTTGAAAAGTACCCCAGAACTGGAACATCTGTATGAACTATATACAGAAGAACAGAAGCACAGACTTGTCAAAGGGGAGGATATCAGTTCATTTTCTTCTATTGACAAGGTAGTAACTGTTTATTTTCTTTGTATGAATAACGTTTATTGACAAGGTAGTAAATACATCACTGTTTACTTTCTTTGTATGAATAACTTTTATTAACAAGGTAGTAACTGTTTATTTTCTTTGTGTGAATAACATTTATTGACAAGGTAGTAACTACATCGCTGTTTACTTTCTTTGTATGAATAACGTTTATTGACAAGGTAGTAACTACATCGCTGTTTACTTTCTTTGTATGAATAACGTTTATTGACAAGGTAGTAACTACATCGCTGTTTACTTTCTTTGTATGAATAACGTTTATTGACAAGGTAGTAACTATATCACTGTTTACTTTCTTTGTATGAATAACTTTTATTAACAAGGTAGTAACTGTTTATTTTCTTTGTGTGAATAACATTTATTGACAAGGTAGTAACTACATCACTGTTTATTTTCTTTGTATGAATAACGTTTATTGACAAGGTAGTAACTACATCACTGTTTATTTTCTTTGTATGAATAACGTTTATTGACAAGGTAGTAACTACATCACTGTTTACTTTCTTTGTATGAATAACTTTTATTGACAAGGTAGTAACTACATCACTGTTTATTTTCTTTGTATGAATAACTTTTATTGACAAGGTAGTAACTGTTTACTTTCTTTGTATGAATAACTTTTATTGACAAGGTAGTAACTTCATCACTGTTCTTTGTATGAATAACCTTTATTGACAGGGTAGTAACTACATCACTGTTTACTTTCTTTGTATGAATAACCTTTATTGACAGGGTAGTAACTACATCACTGTTTACTTTCTTTGTATGAATGGCTTTTATTGACAAGGTAGTAACTACATCACTGTTTACTTTCTTTGTATGAATGGCTTTTATTGACAAGGTAGTAACTACATCACTGTTTACTTTCTTTGTATGAATGGCTTTTATTGACAAGGTAGTAACTACATCGCTGTTTACTTTCTTTGTATGAATGGCTTTTATTGACAAGGTAGTAACTACATCACTGTTTACTTTCTTTGTATGAATGGCTTTTATTGACAAGGTAGTAACTGTTTACTTTCTTTGTATGAATAACTTTTATTGACAAGGTAGTATCTACATCGCTGTTTATTTTTTTTTTTTGGTATGAATATTTTTTTATTGACAAGGTAGTCTCTACATCACTGTTTACTTTCTTTGTATAAATAAATTCTGTTGGGAAGGTGGTAATTACATCACTGTTCGCTTTATTTGTATGAATAAATTCTGTTGGGAAGGTAGTAATTACATCTTTGTTCGCTTTATTTGTATGAATAACACAGTTTTCTTCTTTTGACACGATAGTTACTACATTTCTGTTCACTTCTTGTGCATGAATAAGACAGTTTTCTTCATTTAACTCATTAGCCACTAAGATCTGTTGAGAGTGGCAAATTTCATACATCTGGAAAAGTAATTAAATGTCAGCTAATAATTTTAACTATAACAAACAAAAATGTGTTTAAATCTGTAAGCTACAGAGAGAGAGAGAGAGAGAGAGAGAGAGAGAGAGAGAGAGAGAGAGAGAGAGAGAGAGAGAGAGAGAGAGAGAGAGAGAGAGAGAGAGAGAGATCATCGTTTATTAATATATATTATATTGCTGTTATTTCTACCATGTTCTATTGTTTAATGGTTAATTGTGTCTCTCCTGAAATATTCTTTGCAGATTGTTTCAACAAGCAACCTGAATTCTATAACATCACCTAAACATAAAAGGTAAGTGACTCATTGACTTTTTAACTGCTCAAATTTATCCGCTGTTCTACGATGGCTGCAAACAAGTGATTTCATTGTCATACCAACAGTACACCAATATAAAGAAGTACAGATATGTTTTTGTCATTCACTGTGCATGAAACAGATAAGCTTTTTCTATTTTAAAATTTAAGACAACGTATTCCCTTAGTGAATTTAAACACAGATGCTATAAACAATATATTTTACGATTTCTTGCCTGGCATATTTCGCTGAATTGTTGTATTTTAATGTAGAATACAATATTTCAATATATTTTACAAATAAACATACGGCCAGGTATTTTTGTTGTGGTCAATGAAATGCACCATGTTTATAATTATAAGAGAGAAAGAGTGTAAAATGGAATATAGCGATGGTGGCAGAGTGGTTAGTGTGTTTGCTTACCCAGACAGTGATCCAGGCTCACTTGCCAGTAATGACAGGACTGACTTGCTGACCAGTTCAGCACTGGCGACCCATCATCACAGAATGGCTGCCAGATATTTTCAGAGTTAGTGAAAATTATCAGGAAAGTCCAGACCATGAGGAAAGGAATTAGCCACACCACCTCCTGGGAAGACTAAACCCTGTCAACAAATTCTGAGAAGTCAGATGTGTCTGCCAAAAGATGTAAATATATAACCCCTACATCTCAGCTGTAAAGAGGCAGTTACATTAATAATTTAAAAAAATAAAAATTAGACAAACAAAGAAGAGGAAGGGAATTAGTCATTTCACAACCTAATACTATGATCTAGTATGTCTAGTAAAGCCTAATCCCTAACAATCCTATGCCATTTGCTGTGTAGCATATGCCAAGATAGAAACTAAAATTCTAAGCAAACTGAATTCAGTCTATAAAAATAAAATTTACAAACAAGACAATCTGAACATAGCCATAGTTTCTTTTTGTATCTTTCAGTGAAGCAGAAGACAGCAACAAGGTATTTACTCAAAGTGCTAAAGCTAAACACATCCAGAGAATGGCAGAAACAGGGCAGCTGTATAAAAACGAACCTGGCTTGGCGGAACCTTCCAGCATGCCAGCAAACCCATCAAGAATATCTTATGAAGACAGGACTGTCATTAATGCCAACACAAGGAGCATTGCTGCACTGGCAGCCAAAAAAAGATATCAGGCCAACACAGTTAGTGGAGTCAATGAGAAGTTTGGGGCACGGCCTTTGTACCGCCCCCAGCCTCAGATTGATGACAATAACTTTGATGACTTCGGTAGCATTCTGACCCCGAGTCGCCTGGCGCAGCATAACCGCAACATGGAGGACAGTTCCTTTGGGTTTGGGCTTAATGATGATGCTTTAGAAAAAGTCAGTGTTTTCACTGATCAGAGCTTGCCGCCTCTTCGAACTATAGGAGGAATAGGCAGTAAGCACATTCTGGAGCAAGAAGAGGCTCGGAGAGTTGCTGTCCGCTACAACGGAAACAGTAACACTAATGGGGGATACTTCGAGGTAGGTAATATAAGGTAGTCTAGATCTGATCATTCTACAAAAATGTGTCTAAATTCATATGTATGAAAATAATTTCTCTGTTCAGTAAGGGCCAAGGGATTATAATGAGTACATTGAACATATTTCATTATTGTTCCGAAATTCTTATGATTTTAGGTATTCATTTTCACTTTACTGTTCTATCTATACCATAAAGATCTATCATTAATTAATAAGTATAATTATTATGAGCTACCGTATGACAGTAAACGGTACTTCCTGCTTTCTGTTAGCTCTGAATGTTAGGTGGCACTTACCAAACATGACACCCCACATTTTGCCAACGGCTTCGGGCAGAGGAGTGCAATTGGGAGGGTGCAAGCCTTATCCTCGTGCGAGGAAATGCAACCAAAAGACTAAATGTTGTGGCAGAGCATGCCAGGTCCTAAGCCTTGGTTGGCAACTGGTCTAGGATCAAATATGCTAGCCCCATATTTTTTAGATCAATCTGTATTTTATGGGTGATGTGGTCAGTATCACGCTGGCCGTAGTTACTTCCCATGTAATCTCCTGGTGCCTATTTTAGACTGAGTTGACCTGGGAGTCCAAGTCAGTGAAAAAGTCTCACATTTTGGGAATTCAAACACATGGTCAGCAGGCGAGGATACTAGCAACAACACTACTACACCTCCCACGATTTAATATGCTTGGTTAGTTACATATCCATTACAGGATATCGTAGTCAACTCCATAATTGTTTTGGCTGCTTGTGATCTCTTGGCAATTTAACGTTCAGTAGAATCACAGACACTGGAAGAGAGCAGTGAAGGAGGGCATGGTTCCTGGGAGAAGAGGCAGGGCTGGATAAGTATGAAGATGGACACAGGACATTGCAGGCTCCTTGGACATGAGGCTGCATGAGGTGGGAGAACTGCGGAGGGGTTGAGAGACTTTTAGGCAGGCTATGATGAGAGCGATGTTCTGCAAAGTAGCTACTACATGATGATGAGTTTACTATAGTCTCCATCAAGACTATCAGGAAAATTAGCATGCATATCCTTTTATATCATTAGGGTCTATCAGAAAGCAATGGGAAACTACTGAACGTAAACTTGCCAAGAAATCACAAACAGCCAAAAATGATGGGGTTGACTGCGACATCCTGTAAAAGATATGCAACTAACATTTATGTATTATGCCCAATCACAACCTAGTTCCACCCTAGTATTCCCCTCCAGAGATGTGAAGTTCTAGTACAGACTTGGCAGACCAATCTGTTTTCTGGGTTTGGAGAGGGGTAGAAGAACTCTGTAACATGGTCCCTCTGGAGATGTACTCTGGTACCAGGTTGGGAGAAAAGTCTCTACATTTGTCTCACTCCCATAGAGTCCAACCCTGTTCAGAGCTCAGATAACCTGAACGCCATTGCATTGGACTTAAGAGTTAAAACAAAGTATTCCAGAGAACACACAACCAACCAACCAACCAACCAACCAACCAACCAACCAACCAACCAACCAACCAACCAACCAGCCAGCCAGCCAGCCAGCCAGCCAGCCAGCCAGACAACTAACCAACTAATCATTAGAGGACATACATCACCAGTCAGTTTACATATTGAATGTTGAAATATGTCAAGGTTAAACAAACATAATTCACAGACATTTCAGTGGCTGGAGGCCATGAAAATAGCCGGAAAATAAATTGATTGGCACATTTTGAAGAACAGAGATAATCTTTGCTTTATTTTAGCTAGTTTTAGTTAACAAATAATCATTTATGGGTTACACAAATAAACGTTTATGTGTTATATTTCTCTTGTACAGTAAAAAGGGACACCTACCAAATGAATAATGCAGAACATCCTTAGGGCAGAGTAACTTAAGAGGTGATGAAGGCTGGTGGAGACCTGGTTTACTTCATGTCTGGACTGGGGAGTGTTTTTAAAAAATAAAATGAGAAAATGATGGCATGCTCTTCTCTGATACTAGGGTAATGGATTGGACATCTCGCTTTCTTGGACAAGGTCAATAAATTGGGAAGTTAAAAATCTCTTAGCAGTTTAAAACTGAAAAGCGCAGGCTAAGTGGGCCACTGCCCAGTATAAATTTCAAAATTAGGAAACCTGCCCATGAAAGGAGTGTTTGTTGCAATTATGCACACATTTGGATCTTCACCGGTACCATGGAGTTTTGTGTACTGTGCTGGAATTCTCCTTGGGTGATGTATGGAAGGAGATTGGAGTACTTATGGAGATATCCATGTGTAGTAAAACCAGACAAGACATGTAGTTTTATTTCTCAAGGACAAACTGTCATGTAGCCTTGGTGGTAAGCATGCTTTGTCTAAAGTTTGTCTCTTGTGCTGAGTATTTCATGTTTTGTGATGGCTTATTTTTCTTTTTCACTTGTATCAATGACATCTACAATTAAAAATTAATATGTTCTGAACATTTGGCCTGTCTCTTTCAGAAGTCACGGAATCAGGCAAGGAACACCTCCAAGAGGCAGCGAAGTCGACAAAGAAGAAAACTTTCTACTACTAATGGCCTCAGACCCAAGGGTAATCACTCACCCTTTATTATTTCCCATGCCTGATCATACAGCCTTTTATTATTTATTTTCTAAGCCTTTTCTTTTTTTTTTGATTCATCTCTTGCGTGTAATTGGTGTCCCAGGATGTAAAACCAGGAGTTTCTACTCAAGATCTGCGCGGGTGCTACGGAGTTCGTGCATCAAGCGAAGCCATCCTTGAGTGAATTTTCAGCAGCGTGTGTGGTTATCAGCAGTCTGTGTTTACGTTTTTTCAACATGGCGGAAGAACGTCTTCTTTCCGAGCGATCAACAGTCAACATAACGAAGCGGCGTGGTAGCCGCGCAGGGACAAAGAAGCAAGGTAAGCGCGGGGGTTTGAGACGTTTTAGACTCAAGTGTCACCGTCTAGGACTCAGGAACATCCGTATTCTATATTGGAACTGTGCCAGTGTAAAACAACGGGGCTCTATTTTAGAAACCCTAGTTTACAGGAACGACATTGTAGCACTCCAGGAGACGAGACTGGGCGATCAGCTACTCCGAATTGCCGGCTTCAAATGTTTCTACAACAGACGACATCTGGGAACGGCGATTCTCGTTCGCGACAGCATGGTGGCGTCAGAGCTAGACATGTCCAGTTGGGACAGTGACGATATACAAATACAGGCGTTGAGAGTTCATTCCAGTATACCATTCGTGTTGGTTAATGTTTATGCCCGCAATGCGAGTGTGGACGCCCAGAAGTGGCAGTGCTTAAGTGGCATATTAGGCCACGAGAGAAATGTTATTTTCTGTGGTGACTTCAACGCTAAAGGCAGATCATGGGGAAACACTTCCTCCAATACACAAGGGGAGGAGCTCGACACTGCACTGGAAACCATCGACCTGGTTTGTATCAACAGTGGCTGTGTCACCAGGACAGCAAGCCGTCCAGGGCGATGAGGACAGTGCTATTGATCTGGCGCTAGTTTCACCTTCACTCACTACAGTGTGTAGATGGGGTGTGCCTAGGACACCATGGCAGCGACCACCACCCTTGCAGCATATTGGTGGAGAAAGGCAGAACCAGGCAGCACAAGCTAAAGGTAAAGACGTTCCAGTATGACAGTACAGGGCAAGATGTGGTGAGCAAAATAAGACGTGACAAGCGCAGAACGTTTCAGGGCAGGAGAAAAAGCTGGGAGCAGCCACCGTGGTGGAGTTTCGAGGTGGAGAAGGCTTGGGTGGATAAGCGTAGTGCTGTAAGGAGATGGCAAAATGCCAAGAAGAACAGAGCTGGTCATCCTAGTCCCTGCTTGCACTTAGAAAGAGAGATGCACACAAAAGTAAGCTATTTAAAAAAACTGGTCAAGGTGGTTAAAAGCGAAAAATGGGCAGAGGTGTGTCAAAGAGTAAGCACAGACAAGTCACTGAAATTGTTCTGGCGACTACATAAAAGCATGAGTGGGGTAGTCAAGAATAAGAGCATTTCTGACTTCCAAGGTGCTGACCTCATCTGGCAGAGGACTGATGAGGACAAGGGCAAAGCCCTCTTTGAACGCTACCTTGAGCAGAGCAACCAGACAGACATGGGAGGCCGGAATCTGGCCAAGGAGGTCACCTCAGACAGATGCAAGGCCCAGAACACTTCGGATGAAGACACAGTGACAGTGAAAGAAATCAAGGCTGTGCTTCGACGATCAAAAAACAGTGCTCCAGGTCCTGATGGCATAAGATACGACGACATAAATAGGTGTACCGACAATGAGCTAGAGAAACTAGCAGACATGTACAACAACAGTATAGGGAGTGCTAGCATCAAGGAGGAATGGTTACATAGCTATCTGATTCCCTTGCCGAAGCCTGACAAAGACCACAAAAAAATTCAGGGATATCGAATTATAACCATGCAGAATACAGTAGGCAAGCTGCTGGAGAAGGTAATTGCCAGGAAAATATCAAGCCAACTAGAGAGGCAAGGTGTTTTCCCACCTACCCTGGGTGGGTACCGTCCAAAAAGAGAAACCTGGACCAATGCAGCAGTCTTTGCCCATGATGTCTATGAAGGTTTCCACTCAGGCACTGAAACTGTTGCTGCAGCGATTGATCTTGAGGACGCATACAACAGAGTACCACTGGTTTTTTTAATGTTTCAGCTTCTTGAACTAAACGTAAGTCCATTCCTCCTTAGTTGGATCGCTGCAGCCCTCTTCCAACGGAAAGTAGTTTTTAGATGTGGCAGTTGGACTTCGGAACCAACAACAATATATCCTGGCCTACCACAGGGATCACCATTATCTCCGGTACTGTTCAACGCCTACACAGTGAGAATCACCAGTGAGCAGATCACTGGACCTGGCAGGACATTGTCATATGCCGATGATGTTTTAGTGTATCGTCAGGGTAAGGATAGAGAGGAGGTTGCTGTGGAACTACAAACCGAACTCAATCGCATAAGTACTTGGTGTGATGAAGCTGGGGCAATGGTCAACCCAACAAAGGCAACAGTGACTTGGTTCTCGTTGAATAATCATATTGTCAACAATCCAACACCAACTGTAATGCTGTGTTCAGAGACGGTGGAAAGAACGCAGGCAATGAATTACCTGGGGATACGGTTTGATCGAAGCCTTGCTTATAATGTGCACATAGACCAGGTGATAACAAAGGCCAAGCGGGGCTTGGCAGCGATGCGGGTGATGGCGGCAGCAAACTGTGAGCAGCGCCATCTATGTCTTCTGTACGAGGGGCTGGTCATGTCTGTTTTGGAGTATGCAATGGCAATCCTGACTCTCAGCCATAAGCAGATAGAAAGGATGGAAAGGATACAGAATGAAGCTATGCGCATTATTCGTGGATGTACAAGAGATACAGCATGCAGGGCGATGCGCTACCTTCTTGATTTTCCAACCATTGAAGAGAGAATGCAAGTTTGCAGGGCACGCGCCTACCTCAGAATTAACGCAAACACACAGCATCCACTGCATAGTGAAATTAGGAAGGTGAAGGGCAGCAGGTTAAAAAGAGGACGGTCGTGGATGGGTCAAGCCGAAGACATTCTTCAACAGGTGTGTTCACTTGAGGACTTAGAACCTGGCGAGGAGTGGGTGCAAGTGCCAACAGACTTCTGCACATCCTTTTCAGTTTGCATCCAACTAGATAGAAAATGCAGACAAGAAAATCCGGCTGCTGTGGAGGCTGAAGTACAAGCGTTGATTTTCGAGAATTCGCTAGACAGTGACGCGGTCATCTACACAGATGGGTCGGTCGTCCGACATGTGAGAAGCTCATGGGCCTTTACAGCTCGGGCCGGAGGGAGAATTGTGAAGGAGGACTCTGGTGCTTTCACTGAAACCACAAGTAGCCTGACCATGGAAGTCATGGCAGTAAGTAAAGCAATAACATGGCTCGAGACACAGACATTCACTAGGGCTTGTTTCCTTAGCGACTCAATGAACATGATCAAGAGGATAGAGGAGGGGTCGATCCAAAGAGAATGGTTGCTGCCTCTGGAGCGGTCTCGGCTGGCAAAGATTAGTTTCATCTTCGTGCCAGGTCATGCGGGAGTACAAGGAAATGAGCGGGCTGACAAGCTCGCAGGTGAGGCTACTGTGGAGGGCGGACGCGCCATGGACCAGGCTGACATTCTGAATGCTCTACGAGAAGTGAGACTTTTGCAAGAACCAAGTGATGACTGTGAATCTACAACAATGGCCAGACTGCGAGAGCAGCAAATTAAAAGAGGGGTGGCCAAACAAGAACACTACGCAGGAAGCCAAAGAAGATTGATAAACCAACACAGAACTGGCGTCGTTGGCCGCTACACGCTGCAGGATTTGCTGAGGAGGGGATCCGAGCACTTATGGACTGAATGGTCCGATGTGCAACGAGGATGATCTGTCGACTAACTAACTAACTAACTAACTTTCTAAGCCTTTTTATTTCTGTCTGATTGGTTATGTTAAGGTTGTATTTTATCTTATCAGAGTAGATTTAAACAGACTGCATGTAATTATTCTGCTGAATTAGTTTGTTAAATAATTCATACTTGAACAAATGTTACGCTATGTTATGTTGATCAACATTACTGCACATGGAACATTCCCATACGTGCTTAATCCTCCAATACAACACCCTATTAGTTTATCTCTACTCGCTGTTCCTTTGTGGAGTTTGTATCTCGTCCTTAAAGATGACATCAATGTGCTTGGTCAGGCTTCACTTCCAGGTCGTGCAATAGGCTAGCATCAAACACTCATCAGTATCTGCCAGCTGGGTCAGTACTTGGACAATATCTATTCTGTCCATGCTTCTTCCTGCATATACAGGTGGGTTATCTGCCAGTGAGTCAGCACATTCTTTGCCCTTTATGTAAACGTGTTCATGTGTATACACCTAGGTAAGTGATGTGATGCGTTACATTTGAATTCTGTCTACTCATTCGGAGCGGAGACTGCCATTTGTGATGTTCTATAGCATGTTTCTGATGTCTATGATGACTATGTGTGTGACTTCTTGTTCTGCTGCCCATGCAAGTGCTCCATAGTCATGCTTGATGTTGTCACGTGTAAGACAAAATAATAATATTAGTCATGTCCCTGGTGGAGTTATTTAATGAAGATTTGAACACATCTCTCATCACCATGACCCTCAAAAGGTGGCCTGAACAATTCGAATTATCAAATTAATGAACCTGGGTTGAATCTATATGAAGATAGGCATTAGAATATATGGTTAGTTGCATATCCTTTACAGGACATTGCAGTAAACACCAGCATTTTTCCCTTTTGTGATCTCTTGGCAAGTTTATGTCCAGAAGTTTGCCATTGCTTTCTGAAAGATCAGGACCCATACCATTTCATAAAAAAACCAACGCAACGCAGTATGCTGCCAAATTGCACACAGCTAAGTTTCGAACGTGGGTATATGGAATCACGAACTGCGTCCATAACCCCTTCGCCATGGAGAATGTGTGGTAAGATTTCTTTAACTGTATTATAAATCAGTCTGTGTAGACTGTTTCAGTTGACATATGTGGGTGATTTAAAAAAAATGAATACATAATTTGAGTGATAGTAGTAAGTTATATTTTATTATGTTCCAGCTGATGATGCCTCAACTGTGAGATCTATTACACCCAACACTGTACACTCAGACAAGAACAAACGAATCAGCAATACCTCCAGCACAAGGAAGAATAAGAAATGTAAGTGTGAGAGTATTTTCCCTTGTTTGTATTTTTAAATCTCTGTCATGTTAGATTTTGTAAATATAAATAGCCAGATTTATAAGTTTCTTTTGTGTTCGGTTTTTGTCAGTATAAATAACCAGACTTGTAATCTCTCTTGGTTAGATTGTGTCAGAATAAATAGCCAGATTTGTAATCTCTGTAGTGTAACATTTTGTTAGTATAAAAAGACTGCTTATTAAGCTCTCTGGTATTAGATTTTGTCTGTATAAATAGCCAGATTTATACATTTCTGTAGTGTTAGATGTTGTCAGTATAAATATCCAGATTGATTGATTGATTGATCTAGGAACCGACATCACAGCATTCGGGATATTCCCATAAGCGCTCCGTCCCCATCCTCAGCAACCAGCAAAGAGTTCCAACACTAATAGTTCCAGTAGCCATCTGATTATATGTCCGTCTCGCCTTTCCTCTGAGCGTCGAGCGTTGGCCAGATCCTCTCGTCACTCCTCGCTGCCTCATTCTAACCAGACTAT
Source organism: Cepaea nemoralis (assembly GCA_014155875.1). Classification (NCBI taxonomy): domain Eukaryota; kingdom Metazoa; phylum Mollusca; class Gastropoda; order Stylommatophora; family Helicidae; genus Cepaea; species Cepaea nemoralis. The sequence continues at coordinate 281,078 of JACEFZ010014782.1, read as the reverse complement.
GGTGATCCATTTGCTCCTCCAAGGTGTACACGTGCTCCCACAAGGCCGCAACCAAATCTGCCTTGTCATGCATCAATACTCCACCAAGTTCTGCCGAGCCAGCCAATCTGTCCGCCTGTTCATTCCCCCGCACACCGGCATGCCCAGGAGAAAAGATCCAGGTGATGCTTGCTACCCTGTGACCTCCGAAGCGAAGCAAGCCACTCTGCACGAAGCTTGCCTGTTCTCACCCTTCTCAGCATGCTTTCTGAGTCAGTTACAATCACAATATGTGTATGTATCGTGTTTTCTATCCAGCGGAAAGCTGCACTGACCGCCTCCACCTCCATTCTTAAGCTAGATGTAGTGTCATCATACGCCAGGCTCTCCTGCACCAAACGCCGACCATTAGTTTTTGCCAAGAACCCCCAAGCACTTCTCCTACCTCTCAACACCGACCCATCTGTGTAGATAATCACATCACCCGGGCGAGAATTTTCCTGAATTAATTGCTGAATTTCCACTTCCGTGGCCCCTGCTGGCCACTCCCTGCACTCCCGGCTCAATGTGATTATAACTCTGCACAAGTCTGACTGCACGGCTGGCACTCTGACCCACTCCTCTCCTCGTCCTAATGTTCTCCAAGGGGCACACCTGTCTGATCGTATCCTCCGCCTGAGCCATCCATGATTTCCCTCTTATCAGTCTCTGACCCTTAACTACGTCCAGCGCCTCATGCAACGGGTGATCTGTGTCTGCAGCTACTCTGAGGTATGCCTTCGCTTGCATCACCTTGTGCCTACCAGCAACAGTAGGCAGACCAAGGATGTAACGCATACACACTACTGGAGTGTCTCTGGTGCATCCCAGAATGACCCGCATAGCTTCATTCTGTATGCGCTCTAATTTCACCAGCTGACTCTTTGAGACAGTGAGCAGTCCTAGTCCATAATCAATCACTGAGAGGATCAAGTGCTGGTATAGTGTGAAGAGCATTCTCTGCTCTGTATCCATTGCAGCCATAATTTTAAGTGCATTGAGTCCCTTTTGAGATCTTGTCACAACCGTCTCCACATGGTCCTTGAAGGACAGACTCCTGTCAAATGTGATTCCCAGATACTTCAGTTTGTTCTCTCTGTTGACGCTTCTACCATCTATCGTGAGGCTTGGGGCATCATCTCTCACAATCCTGTTGTCCAGAGAGCACCACAACACAGCCACCTTTTCCGGGTTGATGACAGCACTTATTTCAGTGCACCAGTCAATCACTTTGTCTACTGTCACCTGTAGCTCCTGGGCTGTTTGATCCCTATTTCTCCCCTGCCTGTATGCAAGAATATCATCTGCAAATGTTAGAATCCTTCCAACCCCTGGTGCTTCTAGGTATGCAATCTTGCTCGTATACACATTAAAGAGCACCGGTGATATTGCAGATCCCTGTGGCAGTCCCGGGGTTAAAATATGTGGCTCTGAGGTCCATGCGCCCAGACGGAGAGCAACCTGACGAGAATGCAGGACGGCCGCTATCCAGTTCACTAACCAGGGATTGACCCCCTTCTCCATAAGTGCGGTCATCAAAATATCATAGCGAACTCTATTGTACGCATCCTCGAGATCAAGCGCTGCCGCCATCGTTTCCTGTCTACTCTAGAACCCCTCATAAACGTCAAAGGCAAAGGTGGCCGCATTCGACCAGGTATCTTTTCCTGGCCTGTAGCTCCCCAGGCCTCTTGGAAGAAGCTTCCCCCTTTCCAAAATATCCTGCAGCTTAACAGCGACTATCTTCTCTAAAACCTTCCCAAATGTATTTTGAAGGGTGATGATCCTAAAGCCGCCAAGCTTTGAATGATCCTTGTATGGTTTTGGGAGAGGGATGAGATAGCTGTGCATCCAATCCTGCAGTACTGACGCTGTCCTAATGCTCTGATTAAAGCAGCCGGCCATCTCCTTCAGGTCCACATCGCTCAAAGCCTTCATGTGGCCATACCTGACACCATCAGGCCCTGGTGCCATGTCTTTTGCCTTTTGCAAAATATGTTTAACATCTTCAAACAATATGATGTCTTCGTAAGGCATATTCTCTATTGTGCCAGATAATTCCACTATAACTGCATCCCTGGTATCCGCATCACTGTGATTGGTCTGCTCTAAAAATCTCTGGAGAAACGCCTCCCCTTTCTCCTTGTCTGTTGTCAAGCGTACCCCATCCTCTTTATAAATTGTTCCCACTGTCATAGGCCGATCTTTTCTTTGCATTTGTCTGTACAGTTTCCAGAATTTATGCAGTGTTTTATCACCTCCAATCTCCTTCATAAAACATTCCCATTTTACTTTCTTAGCCTCTGCAGCACATCGCTTGAAAGCCTCCACCTTGTCTTTCTTGTCATTTTCCGCTATGTCCACTTCCTCTCGTGAACTTAGGGGTGTCTGTCGCAATTTCCTTAGCTGCTTCACTGCAGCTCTCTTTGCTTTCCACGCATTGTCCACTTCTGGGGTCCACCATGGGGGTTGCAAAAAGGGAGTTTTAACAGTTCTGTTGCATGCTCCATGTCTGAGGCGTCCAAGAAGGCTGTCGCTCCACTCATACCGGAAGGTCTTGCGCACTCTCCCAGCCTTGACTTTCTTGGACTTAGAGATCAGGACTGAGCATGGCATGTGATCACTCCCATGGTCATTCAAAACAGTCCACTTTACATCAAGGACTGATGACTGGGAGACAAGTGCCAAATCAATAGCAGTATCTGCATCGCCAGGCCTCATTGCCATTCTAGTCGGCCTACCATAATTTATGCAGACCACATAGGAGTCCACCATGGCATCCGCAAGTACAATTCCTTGTCGATTTTCTCCACTACTGTCCCAATCTCTGTTTCTCGCATTGAAGTCTCCACATATGAGTAGCCTATCACCTGGTAAGTCCTCTAATTCCTTAAGCCAGTCCCATTGTTCCTTTCTGACAAAACAGTCCACTGTGGCATATACATTTATGATGTTCCAACTTAAGCCACCAATCTCCATTTGTATACCCTGGACCTCTCTTGCACTGTGATTCCACTGGCTCAAGTCAATTGCCACATGCTTTACTCCTTTCTTCACTAGCAGACCTTGCCCATGTCTCTTCTGCCCAGTGGGGTTTATATAACTGACGTACCCAGGGCAATGGTATTTATCTGTATTTAACTCCTGGAAATATCCAGACTTGTAATCTCTCTAGGCGCTAGATTTTGTCAGTATAAATAGCCATATTTGTAATCTCTCTTTTAAAAGGTATTATCAGTAGTAGCCAGGTTTGTAAGGACAGGGGCATAGAAACATGAAATTTAAGCTGGAAAACTTTCATCAATTTAAAAAGAGAATAGACTAAATTATAGAAAATGTGAAATATTTGTGCTTAAAAAGAAAAAGAAAACATACACAATTAGAGAATATGGGAGATATTTGTTCTATAATTACATGCACATGAAGTGGTAAAAATTTTCATACATGATACAAATTGCCTTTGTTTATTTGACAGCCTATTCACAAGTTCCAGTAGTCATTCACAATTCAGATAATTCAGGGGTCAGTACGCCACAGCAGCGAGAGCAAAGAGCTTCCAAGGTGCTACCCACAATCCCTCAGTACAGGAAAGGAGATATCACTGTAACAGGAACTGCCACTAATGCTGCAAAATTCTAAAAGGAGTTTTCTGTTTATCATAGTTGATTGCTTCTGACAGCAGAGATGTTTGAGTAGTTTGATATTTATATTTATTTGTTACAAATTGTTTGCCATTTATTATATTTTGTTTAAATTCAAGGAAGTGTACTTTTTGTAATGCATTGAGGAATACACCTCACAGATCACTTACTTCTTCTTTATCTTCTTATAGTTCACACTATATAATGTTGGTTGTCATGTTTGTCTACAGTCTTCTGTGCAGACCTTGTTAACCATTTCCAAAACGTGTTTTTCTGTGCTGTGATGGTAAACCATTCAGCATCTTCTCTTAAGGTCCTCTCCTGTTTCATCTCCCCTCGAACATTTTCATTATCACATGATTTTCCAGTACCTCTTCGCATGACTTGTCTTAAAAATGTTGATTGTCTACTGAAATGAGTACCCAGTTCTCTTTGTGAGTTGGTTTCTTTCAAGATGTCTAAATCACTCTCTTTATCTCCTAAATATTTCCAGCAATCTTCCATAGAACCACGTCTCTGAATCCCTCCAAGTCATTTCTCACTCATCTGCCAATTGGAGTTCATAATTTGTGGAGCGGCATGATCATCCACGCTAGCCAAGAAGGCACTAGATGATGATCTGTGTGATGTAATTAGTACTTTTACCCATTCTGTCTTGGTTGTTGCCTTACATGATTCTATCTTTGTTTTTACTGTAACTTTGTTCAGATCCATATAGTAGTTATTTTAACTCCTGCTGATTTAGAGTGTTGTTATATGAATTGCTGGGGATAGAACGTTAACTTTATTTATTCTTTAATAATTTATTAGTATGTTTTATGCAGTTTTATATATATAAAAAATGTATGTCTCATATTTTGTACCTCATTTTCTCTGCAAGCTACAAATGAGAATATAGTTATATATTGTTTACTGGTTTGTTTGTCTTTTGACATAATTGTGTATAATGATTAGCTTTTAGAATTTTAAATGACATACTATGTCTCTTTTGTCCAACATCGTTTGCTTGACATCTGTGATATTTTTTGAAGAAAGATAATAGTTTGCATGTGTATAGCGATGTTTTCTTGTTTGTTTGTCTGCTCTGAGTAAATCTCTATGGCCTTGTATATAAATCTGTGAACCTTCTTAGAAACAGTTTAACTAATTTGAATGTAACGCTTGGTAAAGGATCATTTTTCTACACTTGAGGTACAAGGTGTATTTTTAATAACTGTGTAGTGTTTGAAAATATTGCCTGTCAAGTTTTGTATCTCCATATATGGATTTTATAGGGTGTATTTTTAATCCTTTACAGGGCAGACGTTTGTCCGTTTTCTAGCTCTAAACGGGCAAGATTTTTGTCAGGTTCGGTAAATTTTCGGGTTACGTTAGTAAAAACATCACATATAATGTGTTAGTCAACCGATTTTAGTAAAATAAAAAAAAAAATGAAGTAAAAAGTATGCAGATTATTTTACTCATGTGAATGTTGCTGGTAATCCACACATGAACACAAATATTTACAAAATACAACATATTGTTTGTGATTGTCAGTCTTATACACTGTACTCAGAATAAGAATCATTTTCTTCAAAGTCCGATAGATCCGAAGTGTGTACATTGCCCACATTGGTATCACTGATATCTAGCTGCAATTCATAGTCATCTTCGTGCACTTTCAGTGTCATTTAAATTGAACCCAGCGAAATCTCTGCTATCACTTGAAGAACCATTGAAATCCATTTTGATATACCCCCCCCCCCCCCCCCCCCCCCCCCCCAAAAAAAAAAAAAACTATATAAAAAAATCTGTTCAAATTCAAAGTACACTCTTGCAAATGGCGGCCACGTTGCCAAACTATCGGTGAAATTGATAGTAGACAATCGGAAGTCTCGAATAAATGCAAGACCTCGTTTTTAAAATGCTTAGTATTCACGGACGTTTTCGGACGTTTTGCCCGTCCATGGGTAAAGCCGCTTTTGGACGCTACGCCTGGTAAAGGGTTAATGACTGCAGTGTTTGAAAATATTGCCGGTCCAAGTTTTGTATTCACCCTGTGTAAAGTTCATGCAATATAATAGCTCAATACAAAACTTGGACTGGCAATATTTTCAAACACTGCAGTCGTTAAAAATCAACCCTATAAAATCCATATATGGAGCTAGTCCCTGTATGTTTATTAGACTAATTCATACTCAATTAGTGATGTGATCAGTGTCACATTGGCCGCTTTTACTTTCTAGAATATTTCCTAGTACATATTTTTAAATTAGGAGGAGCTTAGAAGCAAATGGGGATGTGGTTCCTGTGACACATGTTGCAAATATCTTTAACTGCCAGAGTATCTAACAAAGATTGCCTGTAAGAAACTGATAAAATAAGAACATTGTATACAATTATAAGAAAGAGACAAACATCTTTCTTTTGTCATATGTTGAGAAGAGTGGCAATGGAGAACATCGTGACAACTGCAAAGATCAAGGGGATAAGAGACAGAGGCAGACCAAGAGAAATGATGCTAGATATAATGAGATGATGGAATGGAGGAATATCATCAGCAGAGATGATACATAACACCAAGGACCGAGATCTGGGGAGAGATCTGAATGGCTATGTCATCTGGCAAGGTACATCATGATGACATATTTTGAACTGGGTCAGCCTGGGAACCCAGGTTAGTTTTTTAAAATCTTCCTGTCTCAATAGGGAATATGAACACATGACTACTAGGCAGGTAGACAAATTTGCTATTCAGTGAACTAACTTCGCTCCCTGAATACAACAGTTACTTAATAAAGTTGCCACTTATTGCACAGTCTTTAGCATGTCACTTTTCTTATGGCAAAATACAAGTATTATTCATGTAAAAGTAGGAGCCCTTGAACATGTATACAATGTCCATTACACCATTGTCCATTGTCCTGTTTAACCTCAAAAGAGAAATTATAATTAGGGCCCATCCTGACCTCAGATTGGTAATCCTGTGATCAAATCAGCCACATTTCAGATATTAATTTGAAACGGATTGTTGTCCAGTTGGGAAGAGAAACCAGAGTAATGTATACAGTTTGTATATAATGATAATGAGTTAGTGAAACAGTTGAGTTGAGCTGAGCTAATAACTGACATCACTGCACTCAGGACATTCCCATACATGCTCTGTCCCCTCATTCAACAGCCAGCGAAGAGTCAAACTACTAATTGTTTCCACCGCTATCTGATTGAAAGGTCTCCTGGTCTTCCCTCTCAGTTTTGAGATTCTACCAGAGCCCCTGTCAATCCCCTGCAATCTCATCCTTTCCGCATACAGGTTCTCAATCTGTTCCCCCACCTTCTCCACCTGGTCCCACAGGCAAAGTGAAATAAATAATAAGTTAGGGTTTTAAAATTATTTGTGCGTGTGGATACCCCTTGTGATTGTGTGTGTGTGATTTCTATTTTTATTGTTGCCCTTGTTAGTTTTGTGTGTTGAAACATGTTAAATTATTGGTAAATATAATTAATGTAATTGTATTTTTGTTTCACTATTTCAGCATAATATTAAGTATCATTTATTGCCATGAGTTATATGGTTAACAAAAGAGCAGGTAGGTGGCTACCACTGTAGATGGTAAGTTCTCAGGAAGCCAGTGCCAAAGCTGTGACAATGCATCTAGCGTAGGCTCCTATAGCAGTTTCTCGCTGTATGATGGCCAGCCTTATCTCAGTATGCTCAGGTTTCAACAAGTTAAATGCATATTTCTGATCCTCATTACATGCCATACTGACTGTTATATTTACTTTTTAGATCTTTATATTTTTCTTCCCATGACATTACTACATTGTAACATGCTTTTCATGTTTTATTTGACTCCACCCCCTCATAATTATTTTACCTGCCTTTTGTACAAATGTGAATTTATACATATTTGATATTGTGATATGAGAAATGAGACTTTGACAATTATTATATTTTGATTATGATGATGATGAAGATGGGTAATACTGACAGTAGTCTCCATTTTATCACTGTGGTGATAGATAATAATGACTGCTGTCTCTAATTAATCACTGTGATGATGGATACTAATGACTGCTGTCTCTAATTTATCATTGTGATGATGGATACTAATGACTGCTGTCTCTAATTTATCACTGTGATGATGGATACTAATGACTGCTGTCTCTAATTAATCACTGTGGTGATAGATAATAATGACTGCTGTCTCTAATTAATCACTGTGGTGATAGATAATAATGACTGCTGTCTCTAATTAATCACTGTGGTGATGGATACTAATGACTGCTGTCTCTAATTAATCACTGTGGTGATAGATAATAATGACTGCTGTCTCTAATTAATCACTGTGGTGATGGATACTAATGACTGCTGTCTCTAATTAATCACTGTGGTGATAGATAATAATGACTGCTGTCTCTAATTAATCACTGTGGTGATGGATATTAATGACTGCTGTCTCTAATTTATCATTGTGATGATGGATACTAATGACTGCTGTCTCTAATTTATCACTGTGATGATGGATACTAATGACTGCTCTCTCTAATTAATCACTGTGGTGATAGATAATAATGACTGCTGTCTCTAATTAATCACTGTGGTGATGGATACTAATGACTGCTGTCTCTAATTAATCACTGTGGTGATAGATAATAATGACTGCTGTCTCTAATTAATCACTGTGGTGATGGATACTAATGACTGCTGTCTCTAATTAATCACTGTGGTGATGGATACTAATGACTGCTGTCTCTAGTTTATCACTGTGGTGATGGATACTAATGACTGCTGTCTCTAATTTATCACTGTGGTGATGGATACTAATGACTGCTGTCTCTAATTTATCACTAGGGTGATAGATAATAATGACTGCTGTCTCTAATTTATAACTGTGGTACTGTGGTGATGGATACTAATGACTGCTGTCTCTAATTTATCACTGTGGTGATGGATACTAATGACTGCTGTCTCTAATTTATCACTGTGATGATGGATAATACTGACTGCAGTCACCATTTTACCACAGTGACATGGATAATACTGACTGCTGTCTAAAATGTATCACAGTGACGAAAGATAATACTGACTGCTGTCTCTAATTTATTACAGTGATGATGGATAAAACTGACTGCTATCACCAGTTTACCACAGGTTTCATTTATGATGACCAGACATGTGCATTGGCTACTTGTATTTAAGTGTAGCATTATAAACGTGTCTTCCTCATCACTGCTGTGTTGTTATGTTTCTCCTGTAGAGGTTCTCCTGCTGTGTGTAGTTGACACTGCCAAAGCAATCATTGGTTAATTCCAATCATGTGAGTTCCAGAAGATGTTGAAACTAGCCAGTCGCCAGTGGTTGCTCCTTCATGTATGCACAAGCTGTTGGTTGATATTGTGGAAGAGGTTATGTTTATCAACAGGTTCATGATTAAGTTATAATATGGCTATTTTACTGATTGTCATTGCATACCATGCTCATATTTAGCTGACTCAATATAAACTATTCTATCTTCTTCCTTCTCTTTCTACTCCCCCTCCTCTACTTCTGCTGCTCCTTCTTCTTCTTCCCCACCTTCAAGTGTTTTTTCTGGAGCACATATTGATTATTGTGTCTCTTCAATCCTCTTTGTCATCCAATGTTTTAATGAAGGTTAGGTTGCATACATTATTTGTTATCCAGCTCTTAAGACATTCCACATCTTTCTCTGTCTTCCTCTTCCTCTCTTGCCCCATATTTTCCCACATAAGGTTGCTTTCTCTGTTGCATCTCTTATGTTGATATCCCCATATTTTTCCACATAAGGTTGCTTTCTCTGTTGCATCTCTTCTGCTGAATGCCCCAAACATTTCATTTGTCAGTTTTATGGTTTAAATAAATGATTTTGTAATCTTCCAGCTGTCAGTACCTTACTTAGTATTTGCTCTCTTTCAACATTCTTCTAAAAAATCCAAACTGCACTGTCTCTAGTTTCTCTGCCATTTCATTACTTGTTGTCCAGCATTCACATTCTTACAGAAGAAAGGTCACAAACAGTTATTCAGTCATGAGATTCTTGTACTGTCTTGATATTTCTGTATTTTCCTGATGTTTCTCATTCATGCAAATTAATCGTTCAAATATGACTATTCTTGCTTTCTTTCTGTGTCACATCTTCACTTGTATGTAACTGTGTAGCCAAAGTATTCTGACTGTCAGATGTCAAAACAATCTTCATTTATTTTGCCTGCTGTGGGTAGCATGTAGCTGTAATTTCATTGTAACTGAATATACCTGATTTCCCTGTATATTTCCATGTGCAGGTTCGTTCTGTGCTCAGGGTTGAAAAACAAGTACAGTAAGTTAAATTGTTTTTATTTATTGAAATTACAGGACTGTTTATTTTGAATGTTTATTCATGGTTTTCTCAGGACTCGTTAAAAAAAACAATAAATTAAGTGTCAGAAAACAAACAAAATCCACATCAGCTTGATCAGATCTGTAACTATGTGTAATGTAAACAATTGTGAGATTAAGAATACATTCAAATGTATGCTGGTGTTATAAAAATTGTATAAAAGTTGTATGTGTGTTGTAAGAAAATGTCTTTGTATTAATTGTATGTCTTGATTTTCACATGTTTTCAACGCAAACATGTATTTTTGCCAGTTTGTATCTTGACTGTCTGTTTTGTTTGCTGTGAGCTTTTGTTTAGTGCATGTGGTTGCTGCAATGCTACAAGGTGTGGTTTGTGGATGCAAAGCTGTATATATGTGGTATATATGTGGTAATGTATGTGTACATGTGTATGTGCAGTGGCCATGAAACTTTGGTGGGTGTGGGGATTATGAAGGTGTATATTGTCTGAGAAGTAGTGAAATACATATTAGCTTTCATGCTCTTATATCTGAAATCTGTGTTTATCTTTTGTTTTGTTATTCCTTTGGGTCCATTTAACTTAGTTCCTTTTTTCTGTTATATAATAGCTGTGATAATTTTCAGTTATTCGTTCTATAGATGGAGCCAGATTGTAGTTTGTTTCTTTCATGATATAAAACCAAATTTTATTGTTCATATGGTAGCTGTGATACATTTTTGTTGTTCGTTCTGTACATAGCCAGCTTATAGTCTGTTTCTTTGGTGGTATAATGCCACATTTTCTTATTTTTATGATAGCTGTGATAATTTTTATTTTTGTTTCTGTTGACAGAGCTAGCTAGTTTGTTTCTTTGATGAAACAATGCTAAATTTTCTTGTCTTGTATGATAGCTCTGATAATATTATTTTATTCTGTACAGAGCTAGCTTATAGTCTGTTTCTTTGATGGTATAATACAAAATATTCATTTTATATAAAGGTTGCTAAATAAACAAGTAAACATACTTTTGTACCATTGATCCTCTGTTACATGTGGTCATGACTGTGAAGTATATTTCACAACAGACTGTTTTAGAAGCCTAATTGTTTTAGAAATAAGATCTGCTCATTTGGATGTCTGTGATATGTATGGCTGTTAATTTTTTTGCGTAGCTGCAAAATTAGAACTGTGATTTTAAAAATGAATTGTGATAAAGGGTTGAGTTTGGAGAAACCTTTATCAAATAACTTCAGTGTTATCTTTTGCAAATGGCTGATTTTTTTTTATCTATCACTTTATGGGTCTCTTCTTTAGAGCTTACTCGTCTGGGATAATTGCTCAATTTTCAAAACACATTTGATATAATCTGTATTCTTAAGAAAGAGACATTCTCCATTGTTTTTGTTTATTGAAGGATTATAGAAAGATGTATTAGTTACCAATTTATTATAAGACATAAACATGTTCTTATAGCAGAGAAATCTGTTTGCATGATTTAATTACTAATGTATGCTGATGTTATGTGTTGCAATCTTAATGCCAGAATTGGTACATTAGTATTTACATTGAATACCCTGTGCACCTTGTATGCTTTTAAGTTGGGTAACCTGTCTCATAATTTTGTCAGATGTTTGACAACAATCTAATAGGTGCATTGTAACACTGTCAAGTAGAGGTCCCTTTTACATTTCCTTAAGGTGCATTGGGCATATATCTACACCCATTGTTTATACACTAATCGGCTCTCATGGGTGACGTGGTCATTATTATATTTACTAGACCTATGTTTGATACACCAATCGGCTCTCATGGGTGATGTGGTCATTATCATCTCAGCCACTTTTACTTACCAAGACATCTTCTGATACCCAATTAAGTCTAGGTTGACCTGGGAGCCCTGGTGAGTTTTAAATCTTCAAATCCACCCCAGAACCTGACTATCGGGATGGCAGGCTGGTCCTAGCCACTGCTCTACCACAGATCCCATGTATATGTAGGCTAAAAAATTAGTTGCATATCCTTTACAGGACGTTGCAGTCAACACCAGCATTTTTTGCTGTTGTGATCTCTTGACAAGTCTACATTCAGTAGTTTGCCATTACTTTCTGAACGGCCGGCACCCATACTAATTCGTAAAAAATCAACGCAACGCGGTCTGCTGCCAAATCGCGCGCAGCTGTTTTTCAAATGCAGGTATGCGGGATTACGAACCATGTCTGTAACCCCTATAGGCTCAAATGTTAGTTGCATATCCTTTACAGGACGTCGCAGTCACCCCAGCATTTTTTGGCTGGTTGTGATTTTTTGGCATGTTTACATTCAGTAGTTTGCCATTGCTGTCTGAACAACCAGCACTCATACCATGAAAACCAGCACAAGGTAATCTGCTCCCAAATCATCCACAGCTGTGTTTTGAACATGGTATGCGTGATTACAAATTGGGTTCGTAAGCCTTTCACCACAGCATATGTATGCATGGAAGTATGTATGTGTCATCTGTGTGTATGTTTGTCTGTGTATCTGTGTGTGAATGTATGTACCAGCGAGTGCAGAAAAGCATTATTAAGTGCCTTGCCAACTGGCTTGGGCAAACACGTTTTTATACATCTCATGATCTCTGACAGAATGTATGAATTCATAATATTTATCAATGCCATGAGAAAAATCTGTCCAGTATATTCTCTCACTATCTTTCCTTATAATTTTTTTCCATAATATTTCCAGATGTTGCAATGTCTTGTGCTGTTTCAAAACATGGAGTTTAGATTACTGATTTTGGCTGTTCAATGCATTTTCAGCATTCTTCTGTAAAATCACATTTCTATGACTTCAAGAGATTTTTTTCTATTTGTTTACTTATTGTTCCTGATTTACAGCCATATGTTCAAATGTTCAGGATTTACAGTCATATGTTCAAATGGGTTCTGTGTAAGAAAACAATCACACACGTACAGATGGATATGGAGGAACCATGGCTTCCATCACTGTTCTTTCCATACCACCGTTGTATTTACTATGGCCAAAGTATTTCAGTTCCCAAGACCTGCTGCTGTTATATTCTTATATACTTATGCTATAGGCTGTTCATACTGATTAACCTCTGCACTGCTATGGCCAGTCTGTGACTTCTTTTGAAAAGTCCTAACTGTTGTTGATAATTGTTAACAAGATATTCAAAGTTTGTGACCATTTTAAATGTCTTTATTGATGATTGTGATTTTTGGTTTTCTTGTAGTTTTATCTCTGGACATGTTTTTTGATGTATTTTTTAAAAGTTGAGAAACAGATTTTTATCATCGCTGTGCTTTTTGATTACCTCTTCTAACCCCTTGGCACTATTTGAGAGGAGGACCATGACCATATGCAGATCTGAGCTATGGAACTGGATTTCCACTAATTATGAATGGATCAACATTGTTATTGGTGTCATCATTTTTACAACTGTCTTCTTTACACTTTCTGAGAAGACGTTATGAGGTATGGGGAGAGAATGCAGTACCATGTTAATCCTCTACTTAACCAGTTTGAGGCCACTCATACAGCTGCTGGCTGTTCATGATACAGTGCAAACCACTGAAGGTGATCTCGGGTGTGGCGAATTTCTCTTGCAAAGAACAATATTGTATTGTACATTGTAAATGCATTACTATATGCTTGAACTCTTATAAGAGGAATTTTCAATAAGAAGAACTATTTCTTGGGTTCCAAGTGAGTTCGCCTTATCAGGTCTACACTGTAAAATGATTTGATTCAGGTGTGCTTGAAACCACGTATCACTCATGATGTTTCAAATTTTTGATGTTTGTATAACATCAAAAATTTGAAACATCATGAGTGATACGTGGTTTCAAGCACACCTGAATCAAATCATTTTACAGTGTAGTCAAATGCCTTACTGTAGTCTGTGAAACAAGTAAGCCAGTCTGCATTGTACCTAGTACTCTCTGAATTTCTAAAAAGACATGTTGAAGATATGGTTCCTGTTACCTCTGCTTTGCCTAAAACCTGTCTCTAATTTTTGTAATGTATATTCTGATTTACTTTCAGTCTTCTTCATAATGATGTGTTGGAGGGTTTTGCTAGCATGTCTTAGTGCAATAGTACAATAGTTGTTGCACAATTTTAAAATCGTTTTCTGTGGGAGAAGAATATTGACTTCTATGCTTCGGGCCGAAAAACACTGTGTGAGTTCTTCACACGTAGTGCATGATGAAACGTTGGATTCACCTCCTGCATGGATTAGTTTTATTGGTATCTCATCTACAAATCTGGTTTAAGAGTTGTTTGCAAGCAAAAAAAAAACTGAAAACACTGAAACAGTATATTTTGGGATGACATGACTACCAGCTGAATGAAAAAGACATAAGCTACGATGTATCACTATCAAGATATACTCACTGAAAGGCATTTCAGTCAGCATGCCCTGGCAGTGGTGTGGTGAAGTGAGGAAGAAAACATTTACAGTGGTGATTAAGTTGGGTCACCTCTTCTCCAAGAATATCAGTAAGATTGATTCACTGGTTGATTAGTTTCAAGGACTATTTTCGTTGTAGTGTGAAACTGGCCACTGATGCTTCAGTCTGCGTTACTCAAGTGGTGTTGAACTTCTGCAATTGATTCTAGGCACTGCCCAGAGTACCTACACTCTGACTAACCTCAGCCACAGAACACACAGTTTTAGAATGTCCGACTTCATTCATGCAAGTCTAAATGCATCACAATACTGGATTTTCATTTGCTGATGAATTTCTGTAGATGTGGATAACCAGATGCTGCATTTCCTTGATGTATATTATTAATGGGGCAGCCATCTTTATGCTCTTCATCTCATCTGGGATACCACCTGGAGGACACTCCTTAGCAATAATGGTGTTTGTTCATCAAGAATGATGATGACCATTCATTTCATCCAGTGCGGCTGAAAGTTTGGAGCCGTGAATTCTAAGATGGCTGGTAAGGCCTATTTTGGCTCGAAATGTTCTTTGACAATGTGGGCAAAGAATGTTTGACGTTCCAGGAGGATGATCTCATGCAGTAGTTTTATTGTCCAGCCTTTTTTTCACAGCACTTGCAGTCCTGTTTGCTTCACACGTGACTGTGCCCTTGTGTAATGATGTACGCCACAAATTTCGGTCTTTGCCAGCATTCTCCCAAGTTTCGTGATGAATTCCAGAAGCTTTTAGTGAGATCTTCAGCATTTCCTCTGGCTGCCTTGGGAGCATTTACCACAGCGCAGCTCACAGTAAAAAATTTGTTTAGGGAGCCTGAGATCTGGCATGCGAGTCAAGTGACCAGCCCAACGAAGCTGATTCTTCATTAGTAGAATGGGGATGCTGGGCATGGACGCTCTTTCTAATACTGCAAACTTGCATGGCCATGGTTTTCATTTGAAGGTCCTTCATTCTAATCTGTGTATAATAAAGTGAGGTGGAGGTGGTCAGATCATTCCCTCTGCTCTTCTCCTTCTCAGGTAATTGCCAGAAGCTATCCAGTGCTTTATGAGGCTGAATAAACCCTTAAACCTAACTGATCAGAAACATCCTATCACTGCTGGGTATTAAATCCAATTGTTGTCTAGGTAAACAAGTGCACTAATCACTATGCTACCATATCATACGAAACAGAAAACGTGTATGCATGATAATTATTCATCCAGTGTATTATTTATTAAAATGTCAATGTAACTGAAGTTGTTCTATCCAGATTTAAAACAAAAACTGCACAAAATATGGACACAAATGTTTTTGTTACAGCAAATATATGCTGTTTCTTGTATTCTCTCTCTCCCCCACTCCCACCCCTCCCCACTCACACTGTTTAAATTTTTACTTTATAGGTAACTTTTAAATAATAGAATCATTCTCTCAGCTGCCTATTAATACATTTTCTGTTTGTTGTCATTTGTGTTGGAATGAAGACAGTTTAAAATTTATAATTTCAGAGAAATAAATATTTTTCCTTGACAATCTTATTTATTCTTATATAAGTCAGTACCAGTATAATCAATATTTATCTAAATGTATAAATTTGAATGAATGTTGTTTCACACGTCTGCAGACTTTTCAAATATGTTATCTACATTTTGAGTTCAGGAATACATTATCATGAAATTGATTAGTTCATAAATTCATTATTGTCTGTGCTTACATTAAGTAAACACCATATATATGAATTACTGTCTGTATTGTATTCAGTATAAAAAATTTCCATGTGAATTCATTGTTATTAGTACTTAATATTTGATATAATAAAGTGCGTTTGAATTGAATACTCTCTGTATTGCATTCAGTATGATAACATTATTCAAATTTGTTACTGTCTGTATAGCCAGCATCTGGGGCTTAGTGGTGGTGAGTGCAATTTCACAATCTGAACGTACCAGACTTAAAGTCAGCTGCAAGTAATTTGAAAGCAGACCGCAATGTGTTGATTTTTAACTATGGTGGAGTGTCAGCTGTTCAGAAAGCAATGGCAAACTACTGATTGTAAAATTTCATAGAAAATCATAAACAGCCAAAATGTGGTTGCGATGTCCTGTAAAAGGACATGTAATTAACTGTCTTCACTTACGTTCAGTATAATAAAATTCATGTGAATTCATTAGTCTTTACTTACATTCAGTAAAATAAAATTCATGTGAATTCATTACTACCTTCACTTACATTCAGTATAATACACCTTAAGTGAATTCATTACTGTCTGTATGTACATTCAGCATGAAAATATTCATAAATTTATTACTGTCCATGCTTACATTCATCGTAATAAAATGTGAATTCATCACTTTCTGTCAGTAATTACATTTTACACGCCTTAAGTCACATCTGGCACATGGTGCTTGACCTATATTCTTATATTTACTGTCTGTACTTACATTCAGTGATGGACGTGTTAGCATAGTTGATAGGGAGCTGCACTGATGTCATGAATGCGGTCATGAGAGGGTTCAAGGCCTGCGCCCGTCGCTTCGCTAAGTAAGGGAAAGGCTAGCCATCTATTCCTTCGTGCATTCAGGCCTACAATATGTGATGGAAGGGAAAGGCTAGCCATCTATTCCTTCGTGCATTCAGGCCTACAATATGTGATGGAAGGGAAAGGCTAGCCATCTATTCCTTCGTGCATTCAGGCCTACAATATGTGATGGAAGGGAAAGGCTAGCCATCTATTCCTTCGTGCATTCAGGCCTACAATATGTGATGGAAGGGAAAGGCTAGCCATCTATTCCTTCGTGCATTCAGGCCTACAATATGTGATGGCCCTATCACATCACAGACCCGTAGAAAGTTCCTACTTCAGGACATGTTTTGTATGTATGTGTACTTACATTCAGTATAATCACATTCATGTGAATTCGTTACTGTCTTCACTTACATTCAGTATAATCACATTCATGTGAATTCGTTACTGTCTTCACTTACATTCAGTATAATCACATTCATGTGAATTCGTTACTGTCTTCACTTACATTCAGTATAATCACATTCATGTGAATTCGTTACTGTCTTCACTTACATTCAGTATAATCACATTCATGTGAATTTGTTACTGTCTTCACTTACATTCAGTATAATCACATTCATGTGAATTCGTTACTGTCTTCACTTACATTCAGTATAATCACATTCATGTAAATTCGTTACTGTCTTCACTTACATTCAGTATAATCACATTCATGTGAATTCATTACTGTCTTCACTTACATTCAGTATAATCACATTCATGTGAATTCGTTACTGTCTTCACTTACATTCAGTATAATCACATTCATGTGAATTCATTACTGTCTTCACTTACATTCAGTATAATCACATTCATGTGAATTCATTACTGTCTTCACTTACATTCAGTATAATCACATTCATGTGAATTCATTACTGTCTTCACTTACATTCAGTATAATCACATTCATGTGAATTCGTTACTGTCTTCACTTACATTCAGTATAATCACATTCATGTGAATTCATTACTGTCTTCACTTACATTCAGTATAATCACATTCATGTGAATTCGTTACTGTCTTCACTTACATTCAGTATAATCACATTCATGTGAATTCGTTACCGTCTTCACTTACATTCAGTATAATCACATTCATGTGAATTCGTTACTGTCTTCACTTACATTCAGTATAATCACATTCATGTGAATTCGTTACTGTCTTCACTTACATTCAGTATAATCACATTCATGTGAATTCGTTACTGTCTTCACTTACATTCAGTATAATCACATTCATGTGAATTCGTTACTGTCTTCACTTACATTCAGTATAATCACATTCATGTGAATTCGTTACTGTCTTCACTTACATTCAGTATAATCAAATTCATGTGAATTTGTTACTGTCTTCACTTACATTCAGTATAATCAAATTCATGTGAATTCGTTACTGTCTTCACTTACATTCAGTATAATCAAATTCATGTGAATTCATTACTGTCTTCACTTACACTCAGTATAATAAAATTCCTGCAAATTCACTATTGTTTCCATTCAGTATAAAAATACATGTAAATTCATTACTGCCTCAACTCAGATTCACTTTGATAATTTACCATGTCTTGTGTATTAATATTTATTTAGTAAAACCATTTAGACATGGGGTAGGGGATTCTTTGTTGTTTCCAAGGATGGTTTGACATTTACAGTTGTAGCTCATATCTGAAATGTTGTAAGGATTGACACTGGGAAAGCTGATTTGTCAAATCTTCAAATTTAACACTTTACAAACTTTGATGGCCACATACCTTTGGACTAGAATAATTAAAATGGTTCCTGTTTAAAACTAAAAACGCATCTTAAATTAATACTTATAAATACAAACAAACAGTAGTACAAGTATGTGTTTTTTGTTATGATTTCTATTGAATGAGATACAGACTTGATCAAAGACTCTGGCGATTGTGTAAGATGATCAACCATGACCGCTGATGCTTACCGGCAGGGCACATAATGATGATGATGATGTGAAAGAAAACTGAACTGAACAAGTGACCACAACTACAGCTGTGCTTTTAGATATTTAGCACAGCATATTTGTCAAATTTGTTCTTCTTGTGCCAAGTTAAGGAATGAGAAAGCATCCCCCCTCTGCTGTGTGTCCACCGTGACGAGGTAGAGGGGCTTGTGCGTCCCAATGACCCCAAGAGCTATGCCGACGGTAGCACAGCTACTGGTAGGGCCACCCATGTCGGACAGGTCAAGGGAGAGGGACCAGACGAAGAGACACACAAACCTGCTGCCTTGTAGGTAGACTGGGGACAGTCAAAGGCTAGGGAAAGCACCCCAAATACATGCTTGTCGAAATCGGATGTACTGAGCCACAGGCTTGACAAAGCAGTGCAACGTGAAACCTGCTGCCTTGTAGGTAGACTGGGGACAGTCAAAGGCTAGGGAAAGCATCCCGAATAAATGCTTGTCGAAATCGGATGTACTGAGCCACAGGCTTGACAAAGCAGTGCAACGTAACTTAATTCATGATGTCACAAATCAAAATTAATCGATATGGTGCTAATCCCGTGAAGTCCCATCAGGCGGTGATAGTGCCGGGCCCCCTGCCTCGAGGGGGTCCACCCATGACTACTGGTGGTCACCTTCCCCTGTGCTGTGGAGTCAAGGCACAGAGGAGTAGGTTAAGAGCTATTGACCAAATACCCCGGACACTCAACATACTACAGTGGAATGCCGAAGGAGTTTACAAGAAGAAAGACTCCCTAACACAGCGTCTTCATAAAGATAGAATAGATGTGGCATGCATTCAAGAGACACACCTCAACGCCAATCACAAATTCTCAGTCAGAGGATATCAGGCCACACGTTTCGACCGCGAAGGACACAAAGGAGGAGTTCTAATACTTACACGAAATACAATACCTTGCAGCGAAGTATCTGTGATCTCTGACAACCAAACGGAAATTATAGGTGTTGATATAATGATAAAGGACGTGAAAATAAGAATCTACAATCTGTATAGCCCAGCAGATAAGGACCTTACACTCTCAAACATGAAAATAACTGACACAAACTGCATTATTGTCGGAGACTTTAATAGCCGTTCAGAAAGATGGGGATACCCAGATACTGACAAAAGAGGAGATGAATTGGAGGACTGGGAAATAGACTCAAATCTCCATCTACTCAACAAAGCGGATGACACACCGAGCTTCTACTCCAGAAGATGGCTTACCACTTCTACTCCAGACTTAGCTTTCTGCACAGGAGACATCCTCCACAAAATCGATCGCCATGTGCTGGACCAATTAGCAGGTAGTGACCACAGACCAATCAAGCTTGAAATGAATATGGGGTATGTTCCACAGGAGCAAAAGCCCTTGCCCCGCTGGAATTACAAACGAGCAGATTGGGACAGATTTGCCATACTAACAGACAAATATTGTGAAAACATAAATACACGATATGGCAACATAAAGCAAATGGTGGAAAGTCTAAACAGAGCGATAATACAGGCAGCCACTGAGTCCATTCCAAGAGGAGCAAGGAAAAATTACAAACCATACTGGACTGAAGAACTACACAGTTTGGAGGACAAAGTTGAAGATGCCAGGAAGACAGCAGAGAGAGAACAAACAATTGAAGCAAACATCTCTCTCAAAGCCATCTCAGCAAAATATAAAAGAACAGTAAATCAAACAACAAGAGATTGTTGGAGGGAAAAAACAGAAAACCTGAATTTTGACAGGGATGGAAACAAACTATGGAAACTAGTGAAAGCCATGAACAATGAAGGACCTAGAAACAAACAAATAACAATTAAACAAGGAAATGCCTTGCTTACAGGCAAAAAGGCTGCAAATGCACTAATGGAACACTATGCAAATGCAAACCACATTGATATTACAACCGAACAGAAGAAAGCAATCAAAGACAAACAGATACATCATAGAAATACAGAGACAGCAGCAGAATATATGATGGCAAATCTAACAATGGAAGAAATGGAACAGGCAATGAATACCCTAAAAAAGAAGAAATCACCAGGAAAGGATGGAATCACAAATGAAATGCTAATAGGACTTGGCACCAAGGCAAAGAAGAAACTACTAGCAGTCCTAAATAACAGTTGGAAGAGAGGAACTAGTCCCACAGGCATGGAAGGAAGCTATACTAATACCAGTCCCAAAGAAAGGAAAAGACCTGGAAGAACCAAATGGCTATCGACCTATCAGTCTACTGAGCTGTGTAGGAAAATTAATGGAACGCATTATCAATGGCAGGCTAACATGGCATCTGGAAGAAAACAAACTCTTAACACCACACCAAGCAGGATTCAGAAAATACAGATCCACTGAAGATCAAATAACCTATATAGCTCAGGAAATAGAGGATGCCTTCCAAGAGAAAAAGCACACACTAGCAGTCTGGATAGATTTAGAAAAAGCATTTGATAAAGTATGGAAGGAAGGACTGAAAGTAAAACTGCAAAACATGCATGTTTGTGGAAAAATGTATAAATGGATCAGCCACTACCTTGAGAACAGAACTGCCAGGACAAAAGTACAAGGACAAACAAGCAAAATGATGCTACTGGAGCAAGGTGTCCCCCAAGGAGGAGTTCTTTCACCAACATTATTCCTAGCATATATAAATGACATTACAGAAAATTTTCCAGCCAGAGTACACACATCCTCCTTTGCAGATGACCTAGCCATATGGACATCTGAAGAATATATTAGTACAGCTAACAGCAGAATACAGCAAGCCTTATTAGCGCTAGAGGACTGGTCAAAATCATGGCTAGTGAAGATAAGTGAGGAGAAAACAACATGCACAGTGTTCTCCCTCTCAAATAAAACTCAGCAACCTAAGCTGGTATTGAATGGAAAAATATTGCGCCATGAAGAAAATCCAAACTATCTAGGAGTCACCTTTGATCGTCGCCTGACATGGAAGACACAGGTTGAGAAAAATCGAACAAGAGCAAGGCAGAGAATGGCAATCATGAAAAAGCTTGCTGGTACAACGTGGGGAGCAGATGAGAAAGTTCTCAAGAAGTTATATACTGGACGGGTGAGGCCAGTACTGGAATATGGCATTGCAGCTTGGGCAACAGCAGCTAAGTCAAACTTTAACAAAATAAGTAGAGTCCAAAACCAAGGAATGCGAATCATAACTGGAAGCCTGAAGACAACGCCTATTAATGAACTAGAAAAGATCACTTGTTTACAACCAATGCAGGATAGAAGAGATAGCAGAGCCCAGCAACAAGCAGAAAAATTTAGAAGATTGACAGACCACCCTATGTACAACAGATTTAATGGTTTTGGAAAGGGAAGACTGAAGCGTAGCAACTTTGTAGAAACTGCAAAACGAAGGATTAGGGCAGATCCTATACTTAACATATCAACAGTCAAGCCCATACACAATGCACACAACTTCCCAGCTTGGAGACAGCAGCAACTGCCTGAGATGATAGAAAACATTCCTGGTATTGAGAAAAAGAACACTCAGCATGAAACCGAAAGAAGAGAAATAACCCTAAACTACATAAAAGAACATTACCCAAGCAGGAATTGGACCCATGCATATACAGATGGATCAGCCAAAAATTCAATAGAGAATGGAGGAGGAGGAATTCTCCTAAATTTAAAAAATGGAGTGAAAAAAACACATTCAATGGCAACTGGAAAATTTTCAAGTAACTTTAAAGCGGAGGTAGAGGCTTTGAAAACTGCAGCAGAAATGCTCCTGATGGAGGAAAATAAAGAGAAGCAAATAGCTATCTTCACAGATGCAAAGTCAGCTGTCTCAATACTCAAGAGCAATAACAGCACAGAACTAACTGACCTAAGAGCAGCACTCCATGGTCTATGCCAGAAATCCAAAAAAGTTGTAATACAGTGGATCCCATCACATTGCAGTATACCTGGAAATGAAGAGGCTGACAGACTGGCAAAAGAGGGCGGACGACTACCACAGCCTGACATAGACATAACCTATAATGAGGCAAAGAGGTTGATAAAAAGCACTTATAGAACCAAATGGGAATCTGAGCATCCAGGCCATCAGAAGGATGATGCATATTACAAACTCGACCGAAGAGAACAAGTAGCAATCTTCAGACTCCGCACAGGACATAACAGGCTGAAATACCACTTGTTCAATAAACTAAAGATAGGAGATACTGATGAATGTAATTGTAGAACTGGAAAAATGACAGCAAAACATTTGCTGCAGGATTGCCCAACGTATGCAGAACAGAGAAAGATATTTTGGCCCACACCTGCTTCATTTGAGGACAAGCTCTATGGAGATATCAACAAGCTCAAGTTGACCGCAGCTTACTTTAACTACATACAGGTTGACATTTAAAGGTGCATGAAGACCCAGAGGCATGAAATGAAATATTGCTTGGATAGCAAATCCATTATGTGGAAAGTCCAAATCGAAAGCTCGCTGTGTGGGCTTCATAAAAGGTGGAAAAGTGTCCTAGTGGCACGAAATGGAATATTGCTTGATAGCAAATCCATTACGTGGAAAGTCCGAATCAAAAGCCCATTGTGTGGGCTTCATAAAAGGTGGAAAAGTGTCCTAGTGGCATGAAATGGAATATTGCTTGGATAGCAAATCCATTACGTGGAAAGTCCGAATCGAAAGCTCACTGTGTGGATGTCATCTGCAGACTGCATACTTCTGGTTTCCGGAAGAACAGCCTATGGTGAACGGAAGGCCCAATATACGGAAGTGAGGCTAAGCAGCCATGTGCAGGACGTGACGATTCCTTGGGTGAGCCCAGTACCAGAGCGCTATGTATCGGCTCTGCAAGTATGGAAGCCTCCTTGGATGGCGGGGAATGCCCATGGTCTGCCCCTGCCTTCCCTTGAGGGCTGACCAGGATCTTTGGCTGTTCTATATGGACCAGCTGGGATGGGGGATAACACCACAACAGTGAGAGTCAAACGTCCTAAGAAACCCCCGGGAAGGTTAACCCGGTCAACAAATGCCCGCAGAAGTCGGATGTGTCGGCCTAACGGCGCAAGAACGCAGCTCTGCTGTAAACAGGCACAACGCAATCACATCCGAAAAAAAACTCCGGATGAACGAAGAAGAAGAAGAAGAAGAAAGCATCCTGTGATGTTCTTTTAGGGCAGTAACAAAACAGTTCCCACTCAGTGCATAGCAAACTTCTGTATTGTGCTCCAATTCTAACCCATCTTCTAAAACTACAATACAACACAATACAACAATACAGCACAAAAAAATTTGACAGAATGCAAACTGAATGTTTCATTTATACTCAATGCTTTTATTGACATATTTCATACTGACTTATGCGGATGTACAAAGAAGAAGAAGAAGAAGGTAGAGGAGGAAGAAGAAAGCAGATGTAGTATTCAGTGGTGTCAAACAATAGCTTCACTCATACCAAGATGGGATTGAAACAACAGGTAGAAGGCAAAGCATTTAAAAAAATTATAAAAAAATATAAGAACATAAAAAAACAAGTTTACAGTTACATTAAAAATAAATTAACAGGTCTCTTTGTGCTTAGAAAGAAATTAAGGTGTGAAGTTATGTTACACTTATACCAGATGTAACAAGCACTGAAGAAACACGTGCAAATATGGTTACATATATGACAAACATAAAAGCATCATACACTTGTGGAATGATTACTATAACTGATGAAAGATCTCATATATCTATATCTATATATATACAAGGTGTTTGTAAAGTCTTACTTCACCTTGTATGTAGAACAAATTTACAGATTTGGAAAATGAAGTACATGTCATAAAAAAATGTGCTCCACTGTCCATTGTGAAGCAATATGCAGCGAATGGAATTCTTTGCACTCCAAACAGCACAGTGTTTGATGTTATCAACATTCTGCATCATTAGTTCTACATACAAAGTGTAGTGAGACTTTACAAACACCTGATATATATATATATATATATATATATATATATATATATATATATATATATATATATATATATATATATATATATATATATATATGGGTAAATGACATTACCATAATGAAAGCAAATCTATGCTAGTCCCCCTAAGTGAATGTATGTTATATCCTGTCTGCTCCTATATTGATTATTAGTGAAGGCCAAGAATGGACTACAAATATGCATTCAAGGTCCAGTTGTGCACATCTCCCTTGCAGTGTGGTGTTGAGTTAAAATTGCTGATGCCTTAAATAACTTGTTCATCTTTTGCCTTGCCTGCATTCAACACAGTTATAATTTGACAACTGTCTTGGAACGGTCATAACATCTCATAGAAGATGTCTTTTAGAGATTAGAACTTGAACTAAAAGGATAAAGTATTCTTTTTCAGGATGGAAAACATACTCATGGATGGAAAGCTGTAAATTTCATTGAAAGAAAATGATTGTTGAAGTACTATACAGAACAGAAAGTGTATAGCCTACACGTGAAGCACACAATAAGCAGAAAAGCTAAGACAAATCTGGTGGAGATGTGGTTTCTGAGTCAAATGCAAAAAATATTATGGATTGACAAAAAAGAAAAATAAAAGAATGAGAACTTTCTTTAAAAGAAAAACATTTAAACCACACACTGATTTGAGAAATTAGAAGTAGACAACAAAGATTTTTGAGCAATGTCATGAGGAGAAATAAACTTGAATATTTAGTGGCCACTGGCAATACTGGTGGGAAAAGAGTGAGGGGAAGGCAAAGAGGTAAATACCTGGATGACTTGGCCACATGGCATAATCGTCACTAGAAAACAGGCCTGATCCAAGTCTCTGGTGATCGTATGATGGAAGAAATTATGATTGCTCACGCTTTTCAGCTTGGCACATGATGAAGATGACGGTGCAGACCACCCGGAACGACTTTAGTCAGTGATGAAATGTCGACAGTTGTTCTGTTTTTGGCATGTCACACGTGACATCTTTTCAAAAGTAATCCTCCAAGGAACAGTTGAGGCCAAATGTAGGAAGAGGAAGGCACAGAAAATCATATACTGATAGCATTCAAGAGTGTGGCAAGACCATTGCAAGATAAGAAACATACTGACCAATAAAAATATGACATTTGCAACGAGAAAAACGGTGTTCGAGTGCTACATAGAACCCGTACTTTTGTATGGATATGAAGCGTGGACAATGAGCAGACAAGTCGAAAACAATTATAATCGAAGTGGAAATGTGGTTTCTGAGGAAAATGCAAGGAATACTGTGGACTGGCAGAAAAGCCAATGAGCAAGTCCTACAAGAAGCAAATAAAAACCATAAACTGATTAGAGAAATTAGGCGCAGACAGCAAAAATTGTCTTGGGCACGTTTCGAGAAGAAAACCGGAAAACTCTATGTCAACAGGCAACATTGGGGGGGGGGGGGCAGAGAGAGAGAGAGAGAGAGAGAGAGAGAGAGAAGAACACACGGAAGGCAGAGAAGTAAATATCTTGGCCCCGGTGTATGGCCCGGACAAGAACACAGAGCTGATCCACGACCCTGTTGATCGTGTCAGAGGGTGAAACATGACCGTCAACGCTTATCGGCGTGGCACACAATGATGATGATGATGTAGTATCTTCACACTTGTGTGCGTTACTAAGAAATATAGAATGCATGGCAGAGCTCTGATTATTGATGCTCTATCATGAGACTTCTAAGACCCACGTCTGTGGTTACGAGGTGAGATGATGAGACCCCTGAGACCCACACCTGGTGTTGCGAGTTGAGATGATGAGACCCCCTGAGACCCACACCTGGTGTTGCGAGTTGAGATGATGAGACCCCTGAGATACACGTCCGGGGTTGCGAGTTGAGATGATGAGACCCCTGAGACCCACGTCTGGGGTTGCGAGTTGAGATGATGAGGCCCCTAAGACCCACGCCTGGGGTTGCGAGTTGGGATGATGAGACCCCTGAGACACACGTCTGGGGTTGCGGGGTGAAATGATGAGACCCCTGAGATATATGTCTGATGTTGCGGAGTGAGATGATGAGACCCCGAGATACACGTCTGATGTTGCGGGATGAGATGACGAGACCCCTGAGATGCACGTCTGATATTGCGGGGTGAGATGATGAGATCCATGAGACACACGTCTAGGGTTGCGGGGTGAGATGATGAGACCCCTGAGACCCACGACTCCAGCCGATGCTCAGCGAGAGAGCAGCACATCCATGTGCGAAAAGGCTGAATTGAAGGGACATTATTACTGACATTCTAGTTAACATCAAAGTCTAACCAATGTTGAAATATGAAATCAGCAGTGAAGGTTGAAGAAAACGACTGCATTTAACATGTGTACTTAATAAGCCACGTGACATGATGATTGGTGAGCTTGCTGCTTGCCAATACAATGGTCTATATTCAATCCCCTGCGGAGGCAGGGTTAATTTTGTCAGCCAGATGGACTCGGGGGTCCACCCATCCTCATAACAATTGGTACCAGACAATTTATTTTTCTGAAAGGAAAAGCGAAGAGGAATGGAACTTGCCCTCCCCCCTATCTCTGAAGACTCGGCCTATATTATATAAAAGCCTAGCACTCCAAATGTAGTATCTGCTATGGAATTGTCTTTAACTCTATCCACGAAATTGAGCTATCAGCATTTTTTGGGTTTATCTGGACAACAATTATCCTTAATATATTGTCCTCAATTGCGATTTTTACCTGGCACTTTTCTAGCTTGTAATCTCTTCTCCCTCTATAGCGAAATAATAATAAGAAAGATCAAAGATGTGAATGGAAATAGAAGTGAATAACCAAGTGAATAATTTTAAGTACCTAGGGACATTTATGCCACGCTCCGTGGCTAAGGGCTTGCGGACGCGATTCGTAAGTCCGTTTACCCGCGTCCGAAACACAGCTGCGACTGATTTGGCAGCAGACTGCGTCGCGCTGGGTGTTAATGTGTTGGTAAGGAGCTGGTCGTTCAGAAAGCAGTGGCAAACTACTGAACGTAAACTTGCCAATACATCAACAACAGCAGTATAATGCTGGTATTGACAGCAATGTACGGTAAATAGGATATACAAAAAATAAAGGGGGGGGGGGATTTATAACATCAGATGGAAGATGCACAACAAAGATTAATAGCAGAATAGGGCAAGCAAAAGTTAAATTTCAGAAAATGAAGGGTATCTTATGCAATAAGTCACTATTATTGAACGTAAGTAAGAAAGTGCTGAAGTGCTATATAGAACCTGTTTTGCTATGTGGCAGTGAATCTTGGAATGTAAATGAACAAATTAGAAAGAGCTTGGAAGCAACAGAGATGTGGTTCCTGAGACGAATGTTGCGAATTCCTTGGACTGCCAAAGTAACTAATAACGATTGTCTGAAAGAGGCCAATGAAACTAGAACATATACAACAATAAGAAAAAGACAAACGTCATGTGATGAGAAGAGAGGCATTGGAGAACATCGTGACAACTGGAAAGATCGAGGGGAAGAGAGGCAGACCAAGAGAAATGATACTGGATGGATTGGGACGGTGGCATGGAGGAATATCATCAACAGAGTTGATCTAAAACATCAGAGACCGAGATCTGAGGAGAGTCATGAACGCCTACGCCAGCTGGCATGGCACTTGATGATGATGGTGATGATGATGATGATAATGATGATGACTTTTCTAGCTAGAGAAATATAACATGTCTCTAAGCCAGCCCAAATCCAATGCATTTGATGACTTCAAATGATCTTATTTATACAATGAATTAGAATGCATTATGCTTGTACCTTCAGTATAAGGCCGCACCCTGTGTCAGAGATAAGTTTCAGTTTTGGTGCTATTTAATGTGTTCTGATATCTACTACATCCCTATCCTTTTCTGTAAATGCCAGTCAATATCTATACACTTATCAACCAGGCAATGATGTCTGCTGAGTAAAAGTATTTTTGTAACTTCTCGGATATATACGCAGTTACATAAAATGTTGTCAGCGGTGTCAAAATATTTAAGAAATATTTTCTTACTCAACAAGTGTCTGTTTACGATTAATGTAAAAACCGTGTTGTTATTTCCTCTAGTTTGATAATGCTGAACATAAGTATGCTTTATAAAATCAAAATTAGTGTAAAAAGTCAAATGAAAGTATAATCACTCTTTCGTCATCACCGATCAAGGTACTTGTTGTTCAAGTTTACTGCGTTTCTTGATGAAATCTTGTGCTTTGCTGTCCCATGTTCTTCTTTTCAAGACATCCAATGCACCGTGGTCTGTAGAAAGAGCAAACAATGTGCACATACAATAGTAATTTAATTTAATGATTGTTTAAAAAGAAGTTGCATACATTTTTGCCATGGTCAAACTCGTAATTGATTTTGTTTATATTAAAATTTTAGGGATTACATAGATTTGTTAATATCTTTTGTTTTTATTGGAGAACTTGGTAACAACTGGCAAGATCGAAGGGAACAGGCTAAGGGGAAGACCGAAAAGTAAATACCTGAATGGCTTGGCTATTTGGCATGGTCGAGACAGGAACACTGAGCTGATCCACGACTCTGGTGATTGAGTGAAATGGCGAGTCATGACCGCCCACGCTTTCCGGACATGGCACACGATTGATTGATGGATTGTATTTGTATTTAACTTGCAAAGATCACATTGATTTCTTAGCATCTTTTGCATTTGTTTCAATGAATATTGATTTTTATAGGATGTTTTCCAATCTTGTCTTGCATTTATACTGTATTAATATTATCATTTTGTCTAGAGTATCATGTTTATGTGATTATTTACTTTTCTTCCTAGAAATATCTTATAGACAGTGTCATGAAGGCACGCGCCCTTTGGAAATTACGAGGGTAAGTTAATAAGTAAGTCACATATGGCTGTAGATAAATAACTAAATATGATAACAACTTGAAACGCGTTTATTTTTATACATAAATTGTCCCTTTCTGTCTCAACATAATTTCCACCAACATTGATGCACTTAACCCATCGTTTTATCAGTCCCCCCCAAACCAGCTGCACAGAACTGCGTGCTCTGTTTTCTAAACCACGTTTTCACTTCACATTCAACTTCGGGGTCATTCGCGAAATGTTTCCCGCCAAGGTGGGTTTCCTTTTTATACTGACAAACGTTTGTCCCGTAAAGCGGTGCATAGCTGGGTAGATAAAGTTACGAGGGCGAGTCAATAAGTAAGTCACACAGTTCTTGGGATGGCTGGTAAATGAAATCAGGTCACGTAGTCCTATGCAGCCGGTTTGGGAGGACTAATAAAACGAAGGGATAAGTGCATCAATGTTGGTGGAAATTATGTTGAGAAATAAAGGGACAATGTACGTATAAAAATAAACTGGTTTCAAGTTGTTATCATCTTTAGTTACTTTTCTACAGCCATTTGTGATGTTCGTATTATGTGATATTCTTAATAAATGTTTTATGGTTGGATATATGCTCTCATCATCTCATCTCATCTTGTTTATTTTGTGTCTTGCGGTGCCGAGGTGAAGTATAAACAGCGGGAGAGTGCCCTTTAATATATGCTCTATACATTTTTAATCACAAAGGTGAATATTTCAAAATATTCAGGCTACAATGACATCTGATGGAATGTGTGACACAGATATTCAGAAAAACATTGCCGTATTTAATGGAATATGTGACACAGATATACAGAAAAACATTGCCGTATTTAATGGAATGTGTGACACAGATATAATGAACAGACGTGCCACATCCAATGGAACATACGACACAGATAGAGAGAAACGAATTGCCACATCCAAGAATTCTTTTATTATAATGAGTAATATAATACAAACCAAACATACCAAGTACGAAAGTTCGCCTCCTGAAAGGCTGTGTATAGATGCAAATGTTGGACAGTGAGTAATGACAGTGTGAACAATGTGGTGACAGAAGAATGTTGAGAAGATCATGAGCAGAGAAGAAAAAGGATGCTGGAGTATAGACACTTGCTGGTTTTACTGGACCACTCATCAAAGTCTTAAGATTTATGGGGCATGTCAAAAGAAGCAATGGAATAAAGATTTTGGCTTGACGTGGGGAAATATTATGCAAGAGAAGCAAGGAAGTTGTATATAAAAGGCTGAAACAGTTTGGCAAATATTATTAGATGAGAGAGAGAGAGAGAGAGAGAGAGAGAGAGAGAGAGAGAGAGAGAGAGAGAGAGAGAGAGAGAGAGAGACGACAAAAGGATGGAGAGACATACATTGCGCGAGACAGAGAGAGGCAGATACAGACTATAGAAAGACAGACACTGAGAGAGAGAGACAGAGGGAGCGACAAAGAGACAGTCGGAGAGACAAAGAGACAGAGATTAAGAGACAGACAGAGACTGAGAGAGAGACAGCGAGAGAGACACAGAGAGACAGAGAGAAAGACAGAGAGACATAGAGAAAGACAGAGAGACAGATTGAGAGAGACAGAGAGAGAGACAGAGACTGAGAGAGAGAGGCAGAGTGAGATAGAGAGAGAGAGACACACACAGAGAGAGAGAGAGAGAGAGAGAGAGAGAGAGAGAGAGAGAGAGAGAGAGTTTATGATCACCAGTGCCTGCTCCAGACCAGGGACTAAAGAATTCTTGGATGTATAATAATATAACAATGAACAATATTGAATAATATAATAATGTTTGTTTACTTTATAGTGTTTTGTTTTCTGAAACAATATAAACCATATTGTTAATGCGCTTATTGTATATTTGTACTTAATGATATAGCAAACTCTATATCCTCAAGACCATGACATTAATTTTTTTGAGTTCATATGATACTTTTCATTACATCTTATTAACACAGATAATGATAAATATTATTGTCTTTCTGGTGTTGTTGTTGTCTGCTGTACTCCTGGTTTGAGTGTAAACTGGAGTATCTTATGATTCTGGTTTCATCTTATATATAAATTGCGATCTCCGTCTGTCTGTCTGTCTGTCTGTCTGTCTGTCTGTCTGTCTGTCTGTCTGTCTGTCTGTCTGTATGTATGTATGTATGTCCTTTATTTGTTCGCGAACGGCCCATCCGATTGAGATGAAATTTTCTACACGCCTTCCTTTCATTCCAGCGCTGCCAACTGTCATAGTTTTTTTTTCTTCTTCCTCCTCCTCCCTCCTCCCCCTCCCAAAATACGTACGTAAATATATGATGATGATGATGAAAGAATCCCCGAACCAAGAAGCTAGGGAAAGGGAAGAAAATGACGTGACTACACAGAATCGTCACACGGCAATCATCATCATCAAGTGCCGTGCCGGCTGGCGAAGGCGTTCATGGCTCTCCGTAGATCTCAGTCTTTGGCTTTCTGGATCAACTCTGCTGCTGATATTCCTCCATGCCACGGCAATATCAATAACAATTCATCTTTTTATGTGTAAGGAAGTTATCTACAGTCGTGTAGAAGGGAAGAACTAGACGAGTATGAATTCGGAATGGCGAACTCTCTCCTCCTCTCTTCTCCTCCTCCCTCTACCTCCTCCCTCCTCCTCCCTCTCATTCCTCTCCCTCCTCCCTCCTCCTTCTCCCTCTTTCCTCTCCCCTCCTCATCCCTCCTACTCCCTCCGCCTCCTCCCCCTCCTCCCTCTCCCTCCTCATCCCTCCTCCTCCTGCCTCCCTCCTCCTTCTCCTGCCTCCTTCTCCCTCATCATCCTCCCTCCTCCTTCTCCCTTCTTCTCCCTCTTCCCTCTTCCTCCTCCTCCTCCCTCTACCTCCTCCTCCCTCCACCCTCCTCCTCCTCTTCCTCCTCCCTTTCCTTCCTCCTCCTCCTCCCTCTACCTCCTCCTCCCCCTACCTCTTTCCTCCTCCCTCCTCCTCCTCTTCCACCTCCTTTTCCTTCCTCCCCTCCTCATTCTCCCTCCTTCCTCTCCCTCCTTCCTCCTCCTTCCTTCTTCTCCCTCTGCCTCCTCCCTCCTCATCTCCCCTCCTCCTCCTCCCTCCTTCTCCCTTCTTCTCGTCCTCATCCCCTCCTCCTCCTACCCTCTTCCTCTTCCCCTCCTCCCTCTCCCTCCTCCATCCTTCTCCTCCCTCTTCCTCCTCCTCCCTCTTCCTCCTCCTCCCTCTTACTCCCTCTCCCTCCTCCTCCCTCTTCCTCCTCCTTCTTCCTCCTCCTTCCTTCTCCTCCCTCTTCCTCCTACCTCCTCCCTCCTCTCTCCTCCTCCCTCCTCTCTCCTCCTCCCTTTTCCTCCCTTTTCCTCCCTCCTCCCTCTACCTCCTCCCTCCTCCTCTCCACTCTTCCTCCTACCCTCTTCCTCTTCCCCTCCCCCTCCTCCCTCTACCTCCTCCTCCCTCCACCCTCCTCTTCCTCCTCCCTTTCCTTCCTCCTCCTCCTCCCTCTACCTCCTCCTCCCCCTACCTCTTTCCTCCTCCCTCCTCCTCCTCTTCCACCTCCTTTTCCTTCCTCCCCTCCTCATTCTCCCTCCTTCCTCTCCCTCCTTCCTCCTCCTTCCTTCTTCTCCCTCTGCCTCCTCCCTCCTCCTCTCCCCTCCTCCTCCTCCCTCCTTCTCCCTTCTTCTCGTCCTCTCCCCTCCTCCTCCTCCTACCCTCTTCCTCTTCCCCTCCTCCCTCTCCCTCCTCCATCCTCCTCCTCCCTCTTCCTCCTCCTCCCTCTTACTCCCTCTCCCTCCTCCTCCCTCTTCCTCCTCCTTCTTCCTCCTCCTTCCTTCTCCTCCCTCCTCCTCCCTCTTCCTCCTACCTCCTCTCTCCTCCTCCCTCCTCTCTCCTCCTCCCTCCTCCCTTTTCCTCCCCCTCCTCCTCCCTCTACCTCCTCCCTCCTCCTCTCCACTCTTCCTCCTACCCTCTTCCTCTTCCCCTCCCCCTCCTCCCTCTCCCTCCTCCCTTCACATTCCTCCTCCTCCCTCTTCCTCCTCCTCCCTCCTCCTCCTCATCCCTCCTTCTCCCTCCTCCTCCATCTTCCTCCCTACTCCTCCTCCTCCCTCCTCCCCCTCCTCCTTCCTCCTCCTCCCTCTCCTCCTCCTCCCTCCTCCTCCCTCTACCTCCTGCCACCTCCTCCCTTCACATTCCTCCTCCTCCCTCTTCCTCCTCCCTCCTCCTCATCCCTCCTCCTCCCTTCTCCTCCTCCCTCCTCCTCCTCCCTCTACCTCCGCATCCCTTCACATTCCTCCTCCTCCCTCCTCCTCCTCATCCCTCCTCTCCCTCCTCCTTCTTCCTCCCTCCTCCCCCTCCTCCTTCCTCCTCCTCCCTCTCCTCCTCCTCCCTCTCCTCCTCCTCCCTCCTCCTCCTCCCTCCTCCTCCTCCCTCTACCTCCTCCCTCCTCCTCCCTTCACATTCCTCCTCCTCCCTCTTCCTCCTCCTCCCTCCTCCTCCTCCCTCCTCCTCCCTCCTCCTCCCTCTACCTCCTCCTCCTTCTTCCTCCCTCCTCCTCCTCCCTCTTCCTCCTCCTCCTCCTCTCTCCTTCTCCTCCTCCCTCCTCCCTCCACATTCCTCCTCCCCTCCTCCTCTTCCCTCCTCCTCCCCCTCCTTCTCCCTCTTCCTCCCTCTTCCTTCTCCCTCCTCCTCCTCCTCCTCCTACTCCCTCCTCCTCCCTCTCCTCCTCCTGCTCCCTTCTCCTCCTGCGTTCTCCTCCTCCCTCCTTCTCCCTCCTCCTCCCTCTTCCTCCTCGCCTCCTCCTCCACCCTACTCCTCCCTCCTCCTCCTCCCTCCTATTCCTCCCTACTCCTCCTGTCTCCTCCCTCCTTCTCCCTCCTCTTCTCTCCTCCACCTCCCTCTTCCTCCTCCCTCCTCCATTTACCCAAGACAGACAGACAGTCAGACAGATAGTCGGGAACGGGATCTTATATGACTACTTATACGATTTAAATGAGATGCTCTCCACCATGGGCTGGGCCGGGTCAGACAGACAGATAGGTAGATAGATAGACAGACAGACAGACAGACAGACAGTCGGGAACGGGAACTTATATGATTACTTATATGAATTAAATGAGATGCTCCCCACCAGGAGTTGGGCGATGCCGGGCCGGGTCAGACAGACAGACAGATAGATAGTCGGAACGGGAACTTATATGACTACTTACATGAATTAAATGAGATGCTCCCCATCAGGGTCTGGGCGAAGACGGGCCGGATCAGACAGACAGACAGACAGATAGACAGACAGACAGACAGACAGATAGTCGGTAACGGGAACGAGAACTTATATGACTACTTATATGAATTAAATGAGATGCTCCCCACCAGGGTCTGGGCGAAGCCGGGCCGGGTCAGCTAGTATAATATAATTCATAACGTGACATCATCATCAGTTGACGTTTGACTGCATATGTTTTGATAACCCCTTACGAATATCTGTTTCGTAAAATTAGTCTTTTATTACCGTATTCTAATGTATGAAAATAGGTGATCAGCTTTCTTTCTATTTTAAATCTCTTTCCAAAATATTCTTATCCACTTTTTAAAATTTCTATCAGTTAAGAGAGCGTCAAAGTATAATATGTTAAATAAAACGTGTTATTATCGTCATCATCATGTGTCATGACTATAAGCGTGGGTGGTTTATGTTCGCCATTTCACATGATCACAGTCTTGAGTTAGGTCAGTGGTCTTGTCTCGATTATGCCACGTGAGCGAGTAATCCAAGTATTCATCTTTTTGCCCTCTTCTTGATATTTTCCCCACCAAGTTTTGCTACATTTTTGTTACTAAAGTTTCAAGTGTTTTTTTCCCCCACATAAAATGCCTAAAAGTCTCGACTGTATACGTCGATAACAACTGTTCTAATCAATTTACGATTTTCACTTGTTTTTAGAAGACTGTCTTATTCATGTTTCTGTACATCCACGACATTCTTTGAATCTTTCTCAGAAATATATATATATAATTTCAGCACTATGTTTCTTAATGCACTTAACAGCTTTTTACTGGTATGTTTTTAATCTTACAAAATGCTACCTAGGCCATGGCGATTCTTGTTCTATCCATCAGATGTTATGACTTTCTAAGAAATTTTACCGATTCGCCTGTTTAAGAATTTTGCCACTTACTTGAATGTTACATTGTATAACAAACGTAAATAATCATACTGATACTTACACGTAATGAATTCCCAAAACTATTATCAGAAATCTCTGTGTGACAACCTACCTGTAGGTTTGGGATGTGTCAGCGGTAGCGAGATAATGCTGAGAGCATCATAACCTGAAACCTCTTCTCCACCAACTCCGTGAACATCTGACAGAGGAAGAAAAGCTTCTCCACCGAAATCATTCTGGAAAACTAGGTCATGATCCATGACGGTAAACACCAGTGTTGCTCCATGATGGATGCATTGTTGGGGTTGGATGTGGCTGGGGATTAGTGCAAGTCAATACAGTTTTATAGTAGGAGCAAACTGACTACAAGCTACATGATCGTCAGCACATATTCCAATAAGAGATAATATTAAAGGATACACTTAATTGCACTGGGTTTTATTCCATATAATCCGTTCTCTTTCCACAGAGAAGATAACTAACTACCTGTTGAAAGAGTTGCACAGAGGACAAACTCCGTAGCTCCTGTGACAATCACACGCACATCCAGACTAGTGCCTGTTCTCAGTATCTCTGCAGGAAGATGAAGCGAGGTCTCGCTGAGGACAGTACCAGATTATGGTGCACCAGTATCTCCGTATCTCAGTTCAAAAGTGAAAGATCAAGCTTGTAAGAGTGACCAAGAGATCACTGGATCTGCAATACTGAAGATCCACAAGGGTATGCGGCCTATAAAAGTTGTAAAAGAAGCTATTGGCAGATTGGTCTGTAGACTCTGTATATGAACTCTACGGACAGGATATACAAGAAGTGAGAGAGTGAGATCGATATTCATTGAAGGTAATGGAGAATAAGTGGAGTAGCTCAGATGTCACGGCAGCTGCTTTGGCTGGGACAGACTTTCACGGTGTTGACAATGTGGATTTTTACCTTCACGGTCTTAACAACGTGGATTTTTGCAAACTAAGAAAGGATGGTATACTTCTCACCATGGAGTAGTAAGGACAAGGGTGTAATACCCTAGGAAGGGTATGCAGACTTGTCATGTTAACATCCTTTGGCAGCTGTAGATTGATATTGAGCAGGCTAAATAGGCTTACTGCCCAGGCAAACTTTCAAAGTTTGAAAAGCCAGCTACAAAATGAATATTGACAGTGGGTGGAATTCTGGTATAAAGAAACAATTGGATATTTGCCGATACTACATAGTTCACGCACTGTGTAGAGATTCTCCTTGTGTGATCTATGGGACGGGAGTGAAACTCTTAGGGTGATATCTGTGTGTGATCTATGGGAGTGGTGTGGAGCGCTTTCGGCGATATCCATGTTCATTCATTCAGTAGCATGTCCTTTGCAGAACCTCGCTCCCATAACAACCTTCCGGAAAGCTTCTCGATCACAAGCAAGATGTCCCACGTCTGATACACCCATCTGGAGATCATCCGCCACATCCTGCACCCATCTTCTCTTTGGCCTTCCTCTTCCTCTCTTCCCATGCATATACCCTTCCATTATTGTTCTCTCCAAACTTTCGTGACGTTTCAAGTGACCAAAATACTTCAATTTTCTTTGTTTTATCGTCTTTAATAGCCATCCCTCCTCAATATTCAACTCTTGAAGTATGGATGCATTTGTTCTTTTCTTTACCCAAGATATTCTTAGAACTCGTCTATAACATTTATATTCAAAGGCGTTTATGCGCTGTTCAGCTTGTTTAGTAAGTGTCCATGTCTCACAGGCGTATGTTGCAATGGGAAAGATGCATGCTCTTAAAAATCTAATTTTTGTAGTTCTGTCTGTCCCACTCCATAATTTATTCATCTGTTTTAGTCTTTGAAGAGCAATGGATAGTCGCCGTTTAATTTCTTTCATTGTGTCACCGTTATTGGTAATCAATGACCCAAGATATTCAAAATTTTCCACCACCTCCAATTTTCCCCCATTAATGTATATTTCTTTCTCCATAGTAGTTTTATCTGTATGCATTATCTTTGTTTTTGCTATGTTAAGATATAAGTTGTGATTTTCACTATTCAATTGGGTTGAGGCTATTAGGTTTTCTATGCCATTCTGTGTTGTGGATAGTAATACTGTATCATCAGCATATCGAATCTCTGGTATGTCATGACCGCCGATATTTAGGGCATCATATAGCTCCCTGTTTATATCATCTCTTACATTTCTCATTATATTTTCGGCGTACAGGTAAACAAATAGGGTGACAGCACGCAGCCATGACGGACTCCTTGCTTGATGTCAAACCAATCTGATGCCTCGCCATCTATTCTAACTGCTGCTTGTTGGTCTAGATAGAGCATTTTTATGAGTTGTACTACATGTGATGGAAAGCTTTACATCCATGTACATGAAAGTTATCCTTGAAATATAAAATCAAACCAAAAGGGCAAATGAATGGTTATCCGCCTAAACATAAGTAAAACACATATACATGTTATAAAAATATTGCGGGTATGTTTTAAAGCCCATATTTTACAAGACCAACGACATATGTGGGCTGATGTCATCCGTATAACACCTGCGAAGTGGTCAAGCCATCTGCATCAGGTCAATAGGTCATGGACTCGTTTTCAGACAACGTCCTTTAGATCAAGAGTATACTTTTTAAATCTAGAGGTCATCTCTAGAGCTACAGAGTTCGTGCTGTGTGCAGTGCTCTCGACAGGTGGTTTGCCACTCTGCGAAGACAGATCAAGCCAGATGCAATATAATTCAGCACTCTGAATAATGTGAAACACTTCCCACTTCAACGGAAGTATTTGCTATGCGATTGCCTTTGCCTTTCACACAGTATTAACATTTAAATTTAGATGGTGGAAGTGCTCAATGTGCAATGATGGTGTTCGACACAATATAACATAACGTTTGAATTTAAGTGATGGGAATGCTCAATGTGCAATGATGGGGTTCGACATAACATACCATAACAGTAACATTTCCCCATAATGGACATGTACAGAATGTATGTGCACTTACAAATTGCTGTGAAACAACTAATAATTTATCGCAAAGTGTTTAATGGCGGAAGGACAACAGACATCTTATGAAAATACTTACAATTCAAAGGATTCATCAAAGACTGGGTTAAGCGTTTTCTTTAAAACTTTTGTACTTTGAACACCAACTCCAGGAAAGACATGTTCAGGAGCCAGGGACACGAGCACATATGGATCACTCAAACCTGGTTCATGTGATAAACAAGACAGTCATAACATGTCGTCCCCTAACGTTGTGGGTAGTATCATGGCAAATCCCATTATAGTTTAAACATAACGACAGTGTAAGCAAATACATGACTCATTTACACACTTTGACACGTACTGGCTATATGTTGCTAGCTACATATTTTTATACACCAAAGAATCAGGCGACACCCAAATGCGAAATAGAGATAGAAGGGAAAATTCTTCACCTAGTGGATAGTTTTAAATACTTAGGGACATTTATAACATCAGATGGAAGATGCACAACAGAGATTAAGAGCAGAATAGGGCAAGCAAAGGCTGCATTTCAGAAAATTAAGAATATCTTATGCAATAAGTCACTGTCATTGAATGTAAGAAAGAGAGTGCTGAAGTGCTATATAGAACCTGTTTTCTGTGTGGCTGTAAATCTTGGAATGTAAATGAACAAGTTAGGAAGAGAATGGAGAAATGTGGTTCCTGAGACGAATGTTGCAAATTCCTTGGACTGCCAAAGTAACTAACGACTGCCCGAAAGAGGCTAATGAAACTAGAACATTATATACAACAATAAGAAAGAGACAAACAACTTTTTTTTGTCATGTGATGAGAAGAGAGGCATTGGAGAACATCGTGACAACTGGAAAGATCGAGGGGAAGAGAAGCAGAGGCAGACCAAGAGAAATGAAGCTGGATGGATTGAGACGGTGGCATGGAGAAATATCAACAGCGGAGTTGATCCAGAAAACCAAAAACCGAGATATGTGGAGAGTCATGAACGCCTGTGCCATCCGGCATGGACACTTGATGATGATGAATGGACATTCGATAATTAATGTGGTTAATATCACACCGGCCACTTTTATTTTCCATGACATTTCATAGGTGCCCATTTCAGGCTGGGTGCACTTAGAAGCATAGGTCAAAAAAAAAACAAAAACAAAAAATCAAAATAGATGGAGATTCGAACATATAGTCATTAGACCGACAGGAAAACATGCTGCTAGCCACTATGATACCACGATAATGAGATGGCATTTTAGTACCAGATAGGCCTACAGAGGAAAGTTCTATGTACCAATCCTCACTCTGACAGACTGACGCATTTTCTCAGGGCTCAGACCATCACAATATCAGACATGAGATGAAACTAGATCGTCAGAGGGTTCACTAACCAACCAACACTGTACACGTTAAACGTGAACTTACCATTGGCATCAAGAGGAATAAGATCCTTTGCGTTCAGCACTGAAATGGATTGTACAAATCAAAATACAAAGTAATATATTAAACAATGTGTTGGAACAATATCAAGACAGAAACATGAATAGAATTTGTTGACAAGAAAAGAATACAATATAACACAAATTACGAGCATAGTCAGCAATGTCAGTGCAACTCTACAGCAAGATATATTGCGCATTAATTAATGTTGCCGCTCTGCACATACAAATACGCACATTGAATTGTTTAAAAAAGAAATGACTTAATTTTAGCATCTCCTTTTGTAGTTGATTTGCCATATTTGGATTGAATTAGCATTCGGTTACTTTCTCTTCGTTGTTTATATTTGTTTAATAAGTAAATTATCAGTATATAAGTTCCGAATTACTCTTCGCTGGCTGTTGAACGAGGGGACTGAGCACGTATGGGAATGTCCTGAGTGCAGTGATGTCGGTTCTTAGCTCAACTCAACTCAACAGTTCCGAATTGTAAATAGAAATATGATTTGGAACACAATGCTGCTTAATAAATTATGTTAACCCCCCCCCCCCCCCCCCGGCCCCCCAATTAAAAAAAAACAACTTAATATTAAGCATTAATACATAACAAAGTTCATGACCATTCGTCCATGTCGTTTGGTGAGTGTTGACATCTCTATCATTTCCCCGAGTTGCAACCTAAAGACTAAAAATCATGACATGGCAGACAAGGCCCTAAGTCTTTGTCGGCACCTGGTCAGGATCGTATCTCAGACAGGAGGGCAGTTACAGCATTACTTTGCTGATCCGGTAGCTTCTGCAGCTTGTTTTGTTCCAGATTTATTGATGTTACCTTTCCTCTGGAGTGAACTAGGCAGGCTGTGAGAGGGATCATGCTGCATGGGCAACGCATAGTCTCTACGTTTCAGCCCAAGCTTTGTGCTATGGAGAGGTTAATATGCCCTTTTTGAAGCACAATGTAACAAACTATCGTCTGTCAAGTACAGTGTAGCAGAGTCTAATGGTATATCAGTATTACATCTAGTCTATGAGGGTGTTTGACATATTTACCTTCAACAAGAAGAATAGTGGGGCTCATATTTGTACATCACTCGAATGTTCAGCACTCCATATTCCGTACTTTCTGTGTGAGCCTGTGAGAAATCATCAAAAATAAAGGAATTGTAACCTTTACTTTAGTGCTGAGTTTATATCTTCTAAACTGAAATTTTTGAATTAAAATATCATTCTCATTTGCATTTCTTTCATGTATTATGTGAAGTAACGGTGTCTTTTTCCGATTCATCGTAACAGGCACACACATTTTATCTGTGAAAATAGTTGAAGGTTTCTTTATTGACTACATGTAAGTATACTTATAATTTATTGTAGTAATTTCTTTCAAATATCTTGCTTGTATGTATGTCTTCAAACTATTTAATCCCATCTAACAACAGTCTTTTAAACATATGTTATTGTTTTTTTAAGCATTTGTCCTTAATTATTCTGTTACATCCCATAGCAAAACACGAAAGGCTATTTACTTGAATTAAGAAATAAAAAGACTCCAAGATTCGGATGAAGTCTTTAAAAAAAAATCCTATTACAGAACAGAAATGGCTGTGTCAAGTCTCATGTTATTCCCCCCCCCCCCCCCCCCCTCCAATTATGTTAGTGCTATTACATTATAGTTTGTTGTTTCATTGCTACAGTCTACCATGCTGTTATTTTACATGTATAAGTAATGTTTACATCTGTCCAACATGATGACATTTAAGTTATAATATGTGTGTGTTTAAATTCCAATTTTCTATAACACATTAATTTTTATGACAAACCATATACACTCACTAGCGATGTATAGCGATTATAAACAAGAAGTTATACACTTCTCTCACCTGCATTTCATTTTTCTCCATGTAAAATATTTCAATTAATGACAGTGTGTCCATTTTGTGCATGGTGAGCTCTTTGCGAAGATTCTAGAACAGGAAAATATTGGACATGATTTGACAATGTTTACCACTGGATACTGCAGCAACTAAACATATTGTTATGTAGAATGCACATACATATTACAAAAGCTAACAGAGTGAGAGATAAAGGGTGAGTTTTGTTTTTTAAATGGCAACTTTTGAAACAGATCTACATAAAAATAGGGTAAGAAGCCGAAAGGACAGACCATATGGATTATAACTGTCGAATATTTATATTTTTAGTGTATTTTTAAAATACTGATACATAAACTCCAAAGAAGTAAAAAGTGCGCAGAATGCTGCAACAATAAGAGTTATATTCTCAATAATGATAAAAGGTAGTTTGCTTTCATCTGCCACATTCAAGAAACTATATCGCTTTGGTTGCTACATGTGTCTGCCTTATCATGGATGCAGAAATCACGTTCCTTGGGCATGTCATGACGAAGGAGGGTCAGCTGAAACATGTCACGGCAAACAAGAAGGTTGGAGTGAAGGTTTGACATCGTCAGTAACAACCCTAGTCAGTATCTCTCTCCTGCATCTGCACAATGAGAGAGATGTTCCATGGACACACCCATTCGGTTCATTTTGTGTTACTGTAGTCAGTTGACGCCGGATATGGTATACCTTGAGAAAGCCTGAGAACAGTTTAACTTAACTAGAAAGGCTTTTGTCGTTTCTAGGCCTAGTATACGTGAAGACCTAATATTTCACACACG
This sequence comes from Cepaea nemoralis, assembly GCA_014155875.1. Lineage (NCBI taxonomy): Eukaryota > Metazoa > Mollusca > Gastropoda > Stylommatophora > Helicidae > Cepaea > Cepaea nemoralis. Next base: position 238,078 of record JACEFZ010014782.1, on the reverse strand, counting down.
AAAGGCAGTATCTGCTACAGAACTACCACTCGTATAATTAAAAATGGACCTATCTTCACACCTTAACCAGCAAGGCAAGCGTGCTTGACACTGGGCCACCTCGGCTCTCGTGCAAATGAATACAATACTTGTAACTATACACCAGTAACCTCAGGGGTATATTCATACATAGTTTGGATAACACAGACGTATAGTGCTGGAAAATACATTACAGATTCAAACATTATCTTGTTTTCACATTTTTCAAAATATGTAACATACTCGCATTAAAATTGTAATGCTATACTATATTATATATTAAAGCATGGTTATGTTATTGTGACAAAATACTTACAATCATATGAAATAAATTATTTTAACAAATCTAAATTGTGTAACCCAGCATTGATGTAAATATTGAGTTTACCTCAAAAAAAAAAAAAAAAAAAAAAATAAATAAAAACCAGTAGGCCTACGCACGTATAGTTTACCTCAGAAACTCAGAAACACCAATGCTAAAAATACTTTACTAAAAATACGCATAGAGTGATTACCCCCAAAACACTAATAAACATGTAGAGTTTACCTCAAAAGGCTTGATAAGTATAGCTTCCATTTCCAGACCATTTCCATTGGCGTACAAGAAATCCACTAGAAGACTCAACGCTTGAAACATACGCTGGTAGAACACGGGTGGGCGCTGCATATGAGTACATTTATAAGTGAGAGTTGGCCTGGTATCTTCTATAGACATTGCATACATGGCACACACACGTGCCTCTACTCATACACACATAACACTTACCATCATGTAAGGCTTGCAGGAACTTTGTTACGTTTTCTTCATTCAATCGGATCCAAACTGAAAGGGAACTCAAAATTTACTGGGGATCAAAGGCGGCTGACATATTATTGACTACACTGCTCATCGAATGCCGATCGGTGGACAAATATGGGATAAGCACCCTATACTAAATATAACTCATGACGTGACAATGGGTTATTTATCTGATTGATATGAGGAGACCAAAACTGTAATTTGTAGTCCCAAAAGGTATCATTCGGTGGCAACATGATATAGCTTTATGATTACGTAAGGCAGTTAGATGTTGCATGCACATACTGAGAGCAAATCCGTACGGTAACCGTACTTGTTGAGTATACAAAGAAAGAGCAGTGCGAAGTTGTGATGACTTTTAGTGTTTTTATTTGGCAAAATGCTGCCTGCAAAGGACATTCACACGTAAATGTTATCTATTTGCAGAAACCTGTTTGTTGAGACGTGAGGCAAATAAATGTGTCGATACATTCTTTAAAGGACGCTAAACATAGCTTTCAAAGTTTATGTTGTCTAGTGCGTCTTCTAATCTCTATTTCCTTCTTCTTCTACTGTGAGCGCCAAATAAGACTTTGTTCATGGTAATCCTGCTTGCATTGCATCAGAAAACATCCCTGCGGAAGGTGAAGAAGTTTATTTGAACTGACAGGCGAGAGGTAATAGTGTTACAATCCGAATAGGCTCATGGTTTAGGCTAAATCATAATGCGACCATTTGGATTCCGGGAAACTATGTTCACAGTGATTGTACAGACACCTAACTTCCGTAAAAAAAAAAAAACCACTGAGTGTGTCCATCTCTTTCGGTAAACGGAAGAAGGAGAAGATATACTGAGCGGGATTATTACTGGTGAAGGATGACTGGGGCATCACTGTAATTATTAAATGAAAGCGTGCTTCAGTGCAATGGAAACACCCATCTTCATTCAAGATATGCTAGGTTTCGTCACCAGCAGGAAAGATTATCCCTAACATTTTAAAGGATTCTCGAAGAAAACGTTTGGCCCGTTTCTGGAAGATGTGAATAATGTAAAAGAAAGTTGATTATCAATAATGTAGAAGCAAGTTAATTGTCAATAATGTATCATGGTGAAGCTCTGTTGGTGTTATCTGGGATGCAATGCGAAGAAAATATCCAGGCTTACTGACTAGAGGAATGCTGTTTCATCACGACACTGCCAGATGGCATACAGTTTGCTTAACTCAGAAGATTGAACAACTAGAGTGGCAAATTATTCAACATCCGCCTTACATTTGCACGTTGTCCACTTGGTCCACTGAGAGCTCATCCAGGGATAAAAATGTATTTCATATTGTTATATCCTGCTGCAGCCGCTGCTTTTTCTCTCTATTCCATGCATAACAAAAAGACTAAACGTGAGGTGCAAATCCAGCCGAAACACCTGAACAGATAGTCCTGTCCTGCAGGTGTGAAAGCACTGATACACTGATGTGGTTGGTGTATCAATGTTGGCGGATGTTAAGAAACAACAGAACAGATAGTCCTGTCCTGCAGGTGTGAAAGCATTGATACACTGATGTGGTTGGTGTATCAATGTTGGCGGATATTAAGAAACAACAGAACAGATAGTCCTGTCCTGGAGGTGTGAAAGCATTGATACACTGATGTGGTTGGTGTATCAATGTTGGCGGATGTTAAGAAACAACAGAACAGATAGTCCTGTCCTGCAGGTGTGAAAGCATTGATACACTGATGTGGTTGGTGTATCAATGTTGGCGGATGTTAAGAAACAACAGAACAGATAGTACTGTCCTGCAGGTGTGAAAGCATTGATACACTGATGTGGTTGGTGTATCAATGTTGGCGGATGTTAAGAAACAACAGAACAGATAGTCCTGTCCTGCAGGTGTGAAAGCACTGATACACTGATGTGGTTGGTGTATCAATGTTGGTGGATGTTAAGAAACAACAGAACAGATAGTCCTGTCCTGCAGATGTGAAAGCACTGATACACTGATGTGGTTGGTGTATCAATGTTGGCGGATGTTAAGAAACAACAGAACAGATAGTCCTGTCCTGCAGGTGTGAAAGCATTGATACACTGATGTGGTTGGTGTATCAATGTTGGCGGATATTAAGAAACAACAGAACAGATAGTCCTGTCCTGCAGGTGTGAAAGCATTGATACACTGATGTGGTTGGTGTATCAATGTTGGCGGATGTTAAGAAACAACAGAACAGATAGTCCTGTCCTGCAGGTGTGAAAGCATTGATACACTGATGTGGTTGGTGTATCAATGTTGGCGGATGTTAAGAAACAACAGAACAGATAGTACTGTCCTGCAGGTGTGAAAGCATTGATACACTGATGTGGTTGGTGTATCAATGTTGGCGGATGTTAAGAAACAACAGAACAGATAGTCCTGTCCTGCAGGTGTGAAAGCACTGATACACTGATGTGGTTGGTGTATCAATGTTGGTGGATGTTAAGAAACAACAGAACAGACAGTCCTGTCCTGCAGGTGTGAAAGCACTGATATACTGATGTGGTTGGTGTATCAATGTTGGCGGATGTTAAGAAACAACAGAACAGATAGTCCTGTCCTGCAGGTGTGAAAGCATTGATACACTGATGTGGTTGGTGTATCAATGTTGGCGGATGTTAAGAAACAACAGAACAGATAGTCCTGTCCTGCAGGTGTGAAAGCATTGATACACTGATGTGGTTGGTGTATCAATGTTGGCGGATGTTAAGAAACAACAGAACAGATAGTCCTGTCCTGCAGGTGTGAAAGCATTGATACACTGATGTGGTTGGTGTATCAATGTTGGCGGATGTTAAGAAACAACAGAACAGATAGTACTGTCCTGCATGTGTGAAAGCATTGATACACTGATGTGGTTGGTGTATCAATGTTGGCGGATGTTAAGAAACAACAGAACAGATAGTCCTGTCCTGCAGGTGTGAAAGCACTGATACACTGATGTGGTTGGTGTATCAATGTTGGTGGATGTTAAGAAACAACAGAACAGATAGTCCTGTCCTGCAGATGTGAAAGCACTGATACACTGATGTGGTTGGTGTATCAATGTTGGCGGATGTTAAGAAACAACAGAACAGATAGTCCTGTCCTGCAGGTGTGAAAGCATTGATACACTGATGTGGTTGGTGTATCAATGTTGGCTGATATTAAGAAACAACAGAACAGATAGTCCTGTCCTGCAGGTGTGAAAGCATTGATACACTGATGTGGTTGGTGTATCAATGTTGGCGGATGTTAAGAAACAACAGAACAGATAGTCCTGTCCTGCAGGTGTGAAAGCATTGATACACTGATGTGGTTGGTGTATCAATGTTGGCGGATGTTAAGAAACAACAGAACAGATAGTACTGTCCTGCAGGTGTGAAAGCATTGATACACTGATGTGGTTGGTGTATCAATGTTGGCGGATGTTAAGAAACAACAGAACAGATAGTCCTGTCCTGCAGGTGTGAAAGCACTGATACACTGATGTGGTTGGTGTATCAATGTTGGTGGATGTTAAGAAACAACAGAACAGACAGTCCTGTCCTGCAGGTGTGAAAGCACTGATATACTGATGTGGTTGGTGTATCAATGTTAGCGGATGTTAAGAAACAACAGAACAGATAGTCCTGTCCTGCAGGTGTGAAAGCATTGATACACTGATGTGGTTGGTGTATCAATGTTGGTGGATGTTAAGAAACAACAGAACAGATAGTCCTGTCCTGCAGGTGTGAAAGCATTGATACACTGATGTGGTTGGTGTATCAATGTTGGCGGATGTTAAGAAACAACAGAACAGATAGTCCTGTCCTGCAGGTGTGAAAGCACTGATACACTGATGTGGTTGGTGTATCAATGTTGGTGGATGTTAAGAAACAACAGAACAGATAGTCCTGTCCTGCAGGTGTGAAAGCACTGATACACTGATGTGGTTGGTGTATCAATGTTGGCGGATGTTAAGAAACAACAGAACAGATAGTCCTGTCCTGCAGGTGTGAAAGCATTGATACACTGATGTGGTTGGTGTATCAATGTTGGCGGATGTTAAGAAACAACAGAACAGACAGTACTGTCCTGCAGGTGTGAAAGCACTGATACACTGATGTGGTTAGTGTATCAATGTTGGCGGATGTTAAGAAACAACATAACAAACAGTCCTGTCCTGCAGGTGTGAAAGCATTGATACACTGATGTGGTTGGTGTATCAATGTTGGCGGATGTTAAGAAACAACAGAACAGACAGTTCTGTCCTGCAGGTGTGAAAGCATTGATACACTGATGTGGTTGGTGTATCAATGTTGGCGGATGTTAAGAAACAACAGAACAGACAGTCCTGTCCTGCAGGTGTGAAAGCATTGATATACTGATGTGGTTGGTGTATCAATGTTGGCGGATGTTAAGAAACAACAGAACAGACAGTCCTGTCCTGCAGGTGTGAAAGCACTGATACACTGATGTGGTTGGTGTATCAATGTTGGCGGATGTTAAGAAACAACAGAACAGACAGTCCTGTCCTGCAGGTGTGAAAGCACTGATACACTGATATGGTTAGTGTATCAATGTTGGCGGATGTTAAGAAACAACAGAACAGACAGTCCTGTCCTGCAGGTGTGAAAGCATTGATACACTTACGTGGTTGGTGTATCAATGTTGGCGGATGTTAAGAAATGAAGATAAACTGTAAGTGATTAATGGGAGGAGTCTGCGATTGTGTCTCCATTATAGTGATATCCATTTTTAGAATGGTGGATATCTGTTCTCATATAGCGGTCATACTGCTGACTTTTCCATGTGCTATTTTGTAGAATTTTACGGTGTTAGTTAGTTAGTTAGTCGACAGATCATCCTCGTTGCACATCGAACCATTCAGTCCATAAGTGCTCGGATCCCCTCCTCAGCAAATCCCGCAGCGTGTAGCGGCTAACGACGCCAGTTCTGTGTTGGTTTATCAATCTTCTTTGGCTTCCTGCGCAGTGTTCTTGTTTGGCCACCCCTCTTTTAATTTGCTGCTCTCGCAGTCTGGCCATTGTTGTAGATTCACAGTCATCACTTGCTTCTCGCAAAAGTCTCACTTCTCGTAGAGCATTCAGAATGTCAGCCTGGTCCATGGCGCGACCGCCCTCCACAATAGCCTCACCTGCGAGCTTGTCAGCCCGCTCATTCCCTTGTACTCCCGCATGCCCTGGCACGAAGATGAAACTAATCTTTGCCAGCCGAGACCGCTTCAGAGGCAGCAACCATTCTCTTCGGATCGACCCCTCCTCTATCCTCTTGATCATGTTCATTGAGTCGCTAAGGAAACAAGCCCTAGTGAATGTCTGTGTCTCGAGCCATGTTATTGCTTTACTTACTGCCATGACTTCCATGGTCAGGCTACTTGTTGTTTCAGTGAAAGCACCAGAGTCCTCCTTCACAATTCTCCCTCCGGCCCGAGCTGTAAAGGCCCATGAGCTTCTCACATGTCGGACGACCGACCCATCTGTGTAGATGACCGCGTCACCGTCTAGCGAATTCTCGAAAATCAACGCTTGTACTTCAGCCTCAACAGCAGCCGGATTTTCTTGTCTGCATTTTCTATCTAGTTTGATGCAGACTGAAAAGGATGTGCAGAAGCCTGTTGGCACTTGCACCCACTCCTCGCCAGGTTCTAAGTCCTCAAGTGAACACACCTGTTGAAGAATGTCTTCAGCTTGACCCATCCACGACCGTCCTCTTTTTAACCTGCTGCCCTTCACCTTCCTAATTTCACTATGCAGTGGATGTTGTGTGTTTGCGTTAATTCTGAGGTAGGCGCGTGCCCTGCAACCTTGTATTCTCTCTTCAATGGTTGGAAAATCATGAAGGTAGCGCATCGCCCTGCATGCTGTATCTCTTGTACATCCAAGAATAATGCGCATAGCTTCATTCTGTATCCTTTCCATCCTTTCTATCTGCTTATGGCTGAGAGTCAGGATTGCCATTGCATACTCCAAAACAGACATTTTACGGTGTTGAATGTTATCAATGTTTTCTCTTTAACTCACCCAATTTATAATTCACCACAATTGTTTTCTAGTTTATACTTTTATGCTAACGCTAATGAACAATTCCAAGATCATTTAATTCATTTTTCTTATTCATTTTATTTTGTGTGAAGACACTGGTATACATTTATAGCTGCTATCTATTTTGCTTGTGAACATACATTGATGCATTGTTTCTGGTCCAAATGGCGGAGAGGCGATTGAGCTGGTAAGGCATCCAAAATGTTTTTGCTTCTGGCTACGGCTTGCTTGCGCATTTTCCTCATGTTGGACTGGTAGTGCATGGTTCCGTCGTCCAGCTATTGAGTTAAGTGCTTGGAGCGACACTGGATCTGGGATTTCGTGTGGCGTGATTTTACATCTGTCCGCGGTTGTGTGTATTGTGAACTGCGTGTTCGGAGAATGGAGGCCGGCCGGTTGCTGTGCTAGCTAGTTTAGCATAATGCAGTAATGTATGTAAAGCTGCTGCTATTCTAGTGACTGCCGCTTCCATTGACGATGAACTGTAGTTTTCGTGGCTTATTGTTGTCTTGGCATTATGGCAACTGCCATAAACACGTGCTTGCTGTCGGTTTGTCGGTACTGCTGTCTGTTCTACTATAGGACAGTGAGGAGCATTTTATGTAATATTCACTGGCAAAGGAACAGAGCATTATGGGGGTGACCGTTGCCGTGAAGTTGGAACCGCGTCAAAGGACTAACGATTAATGATGAACACAAATATTCTTATTACCTCTTAATTTGTCTCCATTATATTATAATTTTAGATTCTCTTTTTTATACAATTAAAAAAATCATAACAAAAGCAATTTATGTTAAAAAAAAATACATTAAAATGCGTATGAATTATTGTTCATATTAAGATTATTCTACACATTCCCCCCCCCCCCCCCCACACACACACACACATTATCATATCAGCTCTAATCTTATGTGGAATGTAAATGTCTAACTTTGGAATTACTTTAGGTTAGACAGAACACGAGGAAAAAAAATGTGTTTAATGAAATGTTAAGTAAGAGTTGTAACATAATTGTTAAGAAAATTGGGACAGAGAAGAATACACATTCATCGGTATTCATAGCTGCATGTGTTATTAGATCAATCACTAAACCCACAGGTAGGGACACATGAAATTGATGAGGAATACTGATTCATAAACTTAAATAGATAATTTAGCCTTATGAAATAAAAAAGCTAGACAAGAGAGGCAAAGAAAGACATCAACATATGTGCTGAAAGCTGAAACAGATGGACCGCACATAATAATACAAAGTGATATCTTTATTAACATAGCAGATGATAGAGAGGATTGGAGAGTCTTGGGCTACAGGATCTGTAGCAGGCCGGTCATTAACAGAAGAAGAAATAATAATAGATGGATGAATAATGAACATACAAACAATATATTTCACAATTTACTTTCTGGCATATTTCCCTCTATCTCGTCTATTGCAAACCACAGGACATAATTTCCCAACATATAATGAAGTAGCGAAATTAATCCGCTCAGCATAAATAAACACAATAAACAAAATACATTATCAAATGTTTCAAACTCACCACGGTAGTTTTACAGAGACTCAAGTCTTTTTGCTATCATAATTATGGTGTATCCGAGATACAGCGAAATATGCTAGGTAATAAATCGTGGTGTACCCGACATATAGCCAAATATGCTTGGTAATAAATTGTGGTGTACCCGAGATGCTAGGTAATAAATTGTTGTGTACCTGAGATACAGCCAAATATGCTAGGTAATAAATTATGGTGTATCCGAGATACAGCCAAATATGCAAGGTCATAAATTGTGGTGTGCCCGAGATGCTAGGTAATACATTGTTGTGTACCTGAGATACAGCCAAATATGCTAGGTAATAAATTGTGGTGTATCCGAGGTACAGCCAAATATGTTAGGTAATAAATTGTGGTGTACCCGAGATATTGTGTAATATTCTAGGTAATAAATTGTGGTGTAGCCGAGATATAGTGTAATATTCTAGGTAATAAACTGTGGTGTACCTGAGATACAGCCAAATATGTTAGGTAATAAATTGTGGTGTACCCGAGATATAGTGTAAAATGCTAGGTAATAAATTGTGGTGTACCCGAGATACAGTGTAATATACTAGGTAATAAACTGTGGTGTACCCGAGATACAGTGTAATATGCTTGGTAATGAATTGTGGTGCACCCGAGATACAACGTAATGTGTTAGGTAATAAACCGTGGTGTGCCCGAGATACAGTGTAATGTGCTAGGTAATAAACTGTGGTGTGCCCGAGATACAGTTTAATATGCTTGGTAATAAATTGCGGTGTACCCGAGATGCGCCCTAATGTGCTAGGTAATAAATTGTGTTGTACCCGAGATACCGAGTAATATTCTAGGTAATAAATTATGCAACATATTATTTGCCTTCATTATTCAAATTAACAGTGCGAAAATAATGGTTTGAATTAAAGACATGTCTTCAGTTTCTAAAAGGTTTAATTTCATTTTATTATGTGAATATTTTGTCTTGCAATAATATTTATGATTTAAAGACAACAACTTAAAACAGGTATAATCAGAAAACAGGTATAATCAGAAAACAGGTATGACCAGAAAACAGGTATAATCAGAAAACAGGTATAATCAGAAAACAGGTATAATCAGAAAACAGGTATAATCAGAAAACAGGGAGGTCAGCATGGCCGAATCGACGAGAGCGCTCGTTCTTAAACATCCGGTGTGCCGATGTTGAGGTAGTGGGTTCAACCTCTACAAGATCAGTTGGACTGAAATGTTGACTTCTCGTCCTTGTCTAGGGTACGTAAATTACAAGTACATCTGAAGTCGGAGTGGGTTTTCCTGAAGGCGAGGGACACTGGTAATAGGGAAAGCTAATTCACACACAAAATTCAGTCCAGTGATACTAGAAGTAGCGTGTATTGACTAAGCTTGAGTTCATATCGAGTGAGTGAGCCAAAAAAAAAAAAAAAATAAAGAACACACACACACACACACCAGAAAACAAAGGAAATAAATAATTGCATAGAGCGAGGCTTACCATTTCCTCAGTGTCTAGTACCTCTCTGAATTCTTCTAGTACTTCCACCCAGATGGATGAGAGGATGCGATCAAAGTTGGCCTTCAAGAGGTGACTGTTCAGGGCGTGTAAGTTGGTGTCTAGGTACTCCAGCAGATCTCCCACAGCCTGGCAGGTGTACAATACTTATGTTCACAAGAATGCACGCTTCTAGTGTTCAATTGTTATAATTTGAAAGCAATTTAAAACATAATAATTAAAATACAAAATCAAACTCAAGTGGGAGGGCTCGCCGACATACACATTCATACTGTTTGGTGAGAGAGTAAGAGGCGACTAAGGAGGATATGGTTCCGTCGCCCTGCTACTGAGTGAGTGCGTGGCGCGACACTGTGAGCTGTGAGTTTCGCGTGGAATGCTTTTACATCTGTCCGTGGTTGTTTGTAGCGTGAACTGCATGTTCGGAACGATGGCGGCCGGCTGTTGCTGGATTGACTGGTTTGCCATTTCGGCTCACGAGTGCATTTTTCAAGGAGACTCCTGGGGTGGAGCTACGGAGTTCGTTCTTTGTGCGGCGCTTTCGGCGGGTCGTCCTGAGGAAAGAGACCGAGCCATATGGGATAAAACCCGGGTCAATGAAGTCTTTCTGGTGACTGCCGTTTCCTATCGACGATGAACTGTATTTTTTGTGGAGGTCTTTTGTGTTGACATTCTGGCAGCGGCATTATGCACAGTGTACCTGTGCGGGCTGTTGGCTTGTCTATTCCATTGTTCACATTGGGCAGTGAGGAGAATTCTGTGTGATATTCACTGGCACTGGAACGGAGCAATATGGGGACGGCCCGTTGCCGTGAAGTTGGAACCACGACTAACTAACTAACTAACTAACTAACTAACTAACTAACTGACTGACTGACTGACTGACTGACTGACTGACTAACTGAGTGACTGACTGACTGATTGACTGACTGACTGACTGACTGACTGACTAACTAACTAACTGTTTGGTGAATGAGAAAGAATTGCCTTAATGCCAGGTTTAGACTTCTGTTCTGATTGATGACTAGGGTTGTCAGATCTTGTACACCAGAAACCGGGACGTTTCTCTTAGAATCAAAGATGTCATACGAATTATACTGCCACTTTTCATCACAATCACGTGTTCTGTCAGTTGGTGTCCATGCGTATGTCCTTCCACAGACCCCTGTCCTTGGTATTTTTGACTAACTGTTAATGATATTCCTACATGCCAATGTCTCAGCCCATCCAGCATAACTTCTCTTGACATTTCTTTGGCTCTTCTCCCACTGATCTTTCCAGTTGTCACGATGTTTCCCGGTTCCCCTCTTCTCTGTAAATTACCAAAGAACGTTGTTTTTTTTTTTCTTTAGATGGTTGTATTTAAAGTCCTTTTTCCAACCGCCTCGATCGGACAAACGCAATTAGTTAATTTGCCAGTCCAATATAAAAGCAACTTTTATCTTACGGTGCACATCTCCGTTGCTTCCAAACTCTTCATAATTTGTTCATCCGCGTTCCATGATTCACAGCCGTACATGCAAACAGGCTCTGTACATGTCAGTATTCTCTCTCTTTCTGACATTCAAGGAGAGTAATTCATTGCATAACGGATTTGCGTTCATTGCAAGTTATGTACCATTTTTCGCAAGGGTCAGACATACCTATCTTTATTTTTTGTATTTGTAAAACCTGCTGCAGCTTGTACTTCTCTTATCTATGATTACATAAGGTATTTTTCATTTTCTGAAATGCAGCGTTAGCTTGATAAAGTCTGCTCTTAATTTCTATCACAAGTTAAAACCATTCTCATCAAATGAAAATCAATAAAGAATTCAATTTAGTTAAATCTTTCAAATGTCAGGAGAAAACCGGGACAAACAGGGTCCTGAAAATTGTTTTCGTTACAGGTTAAATATTTCATAATAACCCTGACTGTCTCGAAAAACCAGGGCGTCTGGCAACCTTGTTAATGACTCCTGCCTGGGCATTTCCCTCCATATTCGCAGGGTCGTCTGCTTCACACCCTTCCCCCTGGTTCCCCCGACATTTCAATGAGACTAAAGATCCACAATGGACTCATAATCTACAGTTGTTCAGGGATACAGATAAAACGTGACGACATAGGCTTCTCCACGCAGTTAACCACACAACAGCGCTGTTTGATTGCACTCAAATGCTGATTCTTTAATTCTTGTAAGACTGGAGTCGAAAAACACAAATAGTTTAATCTCCTCCCTGTTAAATATCGTCGAGAATACATGCACTTTTTACCCATGAAATACCGCATACAATCTAACGACGATTATCTTGTGAAAAAATCCGACATTTCTAATGATGCCAAGAGGCGTTCTGTGTTGGTCCATGTGTTATTTTATTGTGAATGACAAAACTGTAGACAGCATGAATCTGGCTCATTCACACAATAGTCTGGCAGATGCTGAGACGAGTAGACCGAGATAAACTTACGGCGGCAGCTGACGTATAGTTTATTCCCGAAGGGCAAGCACCAAATAAACATCCGCAACCAGCTGAGACACTCATTCTGAATTCATGTTATTAATTGCTCATCTACTGTCCACCATGGGCCTAGTGTTTGGTGGTCTTCACTCACAATATGAACAGACCATCTCATGGGATGTTCTCAACACACTACAATCTCTTCCTCTCTCTTTCTCGCGGTATGTTCTCAACACACTGCAATATCCTCCTCTCTCTTTCTCGTGGTATGTTCTAAACACACGACAATCTCCTCCTCTCTTCCCGTCACTACATGGTTCAGTTAAAAACGTTGGCATACAGTTGAGTTGAGTTGAGTTAAGAAACGACATCACTGCATTCAGGACATTCCCATACGTGCTCCGTCCCCTCGTTCAACAGCCAGCGAAGAGTCATACTAATAATCGTTCCCACCGCTATCTGATTAAAAGTTCTCCTGGTCTTCCCTCTCAGTTTTGAGATTCTTCCAGAACTCCTGCCGATCCCCCGCTATCTCATTCTTTCCACATATGGGTTCTCAATATGTTCCTCTGCCTTCTGTACCTGGTCCCACAAGCGCACGACCACCTCCCCCTTGTCCATAGGCAAAGTACCACCAAGAGGTGCATTCCCTGCTAGCCTATCAGCCTGTTCATTCCCCCGTACTACTCGCATGGCCAGGGCAAAATATCCATACAATTCTGACAATCTGTGACCTCTGAAGCGACGAGAGCCATTCCACACGAAACATTCCTTTCTCCACCTTGCTAAGCATACTCTTTGAATCCGTAATAGGCATACAATGAATATCGTATACAGATGAAGACAGAACCCACCTCGTGTAGTACAACTGCTGAGGATTGCTAATGTTCACTCTCATCACTCACTGGAAATTTCCATCGTTGAGACTGGTTTTCACTTTCACACACCAACCTCTTCAAACTACTATGATATTCAATGAGAATACTTACCTATAGTGCACTGGACTGATGTTTGCGTGTGGATTAGCTTCCCTTATTGCCTGTGACCCTCTAGATCAGGCGTAATTTACGTCCTGAAGTCAATGGACGATAATATGGTTCTAATGTATGACCTGTTTCGAAGCTGTTCCGAGCCCGAATGACAAACCATGTACCGTTGGTTTAGCACGTCAGCTTCGTTTGTAAGTTTTAATTTACAGGAATTGGGGTGTCTTTCAGGGTTGCTCAGTGCTTAGCCGCTTGACTGATTTTCTAGGTTTCATCGTGTCTTTTACTTTAAGTTACAATCTGTTTAAGTTAACTTGTTGTCTACATCTTTTAACTCGTTCGTTCCCATCTTTATCTAACTATGAACTCCTGTCTGCATCCTGAGAGTGGCAGCCATGAAACTCGTCCCAATACCTCACATTCCAAGTGCTCTGCTCGTCTTTATTGGCGAGACTGCTCAGGCTGTGTAGTTTACTCATGCAGCAACTCTGAGAGGCCCCCGGGCTCCAAGTATTCTCGCGAACCATGAACTTGACATTTATCTCTCTCATATCTCAACTACCGCTGCCACACATCCTCAACCCTCACATCATGGTCACGACAACCGGTGCGATATTCTTTCAAAATATCTGTGATATTTAACTGATTCAGCGCCAAACAAAAAGCAGGGTTGAGCCAAACTCGGTACGCAATCAAATGAACACGCATTATAATGTAAATCTCCGTTTGCTGAGCGTTGCAATTGTGGAAGATACCGCGAAATAAAACAAATAACAAGATGACCATAGTATGGCGATAATATATTGTCCTTCTGTCCAAAAGGGAAATCACATTAAACGATATATTATCCCACGGCACTGAATCAATTAGGTAACTACAGAAACGGATGTTTACATACAGTCATATGCATGTTCATAAGCATACAGTCTGCACATCTGTGGTCCGCCTTTATATGTAATATAAACAGAGAGAGCGAGAGAGAGAGAGAGAGAGAGAGAGAGAGAGAGAGAGAGAGAGAGAAAGAGAGAGAGAGATCGTATGATACGGAGGATAGAGAGAGATACAGTATGAGAGAGAATATGATGTGAGGGAGATACAGCAAGAGGGGGGACAGATAGTATAACTTTGTAAATAGAATCAGTTAATTAATACGGATATCTTCCCTAGTTCTTTTGTAGAAACTACATATGGAAAAAACCCAGAAGTCGGAAGAACTCCGTCTGACTATAAGATGATAACAGACAGATTAAAAACGGTATCTAAAATAGGAAATAGATAAATAAGAAAATTGACAAAGTCAACAGTTGGGTACTTGTAATAAAAATAGACGTGAAATTAAAATCAACAAACCGGGATGGCAATAGTTGTATTCCGCATAACATGAAATTATCTAACCAGTAAACAATTATCTATCAGTTAAATGGGGAGGCATTAAATTCTATGTACCTCTATATTGCCATAAGATGCAAAGTCTAGATTTTGAGCAAGCAGTGTGAAGAAAGAATCAAAGCTGTTGCAATGTGGATATGTAGAAATATGAGAGATAGGAAACAAAATGACAAATAAACAGTTCTTTAACGAGGAATGATGAGAGCAATGCAGAACGAGGCCAGGTTCAACATATATATTATTTTGGGCACATAAAGAGGCACAATCCTGCTGAAACCCAAACTGGGGGGGGGGGGGGGGCATGACAGAGGACAAACAGAGTAGAAGGAAACAGTTTAAAGGTGAGGATACCGTCGAGAAATGAACTGCAAAGAATAGGAATGCTTGAATGTAGCATCTTGAGAAGAAAAGCGTACTGAATATCAGATATGGTAACTATATGCATGTATATTTACTAAGCAGTTAATGTTTTGAGTGTGATAACAGTATGGTAATGTGAATGTGCAATGGTATTTTAGTATCTGTTTAAACGTACCTCTTCTGCAGGAAGAGATTCCGGAGCCCAGTTCAAATGGAAGACATCCTTCTTGATGTCAGGTCGCATCTGTAAACAGCAAAATTAATAATTGTACACATTGGCAGTTAACACTTTGCTACCTGGTAAGTCGCCAGGAAGGGTGTTCTTAATGAGAATGATATGACGATTTAAATGAACAGTGCAGAACATACAGGGCAGCTGTCTTCATTATGACATTGGAGGCCATTAGTGCAGTCAGGCATGCTAACTGTCAGCCACAGGGCACATGGATAAAGAGAGTTGGAAGCTAACAAGCTATGCAGTGTAAACCTTCATTGTTTATAAAATATAAAGATAGCATAGGAGAATGGGATCTGAGAATGTCGGCGTCACAAGATGATAAAGCATGGATCACATGTTGCAAGATTTTAGCTCCACAAGAAGACAAACAAACAGTGGAGCAAGTGCTCCTAGACTGTCAGCTCCACAAGAAGACAAACAAACAGTGGAGCAAGTGCTCCTAGACTGTCAGCTCCACAAGAAGACAAACAAACAGTGGAGCAAGTGCTCCTAGACTGTCAACTCCACAAGAAGACAAACAAACAGTGGAGCAAGTGCTCCTAGACTGTCAACTCCACAAGAAGACAAACAGTGGAACCGGTGCTCCCAGACTTTCAACTCCACAAGAAGACAAACAAACAGTGGAGCAAGTGCTCCAAGATTACCAGCTACGGGAGACAACAAACAAGCAGTGTGGCATGTGCTACAAGCTGTCATCTCCACTACAGAGCAAACAAAAACTGTAGTACTTACTGCACGACGTACCTTGTTATGAATAATCTTAGAAGGTGCGTCCTCACACCAATGATAAATCGTCTGCAGTGTTCCTTAGATATGTCTGCACATTTCCTATCAGTTGGATCCCACTTGGCAGTAAGAATATCTTCTGCGAATGTCAGAATCATTCAGATCCGACAGGTTGAATCTTGGCTACACTGGCGGTGTATTTGTTAAATAGCAATGGCAACCTACTGAACGTAAACTTGCCCAGGAATCAGGAACAGCCAAAAAATGCTGGGGCTGACTGCTACGTCCTGTAAAGGACGTGCAAATAACTTGTTAAATAGTACAGATGGTAGCAGGGAGCCTTGTGGCAGACCAGGACATATGTGTATTGGTTCTGACGCTCATATTCGCATGCGTCATATGAGACTTATTGGGGGAAATTAACAGATCATTTACCTTCTTCTTTCGTTCGCTTGAAAAATGTCTATAACTGCAATGCAGTCTTTTGTATGAATTTAACTGTCGTTTTTTTAGATCACTCAGCGGTCCATAGAGTTTATCTTCCATTGTCGTCTCTCTAGGCCAGAAGGTTTGCTTAGATATGTTGTATTTTGGACAGTCTTGAAGTATGGGCTCTGCTGTCTGCGACGCCAATTCACATGTGCACATGGCTGATTCACCAATCTTGAATTCTGTATACATGTGGTTGCGTAATCCATCGTGTACTGTTCTGCGGCGCAGAATAATGACTTGTTCTGGTCTGTCCATAACGTGGTAGTCATCTTGAGCAGGTTTTAGTGGCTTTCTGACTGATTTGATCATTCTCTTCTTTTGGTGGATGTAACAGGCACATCAGGCTGTTCTTCTGTTGTTCCTTCCTTAGCCAATCGATCAGCTCTGTTGTTTCCAAGTACTCCACAGTGGGATGGTACCCACTGTATGGTGAGCTTATGCTGTCTGCTAAGTTCAGAAAGTAGTGTCCTTAGTACTGGCAATTTCCCAGGCAGGAGCGCCTCGTGTACTGATTTTGCATCTGTCAATAGCACCACAGGTTCTGTAACATGACCGGTATTTAGTAATTTCTCTGTTGCTATCTTGATTGCCTCAATTTCAGCATCATAGTTATGGCAGTACTTTCCTGTTGGTACTCTGGCCGTGTCCCTAGTATTATTTGGGTATTCTATGTACACTCCCGCTCCTCTATTTCGAACAGCATTTTGTGCTGACCCATCTGTGTAGACTCGGATCCAGATGTCCTGTGGGTATTCTTCATCAAGGAAGCCGAGAGTGGCTGTTCTGTGCTGTACACTGTTCTGTTCTTCCTTGTCAAATATTCCTCTCACTTGTGTCTAGATTTGTAGTGATAGTCTATGTTCATCTTTCCATGGAGTTCGCTCTGGAATAGTTTTCAGGAGAATACCAACTGTGGGCAGATCGGTGATTTCTCTGCAGAGTCGTTTGGCCTGGTGGATAAAACTGCTTCTTTTCAACCGCCCCATAGCTAAGTTTTCAAATCTGTTCTTCATATCATTTACCTAAAGTAAACAGCATCTCTTAGCACTATTTGGTACCGTTAAAACAATATTCCACTGTCTATACACACATACACATGAACACTGAAAGACTAACAAGAATATTCTTTTTTCGCAAGCTGTACCTACCTTATCCGCAAGTCTATCCACAACTTGGCGAATCTTCATGACCATTTCCTCATCTGCCTGTTTAATAATGCCCTGCAGAGAGGCTTTTCCCAGAAGTCCCGTTGTGACTTCTTTTGGTGGGTGAGGGTCATCTTTGGCAAGTTCCAGAGCTTGTTGAATTTCATTAAAATCCAAGCAGTGTGGGCAGAGGTTTCAAAGAACGGCGCACTTGTTCAATGTTGTTGATGGTGATGCACAACTGTAAGATAAAATGCGGTGTTATTTAATAATTGTCTGTTAAAATAAAAATTAAAAAAAAAAAGAACTGTCATCTACTGCTTATTGTACCTTGCGGCTTCGGACAGGAGGGGCTTGAGACCTGAGGAATTAAGGGGCGTGGCTAGTTCCAGTCACTGCAAATTGTACAGGATAGGGCTCTCTTCGGCATTGAATCAGTTAAAAGTGAGTCTTCCAGAAGATTTACCAACAATCCAATCAATCAATAAACTCAATTATACATTTAACTCAATCTTCACTCTGCGATGTGCAAATACCTTTTATGAGAAAAATACTGGTGTCTTCATTTCAATAAGTTTAAGACAGTTAATATTTCTTTTAAAATCATTAATACTATTTATATGCTAATTATTATTTTATTTCCTGCAGTCCCAAAACTTAAATTATAACGTACCCCCAGCTGTAGAATTGTATTTTTTTTTAAAAATCGTTGCATGAAAGAGAAGGAAATAAAGCCTCCTTGAATTAACAAGACTGTCCTCTGCAGTATGTACCTGACGAGATGCAGCGAAATATGCCAGGCAATAAATCGTGCAATCTATTGTTTGTGTCTTCGTTATTCAAATTCATCACGGGAAAACATAGTTTTGAATTGCTACTATCCCTAAGGGCAGCAGAGAGCAGCACCACTGTAACCTACCAAGCATGTAATAAGAGGTGATTAAGGAGACCACTACTTCCCCTAGAAGAACTATGACAACAGCCTGGAAAGTCAACTGACCTCCTTTTTCATCTAAACAAATCTCCAGAAATGGCACCTGGAACTTTAGAACAATGCATGAACTGGGCAAGATAGGACAAGCAAGTGGTAGAGAAATGCCACACGATCATGCGAAGCACGATGAAATTGAGCAGGCAAAAAGCTTCTAAAGACAAATGAGAATAGTGCTATTGATAGGCCAAACAAAGAAAAGTGCAACTCGCAGGGAAGGAATGGACCTTGTTAGTTAGTTAGTTTGTAAGTAAGTAAGTTAGTTAGTTAGTTAGTTAGTCGACAGATCATCCTCATTGTACATCGAACCATTCAGTCCATACGTGATCGAATCTCTTCCTCAGCACATCCCGCAGCGTGTAGCAGCTAACGACACCAGTTCTGTGTTGGTTTATCAATCTTCTTTGGCTTCCTGCGTAGTGTTCTTGTTTGGCCACACCTCTTTTAATTTGCTGTTCCCGCAGTCTGACCATGGTTGTATGTTCCCAGTCATCGTTTGGTTCTCGTACACGACTTACTTCTCGTAGAGGATTCAGAATGTCTGCCTGTTCCATGGCTCGTCCGCCTTCCACAGTAACCCTACCTGCAAGCCTATCAGCCTGCTCATTCTCTTGTACGCCCGCGTGCCCTGGCACGAAGATGAAACTAATCTTTGCCAGCCGAGACCGCTCAAGAGACAGCAGCCACTCTCTTCTTTTTTAATCTAAATAAATCTCCAGAAATGGCCCTAATGCTATCTGAAGAGGCAGAGAAATCACTAATAGTGTTGGAAGCAGTGAATTCTAGAATAATAACACTAAATCATTTAGAACTACACATATACACACACGCGCGCACGCGTACACACACTCACAGACACAGACGCACGCACGCACGCACGCACGCACACACACACACACACACACACACACACACACAAATGTGATCCAGTGTTACGTACCAAAAGTCATAAAGATTAATCAATTAAGGAGTATTTTACAATGAAACTTTGTGAAAACAGTGGACTAGTGTTAATGCATGAAAATGGAAAAGGAAGTATTCAAAAATTTTTGCGCATTGTATTTTTCCACATAAAAGAACACATAAAGTAACATGGATATCAGCAAACCATAATACAAACAACATCCGTGTTTAGTTAGTTGCATATCCTTTATAGGACGTAGCAGTCAACCTCAGCATTTTTTTACTACTGTATTTGTGATTTCTTGGCAAGTTTACGTTCAGTAGTTTGCCATTACTTTCTGAACCACTGCCATCCATACCATTTTATGAAAAGCAACACAAAGCGGGCTGCTGTCAAATCGCCAGCAGCTGTGTTTCGAACGCGGTATGCGGGATTACGAATTGCGACATGATGCATCAAGAATCAGCCTGGCAGAGATTTGGTCTAGACATGATTGTAAAGGTCTTGCAAGCCTTGAACGACGGTCAGTGCTGACACATGTCAGAAATATAGAAAATAGATGTTTGTCGAAGACAACAATTGTCTGCATCGCCCAGTATGACATAATAATATAAATATTGAGCACAACCCACTACTGGCAATGCCGATCGCATTCTGGTATGAACCTAAGGCCTATCCACGTCAATATGTGTCAGCAACTCACTTGCGACAGGCATACAAGGATTCCCTACTTTTGCACCACACGAAAGTGACAACTCGTATTGTTTGCAAAAGGATACATTTTATTCGGAGCTGATCGTACATGAGCTCCACGAGCGGAATACCACATCGGTATTACACATCATAGTATGTTATGAAGATGTAATGAGGAGATGATGTTAATGATAATAACTACTGAAGCTAAGCTTAAGTCCTAACTATTGATACTGTCCTTCTTAACAACAAAGTATCCACAGCGGATATACAGTCTGTTCCCTACGCCGTCGAGTCTCTGTCCGAACAAGCTTTCTGTGGCGTGTTCAGCCACGAGCAATTAGCTCTCCCTGCATCCGCTAGTTTACGTGCTTGGAGTTCCAGAACACTGGTCACTTGGTTGTAGTAACCAGAATTACATGGTCACTTCTCGTGATGCGGGTTTTCCAGTCTCTTGGGTAACCCCAGCTCACGTACACTTGTTGCCCTCCTTGTTGACACGAGTGTGTCCCGTTATAGCTATTTATAGTGTTTGTGTCTCTTCTGTCTGGTCTCCTAGATCGTTATGTTACTTGCCCTTTTCTCTAGCTCTATTTAGCTCTTCTTAGCACTGAGCTCTTACGTAGCTCTTTGCTATGCACTACTGACGAGCTCAAATGAGGGCGAAACTCGAGTATAGTGCTTCCATATTGACGTGGATAGGCCTTAGGTTCATACCAGAATGCGATCGGTATTGCCAGTAGTGGGTTGTGCTCAATATTTAAATTTCAAATCCCGAAACAACCACATAATCACATAATAATATGTTCAAACAATCTTTGGTCAGAAAGAGAAAAAAAAAACATAATTTGGTAACCGATAGTCAACTTGCCTCTTCACGATATGTACAGGCATTTTTGCATGTAAAAAACATAAATTGGTAAACGATACTTAATTATAGTCAACTTGCCTCTCGGTGATAGGCCTATGTAGAAACAGTTTTTTTATGTATTAAAAAATATAAATTGTTAAACAGTACTTAATTATAATCAACTTGCCTCTGAATAATATGTACAACATTTTTTTGCGTATAAAAAACATAAATAGTTAAACAACTAATTATAGTCCACTTGCCTCTTGATGATGTGATTAGTGAACCGTGAGGATCGTCATCATTACACTCCGGACAGATCCGTAGGTGCTCCATCCCTGTCCTTAACATCTCGCAGCAGTTCTGTGTTGGTTAACCAAATGTACTCTTGATAAATTTTCACTTTTGGCGGCTGGCGGCTCCCCGCTTCACTCCTATCTCCTTCACTCTGCACAAGGAAGCAGATTACCAGATGTCCTTAAAATCAGCCGTCAAGTGTCTCTTATGCCATTGATGTGTGGCCCATCCATTGCTTGTCTCGCCTCCAGCACCACCGTGTTCACCAACAGATCTGCTCGCTATTGCCATTCCAGCCTGACTGCCCAAGTACAGAAATTATCCTATTTACAGGACATTGCTGTCAATACCAACACTGCAGTTATTGATGTCTTGGTAAGTTACATTCAGTAGTTTGCCATTGCGTTCTGAACGACCGGCTCCCATACCATCACGTTAAAACCCAGCGCGACACGGTCTGCTGCCAAATTGGTCGCAGCTGTGTTTCGAACGCAGGTAATCGGAATCACGAACCGCGTCCGTAACACCTTTGCCACCGAGACAGACCGATTAAAGTTAACTGGACAAATTGTAATGTGCTCAGTGTGTCGAGCCACTCATGTCATATGAGGACAGTCTGGACATTCTTGAGCACATTCACTGAGCTGCTCAGTCTGCATACCTGTGAATACTTTTGTGTGCTGAGCCAATTCAGGGCGTTAGTTACAACCATAATTTCTATTGTAAGGTCTCGTGTCACGGCAAAGGCCCAACTTGCTTCTTTGGCAGTTGTGCAGCTTGAGTTTACTGAGAATGTCCTCGCACTTTGCTTGCCCCGGACTACCGAGCCATCCGTAAACACCACTACATCGCTCTATCCAGTGTTTTCGCGTATTAGCGCATTGACCTATGTGTCTACTCAGGCGAGCGCTTGCTCTTTCCGACTTGTGTTAATCAAGACTTATATACGGTCAGGAATAACAGCACGGCAATTTGCTGGCACTGATCTTGATGACGTGTGCACTCTTTATGTTTGATAGAATACAACACGTTAAACCCTATTCCATTAAATTCTACTTGCCTCTTTTGTTATACATGAAAGACTACAACATGTTAAACACTATTTCATTAAATTCTACTTGCCTCTTCTGTTACATCAAACTGCCCATCATCATCATAATAACCTGTGTCTGTAAGCTTGACATGCACTTGTTCAGCATACAGCCTTGCCCCACCACAGATATCCTATAAATATAATTAACAGCAACTATAAAACAGCAGCCGGTGTCCTTGGCCAAGGTGTTAACGACATTGTTCGCAATCCCGTATATCCACGTGAAAAAACAGCAGCTGCCAGAATCGGCAGAGGTTCGCGCCTCGCTGGTAACTTACGGGGGTATGTGAGCCGGTCGTTCAGAAAGCAATGGCAAACTACTGAACTTGCCTAGTACATCAACAGCAGCTGAAAAATGTTGGTGTTGACTGCAACGTCCTGTAAGGAATATGCAACATAAAAAAAATATAATAAAATAGCGTGCTTTCAATCTATGGCGTCTATTTGAATCAAACAATTCTCAACAAAATTATGAGGCCATAGTTGTCTCAGACTGAGTTACTATATGTCATGTCTTCACTGAATGTTTGTCTTTGTCTGAAGCAAATTAATACTAATTAATTGGGTACTTTAATAACAACATATGGAAGCTGTATTAAGTAATGTAAATGTAGAATAGCCCATCAAAGGCAACATTTGACACGATAAATGATATTCTTTGCAAGTTTTCTTTGTAAATTGAGTTGCGAAAACACGTTTTTCAGAGCCATATTGAACCAATCATGATGTACTGAAGTGAATCATTGACAATTAGCAGACAAGTGAAGATTTGTGTGGAAGCAGCGGAGTTGTGACTGTGTAGACGAATGATGAGAACACAGTAGACGGAAAAAAACAAAACAACAACGATATCTTACAAGACGTTAAATCATAAAGACTACTGGTTGGTTACTCGCATCAGAAGAGGAGGACTTGCTATGAGAAGGGGAAGGTTGGAGTATGTCATCACAATAGTAAAGTTGGAGGAAAGAGAGACACGGGAGACCAAGGGAGAAGATTCTAGACAATTTGACATCATGGCATGGAAAAACGTCAGTGTCATTAGTGATTGACAGCACACGAGACAAAAAGCTGTGGACAGATATCACTAACGCCTCACGGCATGGGCTATAAGAAGATATCTCTGTAAGAAGATGTCTCTGTAAGAAGATGGCTGTTTTTTCATATATCATGTGAAACTGATTACGGTTATAAACTAAGTGTTACATTGTTTACTTCTATGTTCCTTTGACTCTAACTCAGCTATCCCGAGACAGGAACATGTCATATATGGTGATGTTATAGGACCACCACATTTTGTAGGTCTGGAGAATATGTTGCCAATTTGTTTTTTCTGTTTGTGGATAACAAATCCGTGACTCAAACCCTTGTCCGTACGCCTTCATGGCAATATTAGCATAGTCCCCTATCTACACAATGCACCAGCCTTCGCCTACCTTTACTGGGTTTCGTTTGTGTACCCTAAGATTCAGGCGTCTCCAGGACCAAGACTTAAGAGCTAAATGATATTTGTATAGTTGTTTGTTAGTGTAGCTGTATGTAATGAGTTGGGAGGAAAGTCTGTACACTAACGTCGTCCCAATAGTTGCGAACCCGTTCTATGCTCAAACTACCTGAGCATCAATGCTGTAGACTTGAATGTTAAAACTCCTTCCAAAAAAAGTCGCTTAAAAGTCGACAGGGTCGACTTCATTGCACCGGGTTTTATCCCATATGGCTCGGTCTCTTTCCGCAGAGCGGAAAGCGTCGCTGCAAAGCACGAACTCCGTAGCTCTAGCGACGACCCACAGGAGTCTCCAAAAAATTTAATTCGTGAACCGAAGGACGCAGCCCGGATTCGAACTCACAACCTTCAGAGCCCGAGTTAAACGGCTTGACCACTTCGCCACAGAGACTCCCAACTCTTTGTTTCGCCAACAAACCAGCCAATGATATCAAACTGTTTTTGCCGCTAAGTAGTTGTATTGTAGTTGTCTGCTTATTTGTCTGCTTATGAAGGTTTTCTAATCGCAATTCCCATTCTGTCACTTGCGATATTTTTCTTGAAAAGCTAACCAGTTCCACTTTCCGAATTGACTGATTTCAATTTCCCTGTATTGGAAAAATATCTTATTGCTTCTCCCCCCCCCCCCCCCCCCAAAAAAAAAAAAAAAAAACGGAGCCGATGTGGCCTACAGGTTAGTGCGCTTAATATGTTCTTCAGCATATGGAATGCCTTTACATCTGTCCGCGGTTGTCTGTGTCGTGAACTGCATGTTCAGAAAAAATTACGACAGGCAGGTTGCTGTACGTACTGGGTTTGCCATATGCAATAATATGTGGCTACTGGTTTCCTGGTGACTGCCGCTTCCATTGATGATGAACTGTATTTTTCGTGACGGACTTCTGTGTTGGCTTTCTGGCAGCGGCATTATGCTTAGTATAAATATGCGGGATGTTGGTTAGTCGAGACTCCTGTCTGTTCTACTTTTCATATGGAGTAGTGAGGATCATTTTTATGATATTCACTGGCACAGGAACGGAGCATTATAGGGCGACTCTTTGGAACCACGGCTAACTAACAAGTGTTCTTCATCACATGACATGCTGCTTTGGCCATAGCTATTCTACATTTACAGATTTTAATAAGTGTGATAACTAAACTAACAATTTTGAAAATTGAGAAAATCAAACATAATTAACCTGCGAATTAATATCTAAAGATTTTCTCCTGACAGGTTTTCTAAAGCATGGGAACAGACCGAAAAAAAAATAATAATAATAAAGACACAATAATGACTGCATATTTTGCTGTCTTGAAGAGAAAAAGGTCCCGAAGCAGGAACTTGCTTATGGTTCTGTCAATAGCTGGGACCGTCACATTGTGTAGCTTTGAATGCAAGGAGGAATAGGTGGCCGGTTTTTCCTTTTCTCAGCAAACGTCGAACCCTCCTCTGACTGCGATCATGACATCATCAACAAAACTTCCCAGCGATTACACTAACGCAACCTCTGTCATCTTCAACTCCATGTACTAACAACAGAAAACACTGCACAACCTCCTAGCAATTACATTAACGCGGTCTCTGCCATCTTGAACCCCCATACTCACAACCGAACACACTGGATACTTTAAAGGGAATATATATGTGGTTGCCATGTCGAATAAAGAGAGGTCTTGCAATTTTGAATTGATATTACATACAGGTAGTGGAGCAAACATTACAGCGTAACACACATTTGTCGCTACTGAGTGAGTGCGTGGCGCGACACTGTGAGCTGTGAGTTTCGTGTGAAATGCTTCTGAATCTGTCCGAGGTTTTTTGGAACGTGACTGCATGTTCGGAGCGATGGCAGCTGGCTATGTCCCAGAGTTGACCGGTTTTTGCCTTATGCAGAAATGCGTGGCTGCTGGGCTTCTGGTTGACTGCCACTGCTATCGACGATTAACTGTATTTTCGTGTACTGTGTGGGTGAACATCTATGAAACATCCAGATGGGAAAATGACTGCCGATTCCATCAGAGATGAATTGGATGTTTCGTGGGGGACTATTGTGTTGACATTCTGGCGGCGGCATTATGCACAGTGTATCTGTGCGGGCTGTTGTTTGTCGAGACTCCTGTCTTTTCCACTTTTCACATTGGGCAGTGGGAGGCATTTTGTGTGATATTAACTGGCACAGGAACGGAGCATAATGGGGACGACCCGTTGCTGCGAAGTTGGAACCGCGACTAACTAACTAACTAACACATTTATCGCATGCCAGAAACTACTGTAATATATGAATTATAAAGAAAATGTTTACTTCTGTAAGCTTGTAAACAAACGGGTAGGCACCAACACGGTCTGGCCAGGCTAACTGTTTCCAGAACTCTGTTATCTGTAATAAAGTAAGGAAGTAACATAAGTTTCACAAGAAATTCTCTATCTAATATGAATGTTTCATCTGAAAAAACAAAAATATGAACTACAGCTGACGTGACAATATCAGTTTATAGCCAATAGCTTTACAACTAGTTAAATATTTATATTGTTATTAAATTGAAAGAAAAACATCCTGACAGAAAAAAAAATCTAATAAATACTTTGAACAAATGATACGTCTTTGCTCACCTGCTACTTACCATAGAAATAAAAATGTTACTAAAGAAACTTATAAAAGAGAAAATTACTGGCGCTATTTTGCACAGAAGCAAGTAACAGATGGGTATGAAATACAATGAACAATAACTCACAGAAACACTGTATTGTATTTATAACACTTTTCGTTTTCTAGTTAAATATCAAAATCTGTAAAACTTGAGATTTGTAATTCTGGTTCTGTTGTGTTTAGGGCTTGCTAGTGTCAATTAAGATTACCATCATACACAACTTGCGGTGTTACATGATTCTACATTATAGCTTTTCACCGATCATCCTTTAACTTCTGGAGCTAAAGAAAGTTAACTATATGTGAAATAATCATCAAGTGCCATGCAGATAAACGTGGGCGGTCATGTTTCGAAATCTCACACGATAAACAGAGTCGTGGATGCTTGCTTGCTTGTATTCGTTGGCTTGAGCTCCAATGCGAAGTCCTGTATGTCGGATGAAGGCATCCTGTTATCCAACATCAGTGTCATGTCATACAGGACCTGAGGTTTGCGTGAGTATCCGTTGTCCCATGTCTGGCTTATTGGTGTGCAGACTGGTGGTTCCTCGTACAGGCAGACACTCTCCGACTTCGGAGGAATCGGTGATCCTTCTGACTTCAGCCAGGACCCCGAAGGGACCTCCTGCCCAGGACGCTCGATGAGGACGCGTCAATAGGTCTTGACCAGTATATAAACCCGGCCCTGGTGCATCGTAAACACCTCTGCGTCCCAGTCGTGGATTAATTCTGTGTTCTTGTCTCGACCATGCCATGTGGCCAAACCATTTAGATATTTACTTGTCTGCCTTCTCCTGGTTCTTTCCCCCACAATCTTGCCAGTTGTCACCAAGTACTCTAGCAATTATCTTATCATAATGTGCCCACACATTTTGACTGTCGACGTCTACTTTCTGTGTTAAATAATGGTTTTCGTGTGTTTCTTGTAGACATTGTTCATTGACTTTTCTGTCCATCCATTGTATTCTTTGTATTTTCCACAGAAACCACGTTTCCACTGCCATTAGATGTGTTTCAACGTGTACACTCATTGTTCAAGTTTGATATTCATACACAGGTACATATTCTAAGTAAAAACACATAACCACCGAAGAAACATACCTGAGTAAAGCAGCAACACACGTCTACAGCCGATGTGCTGTATTTCACTGCTGCATTCACATGTGCAACCTTTTGATCAACAATCACCAATGATAGTAATTACACCATATGCTATATTTCACCGATGCATTTACATGGGCATCTAAATACATTAAGCCCATAAACGGACACTCTCCTGCTGTTTATACTTCACCTCGACACCGCAAGGTACAAGAGGAACAAGATGAGGTGAGATGAGATTCATATGTGCAACCGTCAGATCAATAGTCATTAGTTATAGTAATTACACTATGTGCTATTTGTAGGTACAATCCATCAGATAAATGTTTCAGTACAGTCACATTTAGAGTAAATAAGAAATAATTTGACTGCAACCGAACATGACGAAAGAAAGAGAAACAAAAAGGTAGTGTGTGGGAGATCGCAGTGACGAGGCTGTTAGGCATTGTTCCTCGCGCTCTAACAGTCTTCGGTTCGTTCCCCGGACTGTGTAATTCAGACCACGAGTGCAACTTTTCCGGAGACTACTGGGGGTCATCGCTGAAGCTACGGAGTTCATGCTTCGTGCAATGCTCTCGATGATTGTCTTTCTGTGTGAGCTTTCCACCCGAGTAAACTAGCGTGGGCCGAGAGAGAGATTATGCTGCATGGGCAACTCATGGCTTCTGTAATTCAGCCCAGGTTTTGTGCTTTCGAGAGGTATAACGCTACCCCTGGTCGTACTGCTATCACCATCATCATGTTACATGCCGATAAGCATGTGCGGTCATGTTTCCACATTTCACACGATCACCAGAGTCGTGGATAAGATACGTGTTTTTGTCTCGACCATGCCACGTGGCCAAGACATCCCGATATTTACTTCTCTGCCTTCAACTCTTTTCTGTTCTTTTCCCCTCAATCTTGCCAGTTGTCACAAGTTAGCTAATTTATTTCTCCTCATAACCTGCCCACAGATTGTGACCGTCTAAGTCTAATTTCTGTAATCAATTTACTGTTTTCATTTATTTCTTGCAGGACCTGTTCATTTTAAAAAAAAATTGTTTGTCTGTCAATGAACAGGTCCTTCAAGAAACAAATGAAGATCGTAAACTGATTAGAGATATTAGACGCAGACAGTCAACATTTTTTTGGCATGTTATGAGAAGAAATGAATTGGAGAACTTGGTGACAACTGGTAAGATCGAAGGGAACAGACCAAGGGGAAGACCTAGAAGCAAATACCTGGATAGCTTGGCCTCGTGGCATGGTCGAGACAGAAACACTGAGCTGATCCACGACTCTGGTGATCGAGTGAGATGGCAAAACATGACCGCCCACGCTTACCGGCATGGCACATGATGGATGGATAGATGGTCTGTCAATGATATTCATTGTATTGTCCTCAGAAATCACACTTCCACTCCATTAGAAATTTTTCAGCTTGTCTGTTCATTGTCAGCTCTTCACATCCATACAAGAATATATGTTCTATGTAGCACTTCAATACTCTTTTTCTCGCTGTAATTTACATTTTATTGGTCATTATGTATCTCGCATAAGGCTACCTTCGCCATTGTGATTCTTGTTGTAATCTCTTCAATGTATCTCTCATCAGATGTTATGACTGTTCCGAGATAATTGTACTTATTGACTTGTTAAAGAATGTTATCATTTACCCAGATATAACATTGTGTTAGTTATTTCTTTCTAGCCGCGACCATAATCTGTCTTCTTACAATTTAATTCTAACCCTAGCTGTTCACTGTGTACAAAAACCACATCTACTACATATTACAGCTCAAGTTCATTGCCTGCTATCAATGCTGATTCATCCGCGTATCTAATGTTATTCATGTTATGTCCCCCAATGAGAGATATATATATATATAATTTGTCAGAGATGAATGAAGATAATGTCAAAAAAAGTGATGGCTGATGATCCAACTACAGCAGCAGAAGATAAGGGCAGATGCTCATAATAAAACTATGAGTCACATAAGTAAGTTCTAATCGTTGCTCAGAATCGTGTAGCGAAGAGAGAAGATCAAGATGAAAGAGCAGCAACAAATCAAATATTGAGGACTGGAGTGGCAGACTCTGATGAAAACAGATTATCAATGAAGAATATAGCCTTGCAGGTGTATTAATTAAGAAGAAAAGACAAATTCAATAATGTTACAAAACAGTGCTGTGAACTCATATTTGATAAACATTTCTTTAGGTTCGGATTATCATCATTGCACTCCAGACATGTCCTTAGGTGCTAAGATCTCTCATGTGATAAATCCGTTATTATACAGAATAAAGAATCCCCTGGCATCACACTGTGTAGAGATTATTCAAAAAAATATTTTAAATTACAACAGATTTACCTTCTCAAGCTGCACGGCTTTCCTGATTCGTCGCTCTGCCCTCTGCTGGGCTATACTAAGCCACTTACTGACAGCACACTTGAACCAGTGGTAGTAATTGGAGATTGTCAGCTGTTTGATGTCACTGTAATGTGAACCAACATGTAACAACTATAGCACTCTTTAATAAATAAAATTCATTAAGCAGGACGATGGCCATGAAAGTCGGAACCGGCTAGGCGTGTGTAACAACTCACCTGCCGAATCAAGCAGCCCTGAAAATGGATGGCATTTTAAATGGAGGTGAGATGCTGAGCACGCTACATGCTTAGTCCAGTTACTTGTTCAAAGGCTCTCAGCTGGAGGATATGAGGGATCCCCGAATGAGAGGGCCTGGCCGTTACTCGCTCACTGATGCATGGAGGTATGGTGCTGAGCAGGCAGCACATGTAGCCTACCTGGTGAGAGGTTACTAAAGGTGGAAATGCGCCCCAGTCGCACGCGATGGTTACGATGAAAATCTGTACCTATACTCATAAAGTGAGCGTAGTCAAAGGTGGAAAAGCGTCTCATTGACACGAAATGGAAAGCTTGGGTAGCGAATCCATTACGTGGAAGTCCGAAGCGAAAACTTGATGAGTGGATGTCGACCGCAGACTGTCCGTCCCTGGTTTGTGTGGGGAGCGACCAGTGGCAAACGAAATACCCAATACATGGAAGTGAGGAATTAAAGCATCCATGAGCAGGACGTGGCGATTTCCTCGGGTGAGCCCAGTCTCAGAGCACTTATGTGCCGGCTCTGCAATATGGAAGCCTCCTTGGATACGGGGGAATGCCATATGGTCTGCCCCTGCCCTTCCCTTGAGGGTTGACCGTGATGTCTCTGGACCGTTCTACCTTGACCAGCTGAGATGTGGCGACACCACAACAGTAAGAGTCTACAGTCCCCCCCTTCAAACCTCGGGAAGGCAAACCCGTAAAACGCCCGCTGAAGTCGGATGTGCTGGTCCTAAGGCGCTAAATGAAATCAGCACAACTTGCATTAAACGTCCGAGATGAAATGTCCCCTCGCTGCTCGGAACAGCTCTGGACTAACTAGTCTTCCTAATGTCCTTCGCTTGTCCGGAACAGCTCTGACTAGCTAGTTTTCCGAATGTCGTCGTCGCCCGGAACAGCTCTAACTATTTTGTTTTCCGGCACAGCGACTAACACATGTTCGAATCGAAAGCTCGCTGAGTGGATACCATCTGCAGTCCGACCGTTCCTGGTTTGTGCGTAGCGAACGAAAGGCCCAGTACATTGAATTGAGGAATTAAAGAAGCCATGAGCAGGACGTGGCGATTTCCTAGGTGAACCCAGCACCAGAGCGCTATGTGTCGGCTCTGCAGCTATGGAACCTTTCCATTGGATGGCGGATGATGCCCATGGACTGTCCCTGCCTTCCCTTGAGGGCTTATCCTGTAGTATTCGATCGTTCTAACTTGGCCAGGTGGGATGTGGACGGCACCACAAAAGTGAGATTCCCACAGGAATACTAACCTGTCAAAAACGCACTCAAAAGTGGGATGTGTTGGCCTAAGGGCCTAGGCCCAAGAGTGCAATGACCGCAATGACATCTGGAGAAAAAAAACCCACTCCGGATGAACGCAGAAGAAGAAAGAAGTTCATTTATTCATTCAGTAGAGTGCCCTTCGCAGAAGCTCGCTCATGACAACTTTTCTTAAAACTTCTCGGTCATAAGCAAGATGTCCCGCAAATAAAATCCGCATATAACAAATACTTCTGACTCTACGTGAATAAAGTTCACATATAACAAATACTTCACTCTCTATATAAATGCACCGGCTTCCTGGCCGAGAGGTTAGCAATTTTATTCGTAATCTCGTATACTCTCGTAAGTAACGTGACGACGGTGAGAATCAGCAGTGGTTCGAATCGCGTCGGCAACTTACGGGGTATGTGAGCCGGCCGCTCAGAAAGCAATGGCAAACTACTGAGCGTAATCTTGCCTAAAAATCAACAATCAGCTGAAAGATGCTGATGTTGACAGTGATGTCCTGTAAAGGATATGCAAACATTTAAAAATATATAAATACAGTTCACATATAACAAATACTTCACTCTCTACAAAAATAAAGTTAACATATAACAAATACTTCATTCTAAACGAATAAAATCCATACATAACAAATACTTCGCTCTCTACACGAACAAAGTTCACATAGAACAAATAATTGACTCTCTTCGTAAATAATTCCAGTCGTTAGTCATTGTTCCAACTTCACCCCACAATGCTCCGTGCCTGTACCATTGAATACCACACAAATGCTCCTCATCCTCCCGTGGGTACCAGGAAATATTCTGGGAAATAAAGGCGACCGGTGTGATATTCATCACATCACCCACCGTGTACCGATTGGTCTATAAAATATGTGGTTTACACTGTATACCCCATTCGTCTCAAGGCATTTAGAAGTCTAATTTCCTTTATGTAACTTACTATTTACCTAATACGCCTCATTGTGTAAGGAGGGTCCTTTACTTTTGACTGTACATTCTTGTGGTGTTAAATAAGGAGATGTGCTGATAATGCCATGAGCGAGGTAGGACCACGGTTCCATGCCTTTGTTCGTCATCTCGCTAAGTGAGGGAAAGACTGGTCACCAATTCCTCCATGCATTCAGGCATACATCACGTGATTGCCCTATCATATCGCAGGCCTATTGCAGATTACTGCTTTGGGACATTGTTGATCACATTATATAGATAGTGCCAAATAATATTAGATTATATAGAGAGTGCCAAATAAAACTTGATTATATAGAGAGTATCAAATAAAATTAGATTATATAGAGAGTGCCAAATAAAACTTGATTTTATAGAGAGTGCCAAATAAGATTAGATAATATAGAGAGTGCCAAATAAAACTTGATTATATAGAGACTATCAAATAAGATTAGAGTGTATAGAGAGTGCAAAATAAGATTAGATAATATAGAGAGTGCCAAATAAAACTTGATTATATAGAGACTATCAAAAAAGATTAGAGTGTATAGAGAGTGCCAAATAAAACTTGATTATATAGAGAGTGTCAAATAATTAGATTATATAGAGAGTGCTAAATAAAATTTGATTATATAGAGAGTGTCAAAAAAGATTAGATTATATAGAGAGTGCCAAATAAAACTTGATTATATAGAGTGTCAAATAAGATTAGATTATATAGAGAGTGCTAAATAAAACTTGATTATATAGAAAGTGTCAAATAAGATTAGATTATATAGAGAGTGCCAAATATAACTTGATTATATAGAGAGTGTCAAATAAGATTAGATTATATAGAGAGTGCCAAATAAAACTTGATTATATAGAGAGTGTCAAATAAGATTAGATTATATAGAGAGTGCCAAATAAACCTTGATTATATAGAGAGTGTCAAATAAGATTAGATTATACAGAGAGTGCCAAATAAAACTTGATTATATAGAGAGTGTCAAATAAGATTAGATTATATAAAGAGTGCCAAATAAGATTAGATTATATAGAGAGTGTCAAATAAGATTAGATTATACAGAGAGTGCCAAATAAAACTTGATTATATAGAGAGTGTCAAATAAGATTAGATTATATAGAGAGTGCCAAATAAAACTTGATTATAAAGAGAGTGTCAAATAAGATTAGATTATATAAAGAGTGCCAAATAAGATTAGATTATATAGAGAGTGTCAAATAAGATTAGATTATATAGAGAGTGCTAAATAAAACTAGATTATATAGAGAGTGTCAAATAAGATTAGATTATATAGAGAGTGCTAAATAAAACTTGATTATATAGAGAGTGCCAAAAAAGCCTTGATTATATAGAAAGTGTCAAATAAGATTAGATTATATAGAGAGTGCTAAATAAAACTTGATTATATAGAGAGTGTCAAATAAGATTAGATTATATAGAGAGTGCTAAATAAAACTTGATTATATAGAGAGTGTCAAATAAGATTAGATTATATAGAGAGTGTCAAATAAGATTAGATTATATAGAGAGTGCCAAATAAAACTTGATTATATAGAGAGTTTTCAAATAAGATTAGATTATATAGAGAGTGCCAAATAAAACTTGATTATATAGAGAGTGTCAAATAAGATTAGATTATATAGAGAGTGCTAAATAAAACTTGATACATAGAGAGTGTCAAATAGATTAGATTATATAGAGAGTGCCAAATAAATCTTGATTATATAGAGAGTGTCAAATAAGATTAGATTATATAGAGAGTGCCAAATAAGCCTTGATTATAAAGAGAGTGTCAAATAAGATTAGATTATATAGAGAGTGCCAAATAAAACTTGATTATATATTGAGAGTGTCAAATAAGATTAGATTATATAGAGAGTGCCAAAGAAAACTTGATTATATAGAGCGTGTCAAATAAAACTTGATTATATAGAGAGTGTCAAATAAAACTTGATTATATAGAGAGTGTCAAATAAGATTAGATTATATAGAGAGTGCCAAATAAAACTTGATTATATAGAGCGTGTCAAATAAGATTAGATTATATAGAGAGTGCCAAATAAACTTGATTATATAGAGAGTGTCAAATAAGATTAGATTATATAGAGAGTGCTAAATAAAACTTGATTACATAGAGAGTGTCAAATAAGATTAGATTATATAGAGAGTGCTAAATAAAACTTGATTATATAGAGAGTGTCAAATAAGATTAGATTATATAGAGAGTGCCAAATAAAACTTGATTATATAGAGAGTGTCAATAAGATTAGATTATATAGAGAGTGCCAATAAAACTTGATTATATAGAGAGTGTCAAATAAGATTAGATTATACAGAGAGTGCCAAATAAAACTTGATTATATAGAGAGTGTCAAATAAGATTAGATTATATAAAGAGTGCCAAATAAGATTAGATTACATAGAGAGTGTCAAATAAGATTAGATTATATAGAGAGTGCTAAATAAAACTTGATTATATAGAGAGTGTCAAATAAGATTAGATTATATAGAGAGTGCCAAATAAAACTTGATTATATAAGAGTGTCAAATAAGATTAGATTATATAGAGAGTGCCAAATAAATCTTGATTATATAGAGAGTGTCAAATAAGATTAGATTATATAGAGAGTGCCAGATAAGCCTTGATTATATAGAGAGTGTCAAATAAGATTAGATTATATAGAGAGTGCCAAATAAAACTTGATTATATAGAGAGTGTCAAATAAGATTAGATTATATAGAGAGTGCCAAATAAAACTTGATTATATAGAGAGTGTCAAATAAGATTAGATTATATAGAGAGTGCCAAATAAGCCTTGATTTATAAGAGAGTGTCAAATAAGATTAGATTATATAGAGAGTGCCAAATAAAACTTGATTATATAGAGAGTTTCAAATAAGATTAGATTATATAGAGAGTGCCAATAAAACTTGATTATTTAGAGCGTGTCAAAAAAGATTAGATTATATAGAGAGTGCCAAATAAAACTTGATTATATAGAGCGTGTCAAAAAGATTAGATTATATAGAGAGTGCCAAATAAGAAATAAGAGAACAACAATGTGGGTTCGTAGAAAGCAAAATACAGTAAATGCAGTGTAAATGCTAAGAACATTAATTGAACGTTCTATAGAGGTAAACATCAGATTGACTGCACAAATGTTTTCGATTAAGTAAGGCAAAGCTACAAATTTATGGGAAAGACCTTAGACTTGTACAAAAAAAACAACAACATATATTGGAAACAACAAGCTGCAATAAAGACTGACAATGAAATAGGTCACTAGCAGCATATTAAGAGAAGGTGTGCGACAGGGATGTATAATGTCTGCTGAACATCTTTTCCCTGTACAATGAAAATATTTTTCGAAATGTAAAAGATATTAAAGGAATCACCATCCGGGGATGTAACATCAATAACATTAGATATGTTTATGATACATTATTTATTGCAGACAATGAGCGCCTCTGCAACGTTTAGTAGATGCGGTTGTTGCACACTGTGAACAATTAGGATTATAATTAAATTGTAAGAAGACACAGATTATGGTCGTCAGAAGGAAGAAGGAAATACCACAATGTAATAATATATAACTAAATGGGAATATTCTTAATCAAGTGAATCGGTACAATTATGGAGATACATTGAAGAGATTAGAACAAGAATCGCCATGGCGAAGGTAGGCCTTTGAAAGATCGAAAACATACTGACCAATAAAAATTTGTCATTTGCAACGAGAAAAAGAGTGTCGAAGTGCTACATAGACCCTTTACTTTTGTATGGATTCGAACCATGGACAATGAGCAGACGAGATAAAAAAAAACATTTAATGGCTGAAGAAATGTGGTTTCTTAGAAAATACAAAGAATATCATGGACAGACAGGAAAAAAAAAACATGACCAGGTCATAAAAGATGCAAATGAACACTGAAAACTGATGAGAGAAATTAGACCTAGACATTCACCATTTTTTGGCCACGGTTTAAAGAAATATGTTGGAGAACTTGGTGACAACATGAAAGATCCAAGGCAGAAAATAAATATCTGGATGGATTAGCCACATGGTTTGGTCAAGACAAGAACAGTCAGCTGATCCACTACTCTGGTGATCGCGTGAGATGGCGAAACATGACCGCCCACACTTTTCGCTATGGTACACGGTGATGCTGATTAAGAAATAAAACTATATTATTAATTTTATTATATTGAGAGTCTTATATCATTGTGCTGGTTATGTAAAATAAATCAGCGTAACATAAAACAAGAACATAAATTCAGTTTCGAAGCACATGCAGCAAATTAACGATTACTTCTTGCCATCTTGACAGACGATATTTTGTTACATACTGCTTCAAAGAAATAAAAGGCATAATAACTACAACCTTGTACCTGAATGGCGGTAGTGAATGTGACTGATCAGACAATTCGCGCAATAAATGTTCGTCCACTGTGGATGCATGTAAACACATGGTCATTTCCACCATCACTCACCATCTGACGTCTTACACGCTCAGTTTGTGACGTATGTGCAATGAATTTCTCCTATGTCTTTATTCCATTTCTGATCCTTTCCCCCATGCAACGCGATCAGCGACGACATGTTCCCAAAATGCAATATCAATGCCTGTATCAATCATGTCCCGCTTACACACATCTTTGTACCGTAGTCGAGGGTCACCCCGAGATCTTTTACCCACCTGTAATTCATCAAAAATTATGTCATTTGGTATTCTACCGTCGTCCATCCTCCTAAAGTTTCCTATGCATCCATGTCTACAATGTAGATTACGACTACACAATTGATTTAATACCCCTGCTCGTGGGCGGACTGACTAGTGTGTTAGTTGTCCTCATGACAAGTGGGCCCTGTTGACCGCTGATGAAGTGGGCCCCGTTAAACATTAGACCTTAAGTTTAATATGTTAATCTCCTTCCAGCAGCTTTGTCTCCTGGCAATCAATTGCTACAGACCCAGTCTGTCACTGTCCTGGCGCTTAATGAAATTCATATAGTCAAACAGTCATTCTGTTAGAAAATAATAATAAAAACATCTTTTCTATAACACGTGATGGAATATAAATACCTAGGTAATACACATTTGAGAGAGTACGCAATTCACATCTTAAAGATCTACGTAACACATTTTCAAGAATAAGAAAACAAATACCTGTGTGGTAAATTCCTACTGTATCGAGAAAATTCCTGAAGATTCATGTACAGCTCAAAAAGGCCCGTGTTTAATGAAAGAGAATTATTTCCAAGGCCTGATGGTTCATGATGGCAGTCATTAGCTTTGAGTATTTTCTCTATATGTTTGTTCATTTCTGTTCCCAGCTGCAAATACACGAATGCTTATGGAAATAACAATGCTACAGTTGGTTAAAAGATAGTTGCATATCTGTTACAGGACATCGCATTTAACCCCAGCGAATTTAAACTGTTTGTGATGTCTTGGTAAGTTTATGTTTAGTAGCTTGCCATTACTTTCCGAAGGACTGGCCTTCATACAATTTTATAAAAACCAACGCAAGGTGGTCTGCTGCCAAATCGCCCGCAGCTGTATTTCGAACGCGGTATGCGGGATTACGAACTGCGTCCTTAAACCCTTCGCCATAGAGTGGGTGTTAATTTCACATTTTCCACTAATTATTCATAAACAGTGTATTCCCTTTGTGAATTTAAACATATAAGCCACAAACAATAAATTGCACGATGTATGGCCTAGCTCATTACGCTGCATCTCATCATGTCTGCAAAACAATGCATTCGACTAACAAGAAACTATTGCTCAAATATACATAGTCTTTAGCAATTAGGCGATTCGAGTCAATTTTGTGCAACAGAAAAACTTAAATGTTTTACTTAAAGGTTTTAAATTTGTGATTACCGTGGGGATGACACATGCTCGATATTCGAACAATATCAGTGACAATGTGTTTTAAATATTTCAGTTAAGGTATATTTCATGTATTCACTTCATATGATTGATACTTCTGCATTTTGCACCCGACGAGATGCAGTGAAATATGCCAGGCTAAACAAAATAAATAATTATGCAACCTATGTTTGAAGCTTCTGTGTTTACATTATATTCTTAATAACTAATTTTCTGAGTCTGCGGCCATACATTGTCTTAAACACTCACTGTATAAGGAGAAAGACATGGTAATGAATCTGCTAATACTATACTATTGTAACAGATGTGTTTACATTGGAGCAGTATGGGTGACCATGTGTGTTATGTATTTCCCCTGAAAACGGAATCTGTTGTTAACTTCATATTATATTTATCTCTGTAGTATGCACCTGGTGAGATACAGCGAAATATGTCAGACAATAAAACGTCTATCTGTTTTGTGTGTGTGTGTGTGTGTGTGTGTGTGTTTTTTTTGTTTGTTTGTATCATCGTTGTTCTAATTTCAAACTACATAAATCACCATAGAGTATTTATTTACTGCGTTTATAATAAACCAGTTTTGGTTACATGTTTTCAATAAAAGAGGTAAATGCAGTCAGTAATTCACGGCTTGAATACTTGCTTTCCAAGTTAGCAAACCAGAGTTCCCAAGATCCTAGTCCACCCCGAGGTGGCGGATTCAGTAACAGTCTGGGTACCCCAGTCTTGCTCAGAGTGCAGAAATCAAAGAGGGGAGCAACCTGGTTCCCCCCAAAATGTGCTGAAGTTGAATGTGTCAACAGTAGAGTGCAAATATTTCAGCTTTATTATAAACGGACACAACACAATCAACTGTGAGGTGAGGAAAAGACGCTAGCCCTGGACAGATCACACACTGACAACACCCTACACTTGTATAACTAGAAAACCTGATCACCCGAAGCCCACACGGTTGAAGAAATAGAGATACACATAAAACACGCTGAGAAAAGAATTAGAGATTGAGACGGATAATTTCGGGAGGGCATGGAAGTAGCTAACTAAAGAACGAGAAAGAAAGCTCACTGCTTGTGAAATGAGATGGCCGAGAAAAGCAGCGAAAAAAAGGAGCAAATTAGAAACGAGAAGATCTATAAAACAGTTACAGCAACACCAGTTGTTAAATTAATTGATAGATAAAGACCTAACTGGTTAGGCCATCTAGTGAGAATGAACCCAAAGTCGCCAGCAGCGAGAGCATACAACATGAAAATGGAAACACCAAGAGGCAGGGGAAGATCATCATGCATCGGTTCATTTACAAAATATCATTCTCATCCCAGCCTGTAGTGAACATCATCATGTATCAGATTTTACAAAATGTGGCTTTCATCTTGGCCCGTCACGAACATCATTATATATCGGTTCCTTTACACGATGTCGACCTCAGCTTGGAACGTCGTGAACATCATCATGTATCGGTTCCTTTACAAATTGTCGCCTTCATCAAGGCGCGTCATGAACATCATCATGTATCGGTTCCTTTACAAAATGTCGCTCTCATCTTCCCCCGTCATGAGCATCATTATATATCGGTTTCTTTACAAAATTTAAATATTGAGCACAACCCACTACTGGCAACGCGATCGCATTCTGGTATGAACCTAAGGCCTATCCACGCCAATATGGAAGCACTATACTCGAGTTTCGCCCTCATTTGAGCTCGTCAGTAGTGCATATCCCTGACCGGATCCGGAAACAGTCTCTGATCACGCGTGTGAAGCGGGTGTGTAACCACGCGGCACACACTGGACACACCAAATTATCACAACAGAATATCACAACACTACCCATCGTAGGCTATGCTCAAGCATACTCTTTACTCTTTACTCTTTACAAAATGTCGCTCTAATCTTGGCCCGTCATGAACATCATTATATATCGAATCCTTTACAGAATTTCGATCTCAGCTTGGCACGTCGTGACCATAATTATGTATCTTTTCGTTTACAAATTGTAGTCCTCAGCTTGGCACGCCATGAACATCAACACTTATCGGTTCCTTTACAAATTATCGTCCTAATCACGGCCCGTCATGAAAATCATCATATAACGGTTCCTTTACAAAATGTCACTCTCATCACGGCTCAGCTTAAAATGTATCGATCCCTTGCCAGTCCGCAACCCTTAGGTCCCTCAGGCCCGAAGCGTCCACAATGCCCTGTCTCCACCGTCATGCTGGTCGACCTTTGACCGTTCTTCCGGTATGCAGGATTTCTATACCTGTTCTCTTCAAGCCACATTGACGCCTTATATGGCCAAAGTATTTCAGTTTCTGAAACATTCTGCTTTTTATAAACCAGGTTTTGACTCTAAGATAACATAGTCTGTCAGTTATTATCTTCTTTTTGGTCCATTACATTATACGACCAACGAAAGCTCCGATTTTCTTCTTTAGAGATTGCGAGATGCTCCATGATTCATAAACTTACTTACCATTTTTTCTAATAATTTGTATGTTACTTGAAAATAATGTACTTGGGTGAATCTGCAAATAAAACATGAGACAGACAGATTACTGGAAAAAAAGAGAAAGATGTCAGAATAAACATTAATGTGACAGTGAAAACCAGTGGTGATCAAACTAGGAAGCATTATTTCATTAGAAAGGTATATGTGCATAGCAAATGATAAAGAAAATGAAAATTTGTGATTCGCTAGATAAATATTTAACAATGGGAGGTCAGGATGGCCGAATTGATACGAGCACAAGATCTTAAACTTCCGGTAGGCTAATGTTTAGGTAGCGAGTTCAACCCCTACACCGGTCAATTGGACTAAAATGTTGACTTCTCGTCCTTGATTTGGGGACGTAAATTACAAGTACCTTAGGATTCGGAGTGGGTTCGCATGATGGCGAGGGACACTGGTAACAGAGTTAGCCCTCACGCAAATATCAATCCAGTTTGGACTACGCTCGAGTTCAAAGCGAGCAAAAGGAAAGCATTCTTCAACAGACGTGTACTATAAATATATAATATAAATAAAACAAATTAACTTAAATACTTTGTTTAAAAAACAAAGATATGTTTGTTGCTTATTTCTCAAACATAAGATAATTAAAATGTACCCGTGTCATACATAAAATTCCATTTTCATAGAAGATAGCGTGACAATCATTATTCAATCTTAGTATAGTCAAGTGGTTTTTTTGGCCCTTGTACCCCTTCACCATATGTTAAGAATGTCACTTCCCCTCTTTCAAACTTCTCACCCCCTTAACCCCCCCCCCTTTCCACACACACAGTATACGTAAAAATGGAAGCTAAATTTAATAACACATACTGGAAAAGCTTAGACATCTACATAAAACGTGATTTGCGGGTCTGTTTACGTTATAAAACGAATTTCAGAAGGGTGAGAAGTACAGAACCGTAAAGTATGGAGGGAAAAACAATATCAAGTAATCGGTTCCTGTATTAACGCGATCTTTAAATAATCTTAATTCCACAACCCTCCCCAACGGAAACCCTAAAATTTTCCCTGAAGGGGGTCTGGATTCCCCACCAGTTTAGATCCACTGGTATAGTCTAATCATGGACGGGGGGAAAAACAAATAAGAAAGTTTTACAAGAAATAAATGAAAGCAATACAATAATTAGAGAAACTAGACGTAGAGTTTTTTTTTTTGGGAGGAGGGGGGGGGGTGTTTGTGGGTGGGGTTTGGGTGGGCACGTTACGTGGAGAAATAAACCAGATAACCTTGTGACAACTGATAAAATTGTTGACAGAGAAAGAGTACAGAGAAGGCAAAGGGATAAATACCCGGATGACTTAGCCACGTGACATAATTGGCACCAGAACACAGTAAGACTGATGATTGTGTGAGATGGCGAGCCATGACCGCCAACGCTTATCAACATGGCACATGATGATGATATAGATATAATATTCAAACACACATACACACGGCTCCAAGACTGTGATAGTCACAACTGTAGAAGTAATCTACTGTCTAGCCTCAGATGGACCATGCCTCTGTCCAGAGAGAAAAAGCATGGAATATAGAGAAAAAGCAGCGGCTGCAGCAGGATATAACAATATGAAATGGAAACAAATAGGTATTTTAAACTCCTGCGAGAAAAAACGAACTAAACATCAACAAACGTTGCACATACCTTACAAGGAGATCCACGTGTCGTGAAATACAGGTGAAAAATCCGAAATCAGAAGCACTCAATAAATATAAAAATGAATAATAAAATAAGATAAAATACACACGAACGCATACAATACGACACACAGACGTTTCGATTCTCAGAATCAGAATGAACCAGATGTGTTTCATTGGCTGTGTAGCAACCGTGTTTGTTTTGAGTAGCATTGATACTGCCTAGAATTCTGTCCAGAGACACACTGGCCGTTAAGCGTAGGGATGTCAGTCAAGTATCCATTTACTTGCATGGGCATATGGTGCTAGACTCATATTTGTATAGACCAATCGGCTCTCCGTGGGCGATGTGGCCAGTATCACACCGGTCGACTTTACCTCCACAAACACATCATGGTACACATTGTGGCTGGACCGACTTGGATGCCCAGAATTCGAAACCGTCCCGTTGCGGATCGAACTCTAGTTTACTGGGCCGGTAGGCGAGTGTCCGGGCACTACGCTACCTCGCCTCCCTGTAAAAGAGGAGGGGAGAGGGAGGGTTGTGGAGCCAAAACTTGCCTTTTAAAGCCAGATGTGTTTCATTGGCTGTGCAGTATCCGTGTTTGTTTTGAGTAGCATTGATACTGCCTACCCTCTTTTCTAAGCCTACCGATATTGCTTGATCGAATCCAAGCACGTTTGCTTTGTCACACGTCTTCAATACACTTGAAACTATCGATGTGTTCTCGGATATTCATCTTTTGAGATCACACTAGGATCGTCTCAGTTCATTCTGCCCAAACTGCCTAGCAGCGTGTAACACAATATGTGTATACCAGAACCACACACGTTACGCGTATTCTGCTGTGGGTAGGTTTTCTCATTATTGGCATTTAATTGTCAAAGGCAATGGCTTTGTATTCTCTGCTCTATGAAATGTTAAAGTGCGGAGGCAGATTTTAAATTGTGCAATGTGTCACATAAAATCACTTCATTTTCTTCCCTTATTCATGAAGATTAGGAATCTTATGGACTATTAAAAGATCCAGGTGAAGTATAAAACCCATGGATTATGTCTCTTTGCTTTTAGCTTTGTGAAAAATGTTCCCACAATCGGTTTTATACCAAGCACTTTGTGAGTTTGAGGTTGATAGCATACTTATAGTCACTCTCTCCTTATTGGAAGCATTTTGTGAGTTTGAGACATATTGTTGACAGAGAAAGAGTACAGAGAATTATA
Source organism: Cepaea nemoralis (assembly GCA_014155875.1). NCBI lineage: Eukaryota > Metazoa > Mollusca > Gastropoda > Stylommatophora > Helicidae > Cepaea > Cepaea nemoralis. The sequence goes on along the minus strand of JACEFZ010014782.1, from coordinate 194,232 downwards.
TATATATATATATCTAGGGCACTGTGACCTCGTTTCATTCAGTGTGTGAGTTTGAGGTGGATAGCACACATTTTAGGCAGTCTCATCTCATGCATAGCTCTTTGTGAGCTTGAGACCTATATTAATATATATCTAGGGCACTGTAACCTCTTTGTTATCAGTTTGTGAGTTTGAGGTAGACAGAACACTAATTAGGCACTTTCACCTCATTGACAGCACTTTGTGAGTTTGAGGCATAATCTTACGCTTGGATCTCATTGCTATCAGTTTGTCAGTTTGGGGCATACATTATAGACACTCTGATCTGACCTCACTGCTTGTACTTCGTGAGTTCCGAAGGGACATCAAACCTCTAAATTACTCAACCCTTTTCTTTTCTTCTTTTTCTTTTCTTTCAAAAAGAAGTATGCAGGGAGTAATAATAATAATAATAATAATAATAATAATAATAATAATAATAATAATAATAATAAAACTGAAACCACTCCTCAAACACAAAGTATGAAATGTACTGCAAAGTCCTCAAACAAATATAAACAAGATCACATTCTGGAAGCACAAGACTATAGTTTGGTAAACATTAATACTCACTCCTGAAAGAGAGAATTGTAATTATGGTAAGCCTTGTAGACATCAGCATTCAGCTGGTTACACAGTTCTATCAGTCCCCGCAATAGCTGCTCCTCATCCTGTTGGATACATTAGACATTTTCATATATATATATATATATATATATATATATATATATATATATATATATATATATATATATATATATATATATACTAGCTGCCCGGCCCGGCTTCGCCCAGGCTCTGGCGGGGATCTATCTATCTATGTATCTATCTATGTATATATATATATACAGCTAACAAAGTCTTTTGTTCAGTGTGATTCATACATTCCAGGTTAATAATTGGCCTCACATAATAGGGAAAAATCTGTTCAGCAGCATGAAATCAGTATTGATCTTTAGAGAGATTAACAATGCATTAAAAATGAGAATTGTCAAATGTTATGTATATTCAAACACTATGTATAGGCGCGGAAGCCTGGACATTTAAACAAGCAACTTAGAAAGTCGAAATAGAGGCCCTGGAGATGTGGATATACAGAAGAATATGTTCGTAATTTCTGAGAACTAAAACAATCAAATACAGAGGTTCTAGAAAAACTGGGAATGAAAAGAGAGTTGATGAAAGAAATAAAAGAAGGCAAGTGAAATATTTCGGCCACGTTAAAAGACATACACTCTTATATAAAACCAGACTGGAGGGCAAGACTTGAGGGCAAGCGAGCAAGAGGTAGACACCGACACAAGTGGGAAGATAACATCAAGAATGGAGCGAACATCAATCTGACAGACTATACAGTCCAGGGACGAGAGACAGGCCAGCTTGTTGGAGGTCCATTCAGCCAACCTTCATAGTGGAGACGGCACCTGATTGATTGACTACGGAAGGAATAGTTACCCTACAGCGTCTAGCTGATTATAATTGAAGTCCTCTTGTCCCTTTAAACGTGACCAGCATGGCAATCATGAGCGGCTGGCCGAGTAGATAGAATGCCAGGTTCTACTTTGGGAGACCCTGATTAGAATCCTCGGTAAGATGTGGATTTTTTTCTGTCGGGGACAAAAAGAAAACCCTAACTTACACAACTGCACAAGTGCAGATGAGCAGCACCCTCTGCATGACGCTATATTCAGAGAAAAGTGTGACAGGCTAAAGAGAGGCAAATCATGGATGGGTCGGGCGGAAGATGTCGACAGACAGGTCTGCAGTCTCACCAGTATCAACCCCGGCAAGGAATGGATGCCGGTGCCTCCAGCTTTTAAGTGCACTTTCTCCTGCATTATCACACTCGACAGACGGTGCAGAGAGCAGAACCCTGTCGCTGTCAATGCAGAAGGTCAAAGCGCTCATCTATGAACACTCAGATAGCCCTGAAGTGCTCATCTATACAGATGGATCTGTTGTAAAGCAGCAGAGAAGTGCGTGGGCATTTACAGCCCGTCAATCGGGCCGAAGCCGGTCAAGAATCCAGTTGTGCCCACTCCATGACCACGAGCAGCATGACGATAGGAGGTGATGGCAGTTACACAGGCTTTCATATGGCTGGAATCACAGCATTATACCAACGTGTGTGTACTAAGTGACTCAATGAGCATGATTCAGAAGGATCGAAGCTGGATCTGTACGTAGGACAGTGGACTGAGTCGCTGCGGAAGTCTGTTGTCGTAAAGTCACCTTCATCTTCGTCCCCGGGAACATGCGGAAGTTGAGGGAAATGAACGAGCTGATAAACTGGCTGGCTCTGCACCCCCTGTAGATGGCCAGCCCATGGATCGTGCCGATGTTATTAACGTCCTTAAAGATACTGGCGAGAACAGAGGAACTTTGACACGTCAGTGAATCCACATCGCTGTCCAGTATGAAAGACTTGGAGTTAAGAATTCGGCACGGCCAGACGCGAGAGGTACATCGGGAAAACGAGGTCCAACACAGAACTGGCACTATTAGCCACCGGACGCTGATGCATATGCTGGGGGGGGGGGGGGGGGAGGATCTGAGCACCTATGGAACTGTCCGGAGTGCAATGAAGATACCCCAACTGATAACTGATAACTGATTGCACAATTCCATGCGACTGCACTAGCCAGGGGGCCTTAATTCCTCGGGCTCAAGACCCACCTCCTCCCCACACCCTGCCCTACACCGCAAGGTATTATATGCAGCATATGACAGTGTATAATAACTGCAGTGTATGACAGTGTATAACTAATGCACAAAAGAATTCAGGAGCTTACCAATCAAAGAACACGTACATCAGCAAGCTGCCTAAAGACAAAAGATGGAAGAGTCATAATAGAAAAAGAACAGATTTTACATGTATGGTCAGATTACGTGAAAAACCTTTATGACGATAACAGAGACGAACAGTATGATGTTCAGAATAATAATGAAGGGCCAACAATTTTGAAGATGGAGGTTCAGAATGCTCTTAATCATATGAAATCTGGCAAGACCCCCGGTTCAGACAGCGTCACAACAGAAATGATTAATGCTTTAGAAGAATATGGAATAGATAAAGTTACCAGTCTGCTTAATACAATATATGATACTGGAAGTATACCTTCATGAGTTATGTAATTCTGTATTTATTGCAATCCCAAAGAAATCAGGAGCCTTGGAATGTGATCAACATCGAACAATTAGTATAATGAGTCACATCACGAAGATTTTGCTAAGAATTATCATGCAAAGAGTGAGGAGGAAAATACAACCTGAAATAGGAGAAGAACAATGTGGGTTTGTAGAAGGCAAGGGTACAGTAAATGCTGTGTATATACTGAGAACCGTAATCGAACGTTCTATAGAAGTAAACAAAGATCTACACCTTTGCTTTATTGACTACACAAAGGCTTTTGATAAAGTGAGACATGTCAACATGATAAGGATGCTTGAAGATCTACAAATTGATGGGAAAGACCTTAGACTTGTAAAAAACATATATTGGAAACAACAAGCTGCCATAAGAGTTGATAATGAAGTAAGCCAATATCAGCCTATTAAGAGAGGTGTGAGACAGGGATGTGTAATGTCTCCAGATCTGTTTTCCCTGTACAGTGAAAATATTTTCAGAAATATTGAAGATATGGAAGGAATCAACATTGGGGGACGATGCATCAATAACATTAGATATGCAGATGATACAGTATTAATTGCAGACAATGAACAGGACCTGCAAAATTTAGTAGATGCGGTTGTTACACACAGTGAACAACAAGGGTTAGAATTAAATTGTAAAAAGACACAGATTATGGTCGTCACTAGGAAGAACGAAATACCACAGTGTAATATACAAGTAAATGGGAATATTCTTCAACAAGTGAATAGGTACAATTATCTCGGAACAGTGATAACATCTGATGGGAGATGCCTGGAAGAGATTAGAACAAGAATCGCCATGGCAAAAGTAGCCTTTAGCAAGATGAAAAACATACTGACCAATAAAAAGATGTCAATTGAAACGATGAAAAAGAGTGTTGAGGTGCTACATAGAACCTGTACTTTTATATGGATGTGAAGCTTGGACAATGAGCAGCCAGCTGAAAAACATCTGATGGCTGTAGAAATGTGGTTTCTGAGGAAAATGCAAAGAATACCATGGACAGCCAGAAAGACCAATGAACAAGTCCTTCAAGAAACAAATGAAGATCGTAAACTGATCAGAGACATTAGACGTAGACAGTCACAATTTTTTGGACATGTTATGAGAAGAAATGATTTGGAGAACTTGGTGACAACTGGTAAGATCGAGGGAAACAGACCAAGGGGAAGACCTAGAAACAAGTATCTGGATGGCTTGGCCTTGTGGCATGGTCGAGACAGAAACACGGAACTGATCCACGACTCTGGTGATCGAGTGAGATGGCAGAACATGACCGCCCACGCTTACCGGCATGGCACATGATGGATGGATGGATATGACAGTGACAGTGAGGCAATCGTACATTTTAAGGATGGTGAGTTTGAAACGAGAATGACTATTGATTTTCAATTGTTCTGTTCATAGGTGCTTCTTCACACATTTTCTTCTATCCATAGTCTTTTCTTCTATTCTCTGAGTTTCAAACCGATGTTTACACATTATTATATTGTGTCACATGACACCGATGGGTTCCCGAGTGTCCCCCCATTACTACATGCATTATCCACTTGTACAGACTACTGTATTGTATGCAGTATGTTACTGTTCAGTGATATACGCTGATCTTTCGTTGAACCTCGTGCCCTGATTTATGTATGTATTGATTAACATCTCTGAACATCGTTCAAGTGCTGTTACTGACTTACATTATAACTGTAAACACTAGTTACTGCTTAATTATATGCACTGATTTACTAGAACACAATATGCACTAATCCTGATTATTGTTTACTGCTGTTTTATTTAATTACCTAGACATTTTTACATCCCTTTCATTATTTACTTTCTGTAGACATTTCTTTGAACCCGGCATATTTCTTTAATCTAGTTGAAGACATGTTCAGAATAAAATAAGGTTTTAAGCATTGCAGGAAATTGTTTAAAAATATGTATAGAGGATTGGACACACAAGATCAACCAGTATTACACAGGATACTATAACCATTAAATAGGTAAAACAAAATAAAGAAATAATAAAGTAAATAAACTGTACAGCTTATATAAGAAAAGTTTGACATGAACAAAAATATCTTCTAAAGAAAATGAATGCCCAGTCTACAACAAGGAAACAGATGAATCTCCATGGCGAAGTGGTCAAGCCGTTTGACACGGGCTCCGAATTTTGTGAGTTCGATTCCGGGTCGCGTCCTTCGGTTCACAAGTGCATTTTTTTGGAGACTCCCGAGGGTCATCGCTGGAGCTACGGAGTTCGTGCTTTGTGCGACGCTTTCCGCGTTGAAAAGAGAGACTGAGCCATATAGGATAAAAACCTGGTGCAATGAAGTCGACCATGTTGACTTTTAAGCGACTTTAGACGAATAACCTTTATGTATGAGCATATATATATTTTCATGTAGAGTTTTTCATGTAGTTATATCAGTTTCTGTTTGTTGTTTGTGTGCAGACGAAGGCTTTGGCTACAATGTCAATTTTGTTACTGGTGTTGGTGTTCTATTAAAGTTTACCGTCTACTTCTCGTTGTTTGCTGATTTATTCATTGTAAATAACAATCAGAATGATAACATGAAAATCATGGCTGTATGCTGGATACACATGGACAGTATCGTATGCTGGATACACATGGACAGTATCGTATGCTGGATACACATGGACAGTATCGTATGCTGGATACACATGGATAGTATCGTATGCTGGATATACATGGACAGTATCCTATGATGGATACACATGGACAGTATTGTATGCTGGATATACATGGACAGTATTGTATGCTGGATATACATTAACAGTATAGTATGCTGGATATACATGGACAGTATCGTATGCTGGATACACATGGATAGTATCGTATGCTGGATATACATGAACAGTATCGTATGCTGGTGTGGCATAACCGCTAACCACCATTATTCAGTTACCAAGAATGCACGCAAAAGAAAGGGGAAAATATAACAATTGACTGCACAAACTCAACCGAAACCAAAACTGAAAAACGAACGCAAAATTAAAACTGAAATGAAAGATTGACAGATGACGTCAATTCTTGGAAATATTTCATCAGCCAAAGCTCAGAAGATCATTGGATAGAAACAGACACGTGACAACGCCTCCGCTAGGACGCCTGCTTAGAATATGTTAATCGCGCACTTCCACTGCAGACAGCTTGACGAGCAGACGCAAAAGCTGGTGTGACCGAATTTTCAAACAAGAACGGCAGAATGTCTGAATCCGAGGTAAGCTTGTGACTCCTTAGATTAAACTGATGACCAGATTATCAAGTATCAACTAATGGTATCCAGTGTTTGTAACATCAATTGAAATGTATTATTGTAAATTAAAACCTCTGAAGTGAAAAATGTTTGACTGTTAGATTCTGACGACGCAGAGCCGTTTCCCGGGCAAACTGACAATCTAATACTCTCTTCGAACACTACAATCTCTTATATTCTTAAAGATAGTTATTAACTTTAAGAAGTGCATAATAATAATACTACATTCTATTCTGGACAACTGTACGAAGTGATGATTCTAAAGCAATCTTGTGCATTTCAGCAGAAACACTGCTTAAATTACTATCACTATCTACAGCTCATAAGACAGTTCGTGTACTAGAACAAGTGCCTCGTTTTAAACAGACTTATCTATGCCTATTTACAATCTAGAGAGCTGGGTGAGAAATCATATCTTCCCTTTCTCCTTCATAAATTGAATAATAGGGTTTGATGGAATAAATATTTATATTTATGTCAGATTTTACTTAGATAGGGCACTCATAAACTGCATTACATCAGAAAAGTTATGCTTCGCGGAACTCCATCACTAGAAGTTGACTTAACCCACTACTCAACATAACTTAAAACACACACCACACCACCCTACACTCACCACCACAACAACAACAGGTAATGGGAGAGGAGTTATTATACAAAGAAGAAGGAAAAGTTGGTTAATTGGGAAAACACAGAGAACCATTTATACACACTACAAACCCAATTGAGTGATAGAAATGTTATAAATGTATGCCATTTATTCATATGCATTTTGACACCTCCTCACTCTTGTCACTGTCTTACTGTACACGTCTCACTGACCCCAGGTCCAATGAGAATTTACATACAGCAGGAACCAGCTGATAACAGGCTTACACAGTGTGATAAACTCTGACCACCCCAAATTAACCCAACACTAGATCAGAGAAAAGAGGAGAGGGGGGGGGGACTAGTTCCTACTTCAGGAATTTAGGTTTCTTCCGACCTACTTCTAGAATATTGCATTGGTAGGATTGTACATATCTATGTGAATCTTACACAGTGAATCTGGTGGCAACCAACTGGCCAACCAACCAACCCAACCCAGACCAGAAAGAGGGAAGAGAGAGAAAGAGATGAAGCCACACGTGAGATGGAAGATGACCTACAGCCATGAGCAGAGTATGGGAAGCCTCAGAGAAGCTAACGGCAGAACTGAGTGGATCATCAGACAATGGCCGAGGCTTATCCTAATCTCCCAATCACAAGGTTACATTTCTTAAGGAACACACAACACCATTTCAGGACAGATCTTAAATGTTGATATTATCATCTCACACTTATAATGACAAGCATTGATATGTTACAATGTTTCCACACTTGTTGACATAGTATTCATTGATGTTTATTTGTTGATGACTGTAAACTTGGGCTATATGCCATTTTCTATGTTATCTTGTGTAAACCACAACAGAAAATGTATGTAACAGGCCATAAGACTACAGGCCAGTCAATAAATGAGGAACCTTAACTGACCTTATGTTGATTTGTCAGTCAAACCTATCTGTTGATTCTCCATCTTATGTGTGTAAAACATGTTGTCAATGTCTACTGGAAATTTGTTAAATGTGTAATTGTCAAAACAAATCCACTCATGATGAATTACTAAATTGGGGAGAGAAGACTCTAGGTCTATCAACTGCTCAACATCCATGCTTTCTTAACATAAATCAGGCTGAGAGAATTCTCCAGACTTTCCTCAGAATTGGTAAAAGGAGGGGGCTCAAGAGCTAAAAGAATCCTTGGAGAAGAGGCAGAATCCCAGTTAGTATTTACTATTCTCACCAGGGCCATAATCTATATCTCCTAGACTAAATTAATAAGACGACGCCTGCAGATAACTCGAGGGTCATATTCTGGGGTTATTGAAGATAGAAGAGGATGGGGCCCAACTTCTTTAGTTAGAAATGGGGCATGCACTACAGTGATCTCCCAGTCCCTTCAGAATATATGACAGCTGGATACTCATGAACAGTATCGTTGAGTTGAGTTGAGTTAAGAACCGACATCACTGCACTCATGACATTCCCATACGTGCTCCGTCCCCTCGTTTCAACAGCATCGAAGAGTCATACTACTAATAGTTCCCACCGCTATCTTATTAAAAGTTCTCCTGGTCTTCACTCTCAGTTTTGAGATTCTTTCCAGAACCCCTGCGATCCTCCGCAATCTCATTCTTTCCACATAATGGGTTCTCAATCTGTTCCTCCGCCTTTCTCCACCTGGTCCCACAAGCGCATGACCAACCTCCCCTTGTCCATAGGCAATCTACCACCAACAGGTGCATTCCCCTGCTAGCCTATCAGCCTGTTCATTCCCCCGTACCTCCCGCCATGGACAGGGCAAAATATCCATACAATTCTCACAATCTGTGACCTCTGAAGCGACAAGAGCCATTTCCACACGAAACATCTCTTTCTCCACCTTACTAAGCATACTCTATGAATCCATAATGAATACACGTGTGTTGCAGTGTCTCCTCTACCACACGGATGGTGCCACTGTTACTGCCTCACCTCCATTCTCATGCTGGAGGTCGTAGTCCACATATGCCCGACTCTCCTTTTCCAGATACTCGTCCATTTAGCCGTATGGCAAATAAAGTCCCACCCAATAATGTCTGTTTTACATCACCACTGATCCATCAGTGGTAGATGACTAGGTCACCTTGATGTGTGTGACTTTTGGATCCGCCTGTTGCACTTCAAACTCAATGCGGCCCGCTGCCCATTCTCTGCACTCACGACCCAGTGTTATTATAACTTGTGCCAGTCCGTCATGTCCTTCCGGAACTTCAACCCACTCTCTTCCCACGATTTATGGTCTCTAGATCACACACATGACGTATAGAAAGTTCTGCCTGTGCCAGCCAGGACCCTGCCTCCTCTTGGTCTATGACCCTTGACTATATCCATGGCTGCACTGAGCGGGGGGATCCCCTGTCTGCAGCAAACTCTCAGTGACCATTTGACCTGAAGGACCATATGCCTATCTGTCATTGTTGATAGCGCCAGGATATGCCTCACGCATATAATTGGTGTGTCCTTTGTGCACCCCAGTGTTATTATTACATTGTGCCAGTCCGTCATGTCTTCCGGAACTTCAACCCACTCTCTTCCACGATTTATGGTCTCTTTGTGTGTCAGGTCTTAGTCAGTAGACGGTACTACCTGTTTTCTGTCAGCACCGAAGTTGGGCGGCGCTTACCAAACCCGACACCCCACATTGTGCCAACGGCTTCGGGCGGAAGAGCGCAATTGGGAGGGTACAAGCCTTATCCTGGTGCGAGGAAATGCAACCCAAAGACAAAATAGTCATGGCAGGGCAGACCAGGCCCTAAGCCTTGGTTGGACAGCTGGTTTAGGATCGAAGCTCCGACAGGCGGACAGTTAGAGCATTGCTTTGCTGATCCGGCAGCTTCTGCAGCTTGTCTTGTTCCAGATGTATAGGTGTCAACTTTCCTCTGGAGTGAACTAGGCAGGCCGAGAGAGGGATCATGCTGCATGGGCAACACATGGTTTCTTATTTTAGCCCAGGCTTTGTGCTATGGAGAGGCAATAACTCCATCCCTGGTCTTAACCGGTCTCGGAATCCAAGCGAGAGGCAACTGTTACGGGTTATAAGTCCTTGTCAGTTGGCGTAGACATGGGGCACCACGCGTTGTCTCTGACGGTGGGAGACACCTACAGGTGTCACTGATCAGCTACCGCCCGCCTCAAGCTGGGCAGCCCCCAGGCCAATTGGGTGCTGATCCGCCACAGCCTGCCTGCTTCAATGGGTGCTTGGGGCTAGGACAAAATCTGAATCGCAGGCTGTAAAACCAATGCACCAGGTACTAATAAAAAGAAAATAGAAACCTCAAGCTACGGCTTGCAACCTGGAACGTAAGAACCATGTGTCCAGGATTTTCCACTGACTTGACAAATATTGACGATGTGAGAAAAACGGCTGTGATTGATGCTGAACTCAATCGTCTTAACATTGACATTGCTGGCCTGCAGGAGACTCGCCTCGCTGAGGAAAGGTCACTCAGGGAAAACAATTACACCTTTTTTTGGAAGGGTAGAGGGCAGGCAGAAAAAAGGCAACATGGTGTGGGCTTTGCAGTGAAGAATTCGCTACTGGGAATGATTGAATATCCAGCTAGGAGGTAATGAAAGACTTATTATCCCTGCGCTTGGCAACCTCTTGTGGATTTGCCACCATTATCACTGCATATGCACCGACACTCGCTTCCTCTGATGATGTGAAGGATATCGTTCTATGAGCAGCTTAGACTCTGTGATCAAGGCAGTTCCAAAATCCGACTACATTTATATGCTCGGTGATTTCAATGCTCGTGTGGGCAAGGACTCGAGTTCATGGCCAGTGTGCCTTGGAAAATACAACATCGGTCGCATGAATGATAATGGGCAAAGGCTGCTGGAGCATTGCACTAGAAATGACCTATGTATTACAAACTCCTTTTTTAAAACAAAAGAGCTGCATAAGGTCACATGGAAACATCCAAGATCCGGCCATTGGCATCAGCTGGACTTCATTATCACACGGAGACAACATCTGAACCATACATCATTAACTCGAAGTTACCACAGTGCTGACTGTGATACAGATCATTCTTTGGTTGTTGCAAGGGTTAGACTGAGACCAAAGAGAATCTACACAGCTAAACACAAATCTAGCCCCAGGATTAATATTATTAACACTCACGATCCTGGAAAGTGCTTTGAATTTCAACAGCAACTTGAAGACGCTTTCACTGATACATCAGAAAATTGTATAGTAAATGATAAATGGAGTAAACTTAAGGAAACTATTTATAAAACAGCGGTAGGGGTTTACGGCACTGTGGATCATAAGAGGCAGGACTGGTTTGCGGCAAACAGCCAGATACTGCAGCCCTTGATTGATAAAAAGAAGATAGCTCTCTTAAGAAACAAGGAAAGACCAACGCGTAACACTCTGAGTGAGCTGAAGCAAGCTAGGAAGGATGTGCAAAAGGCTGCCAGGCAGTGTGCGAATGACTATTGGATCAAGTTATGTGAGTCCATTCAAATCGCAAGTGATAAGGGAAACATCAGAAGCATGTATGAAGGGATAAAGAAAGCCTGTGGTCCAATGATCAAAAGAAGTGCACCGCTGAAAACCTTGACTGGAGAAATCATCACTGATAAGAAACAGCAGATGGATAGATGGGTCGAGCACTATTTAGAGCTTTACTCAAGTGAGACCAAGCTAGCGGATGATGCCCTCAACGCCATAGAGGCCCTGCCAACTCTTGACCACCTGGACACACTTCCCACCATAACAGAAGTTAAGTGTGCTATAAATGAACTTGCATCTGGCAAGGCTCCAGGTAAGGATGGGATTCCAATAGAGGTAATCAGGAGTGGGCAAGACACACTCACTCTACAGATCCACCAGCTAATAGAGCTATGCTGGCGAGAAGGACAAGTCCCACAGGATTTCAAAGATTCAAACATCATAACGCTGTACAAGAACAAGGGCGATCGGAGCGACTGTAACAACTATAGGGGTATCTCACTTCTGTGTATTGTTGGGAAAGTATTTGCCAGAATTGTTCTGCGCAGACTTCAAGTCCTGGGAGATCAAGTCTACCCCGAATCACAGTGCGGCTTCCGTCAGAACCGGTCTACCATTGATATGATATTCTCATTGCGACAGATGCAAGAAAAATGCCGGGAACAAAATCAGCCACTGTTTATTGCCTTCATCGACCTCACAAAGGCATTCGATTTGGTCAGTCGTGAGGGTCTGTTCAAAGCACTAAAGAAGATTGGCTGCCCACCAACTCTTCTGTCCATTGTGGAATCGTTCCACACAGGCATGAAGGGTATAATCAAGTTTGATGGCTCAACTTCAGAAGAGTTTGAAATCAAGAGTGGAGTTAAGCAAGGTTGTGTACTATCCCCCACCCTCTTTGGGATATACTTTTCACTTCTACTGAAATATGCCTTTCGTGATCAGGATGACGGTATATACATTCACTCACGCTCAGATGGTGGCCTCTATAATGCTCAGAGATTGAAGGCCAAGACCAAAATTAGGAGGGTACTAATCAGAGAGTTGCTTTTTGCGGATGATGCTGCGATTACGACCCACTCTGAGGAAGAATTACAACATCTACTATCTGCATTCTCCAATGCTTGTTCTGAATTTGGTTTAACAATTAACAAAAAGAAGACACAGATTATGTCACAAGGTGCACATGGTGTACCATCAATCTTTATTGACGACGCCGAACTGGAGATAGTAGACCATTTTACATATCTAGGATCAGAGGTAAATAGCAAATTATCCCTCGATCAGGAAATCAACATCAGGATTGGCAAGGCAGCAACAACAATGAACATGTTAGCAAAAAGAGTCTGGGAGAACAGGAAGCTTACTGCCAAAACAAAAGTCCTCGTCTACCAAGCCTGTGTCCTTAGTACTCTTCTTTATGGCAGTGAAACCTGGACAACTTACTCACGCCAAGAGAAACGTTTAAACAGCTTTCATATGCGGTGTCTGCGAAGAATACTTGGTATTAAGTGGCAAGACAAAATCACAAATACTGAAGTATTGGAAAGATCAGGTTGTGTGACGGTGTATTCCATGCTCAGTCTTCGTAGACTTAGATGGATAGGACATGTTAGGAGGATGGATGATGGTAGAATACCAAAGGACATCTTTTTTGGTGAATTACAGACGGGTAGGAGATCTCAGGGTCGGCCTCTACTACGATACAAAGATGTGTGTAAGCGGGACATGATTGATACAGGCATTGATAATGCACATTGGGAGCAAGTCGCCGCTGAACGTGTTGCATGGAGGGCAACTATCAGAAATGGAATAAAGACAAAGGAGAAAATGATTGCAGATAAAGCACACACAGAGCGTAAGATACGTAAGATAGTGCATAATGGTGGAAATTACCATGTTTTCACATGCATCTACTGTGGGCAAACATTTGCAGCAAGAATTGGCCTTACCAGCCACACTCGCCACCGCCATGGGTCGTAGTTATTAAGCCTTTTTGAAGCACAATGTACCAAACTATCGTCTGTCAAGACGGAAAGGTGCCAATGTGCACCCCAGGGTTAACCGCATGGCAGCATTCTGTATGCTCTCCAATCTTTCAAGGGCTCTTTGATACTGTCAGCAGCCCCAAAACCCTACTCAATGACAAAATTATTAACTGCTGAAAGAGCCCGTACAGCCCTCAATGCATTAAATTCCCTACCAGCCTTCGCCACCAGAGCCTCCACATGATCCTTAAAAAACAAACCCTGTCAAAGGAGATACCCAAGTACTTCAATTTACTCTCTCGACTAAGAGGAAACCCCAAACAACATAATACCTGGGACATCTGCCTTGACGATCCGGCTATCCAGGGAGTACCACACAACCATATGTCTGGATGTATAATGGCCTCTGCGTCCCTGCACCACTCTGCCACCCCATTCACTGCCACCTGTAAGTCTTTCGCCAAAATGGGCCCCGTTCTCTGCCCTGTCTGTACACCAGCAAATCATCTGCAAATATCAAGATTCTACCCACACCTGGTGTCTCAATAGCTGCGATTTTGTTTGTGCAGATATTAAAGAGCACTGGGGACAAGGCAAGATCCCTGTGGCAACTCAGGTGTAATTGTACATGGGTCAGAAGTCCAGGAACCTATGCGCAGTGCAACCTTTCACTCATAAAGGACACCGCAAACCCATCTAACAAGGCAAGTGCAGATCTCCATGTCCAACAGTGTGTATATCAACCGATCATACCTGACCCTGTTATACGCATCCCCCAGGTCAAGAGCTACCGCCTCTGTCTCTTGTTTATCCTGGAAGCCCTGGTAGACATCAAAAGCAAAAGTTGCAGCATTGGCCCAGGTGTCCTTTCCAGGCCGGTAACTCCCGAGTCCTTGGGGAAGCAGATTACGACTTTCCAAATGTCGCTGGAGCCTGCGTGAAATTTATCTTTTCGAGGACTGTGGCATAACGCAGCCAACATTTTTCATTTTATCAAAAAATGCCGCAAAAAGAGGAAACAACATTAAAAGAAATTGACTTCGCAAACGCAATTGGAGATTGGGACTTAAAACTTAATATCAAACCTGGAACTGAACAAGTGACAAATGACGTGGATTCTTGGAAGGATTTCATCAGACCAAGCTGGGAAAATCATTGGATGAGAAAACCACCTGACCCGCCTTCGGCGCCAGTGCATAATTAACATAAATTATTTTTTTCATCAGAAATGTAGTAAGCCCGCACTTTTGTCTGAATTCGCTCCATGGACGGAGGTGAGAAGAGTGTGTGATCAAAATTAAATGGACAAAGCAAAGTCTGGATCCGAGTGATCTTGGTGGCTACATACCAACAACCACCCAACACATCAGCAAACTGACCACCTAAATCAGACCTGAGAGAGGGAAGCCGAGAGAAGGAGATCTACCACAAGTGAGATGGAGGAATGACTTCGCTATGAGCAGAGCATGGGGAGGCCTTCAGTGGAGCTATACGGGCAGACCTGACGTGGATCCATCAGTCATGGACCCTGGCTTACCTAATCTTCCAGTCACCAGGTTACAGTTTACTTGGGATACACCACACCCAATCTCAGGAAACTAATGGTTTAAATGTTGATGCAACACTATCATACTTATTATGTACAACAATCAAAATGTTTACTATGTTTTCACACTTGTTGACATCCTCATATATTGATGCTTGTTATTGATTGTCTGGGACAATGGTCCAATGTGCAACTGTTCTATTACTTTGTGTAAATCACAATAGAGATTGTATGTACTGACCAGAAGGCTCAGGCCAGTCAATAAATGATTAACATGAATTGACCTTCTGTTAATTTGTCAAGTTCAAACCTATCTGTCCAACACTTCTTTGTACTCATGTTGTCAAAATCTAATGTGATTGATTATGTGTTGATTGTTAAAAGATAAATTAACTCATAATGACTTACTAAAATGGGGAAATAAAAAGACTCTATACCTATCAACTGCTCAACATTCCATGTTTTCTTCATCTAAATCAGGCTGAGAAAAATTCTCCTGACTTTCCTCAGATTTGATAAACTAAAAGGGGGCTCCAGAGCTAAAGAATCATATGGAGAAGGGGCAGATTCCCAATTAGTAAATTACCATTCTTACCAGGGCCATAATCTATATCTCCTAGACAATACTTAACAAAACGAGGCCTGCAGATAACTCAAGGTTCATATTCTGGGGGTTATTGAAGATAGAAGAGGAGGGGGCTCTACATCTTTTGTTATAGATGGGGCATGCACTACAGTGATCTCCACTCCCTTCAAAAATATATGACATATTGGGGGCTAAGTCCTGGATGGTTCCCATATATTAACCTATAAACAATCACACAAAATACATGATACAGTTATCTTTAGATTTTGAACATTGTCATTTTCTAGAATGTTTAACAGATACCATGTGGGGTATTGATTGACAGCCACATGATATAATGACATTTAAAATAAATAAGATAGGTGACTGATCTTTACTCCTGGAGAAGGAGCCCATGTTCATATATTGCTTCTACTTCAAAAAGGGTGCTCCGGGTTTAAAAATATATTGTGTATCTACTCTACCCACTACTTCTCTTCCAGAGAAGGTGTTCTATTCCTGTGAAGTCTGAATTTAAACAGCATTTCATCAACCACCGGAAAATCTTATCCGTTGGGAAAACTCTGTCTAATTTCAGATTCTTTTCTTTACTAGGAATTAATTGTGGTTACTTCAGTGCCTGCTGCCTTTGGCTTTTCCAGCATTGACAGACAGAAAATAACATAGGGTGTTTTTTAATATTGCACATGCTCTGTTGTATCTTTGCAGATCAGGGACTGAAAAGCGTACGCGGATCAGACTAGCTGCAATTATATTGTTAAGCAGAGCACAGCAAAAAAATATAGACAGGGCGGAAACTGCAAAGTTTAGAGCCCAAATAACAGAAACAGGTAGGAATGCGGTTATGGCCTTGAGCTGGCCACATGTTTCGGAGGCATCACAGAAGGGAAAGACTGCAGGCTGAATTGGCTCTCAAAGAAAAACAGCTTCAGGCTGAATTGGCTGAGAAAGAAAAACAGCTTCAGGCTGAATTGGCTGAGAGGGAAAAACAGTTTCAAGCAGAATTGGAGGAGAAAGAGAAACGATTTCAAGCAGAATTGGAGGAGAAAGAGAAACGACTACAGGCTGAAATGGATGAAAAGGAGAAGAGCGTCAACACCAACTGGAGTTGAGGAGAATGGAGATTGAAGTGGAGATCCGGAGAATAGAGAAAGGGAGTGGTCCTACACCCTCAACCCATCAGGATCGCCAGTGACAAAAACCACCTCACGTCTCTCAACTTAATTCAGGAGCTATGTCTTTCCTCTGGACCCCTTTAATGAACAGACTGACCACATCGAAGGATTTTTATCACGCTTCGAGGCAATGGCTGTCAGCTGTGGGCTTGAAGAAAGTAGATGGCGACGAAGTTAGCGCAAGCCTTAAGATCCACGGCGTATGAAGTGTTCTCAAGACTCACTAGAGAGGAACAACAGAACTACACAACACTCAAGAGGGCACTCTTGAGCCGATTCGAAGTGGACGCCGAATCTTATAAACTCAGGTTCAAAGCCGCAAGGAAGGAACCGGGTGAGAGCTACGCACAACTAGTCGAAAGACTGAAGTCATACATACAAAGATGGACTTGCTTGGGAGGATTTGAGGAAAATTATGAAGGACTCCGTGAAATGATTATCATTGATCAGATCAAGGGGAAAATGCAGAACGAAATGAAGGCATTCCTAACCCAAAACGGGGCTGACCGCCTGGAAACTATAATCATCCTGGCAGAGAGATTTGAGAAATCTCAAAAGGAGATGGGAGGAAAGGGACGTTCGAACCACACCCCTCTCAAAACAAAACTCCACAGCCAAAAGAGGGTGAAAACACGGTAGCCACCGGGAAAAAGGGGAAATCCCCGAAAAACACTCAACACTCAGTCCAAACAGCGCCGAAGGAGGACAAACCATTCTGTACCCATTGCAAAATTAAAGGTCACCACATTTCAGAGTTGCAGAAAGAAGCCACCTCCACACACAGCGGCATGTTTGGCCAACCGAAAAGAGAGAAAAGTGAGCACTGGTGAACGTCCAAACAGACACCTCATCAAGACACAGCATCTCGTATTCCGGTTGTAGAATCCATCTTGCTAAATGGATTCCAAACGACCTGTTTATATGATACTGGCTTATCATATGACTGTGTTGTTTCATCATCCTTGGTTCACCCTGAACAGGTGACAGAGGAAATAGTGGAATTGCAGGGACCACTGAAGAGTTCAACAAATATGTCTCTTCCAGTGGCAAAAGTGAACATAGCCTCGCGGTATGTCACCGGGACAATCAAGGCAGCAATCTTGGACGATCCAATATATCCTGTAATCCTCGGCCGTAGATTTATCGTTCTAGGAGAACCTGTTCAACCTGTGGCGATGGCGACCATGACCACTCGATCACAGGCAACAAAAACTCCAGAATCAACTACGCCAATCCCTCGAACGGAGGAACTGAAGAGGGCACAAGCAGCCGACAGCACCTTGGAACCCTGCTTCAGAAAACTGCCAAAATCACATTTACCTCTACGTAAAGGTGATCTGTTCATGAAGTCAGCACTTCTTTACAGAAAAGCAGGACTAGCTGGACAAGAGTTTAATCAACTTGTTGTACCAACTCAATACAGGACTCAGATCTTAGAGATGGGTCACAGTCTACCATTCAGTGGGCACATGGTATCAACGCTACTACACAGCGGATTACCACTCACTACTTTTGGCCAGGGATGAACTCAGACATACAACGGTTTGTAAAATCATGCCCACAGTGTCAGAAAGTATCACCAAAACACCGGACACCACCGGCAATGTTGGGTGAATCGCCAATCACTGGAATTCCATTTGAGAAAGTGGCAGTAGACATAATCGGACCTCTCTCAGCAACGAAGAGGCGAAACCGATTCATATTAACGCTTGTGGACACAACAACCATGTGGGCCGAAGCAGTTCCTATGCCCAGCTGTGACTCCAAACACGTCGCTGATGCATTATTAGAAATATTCACACGTCTAGGATTCCCACAAAGGATCTTGACGGACAACGGTTCACAGTTTCGTGGTAAGCTCATGGAAGAGACCTTCAGACTTTTTCATGCACGCCATATCTTCAGTTCACCATATCACCCTCAGTCAAATGGACTTGTGGAAAGGTGGAAGGGGACATTGATTAGTATCCTGCGCAAAATTGCCCAGGAGAAGACAGAGGATTGGGACTTGTATTTACCCGCAGCTTTATTCGCTTACAGGGAGGTACCCCATCACTCCACAGGTTTTGCTCCAGCCACACTGTTGTTTGGACGACCAATCAAGGGACCATTGGAGGCGTTACTTCGAACGTGGACTGATAATACTACAGATGATACAGTCGTGACTGCATCTACATATGTTGCCGAGTTGAAAAATCGTTTACAACACAGTTGGAAACAAGCGAATGTCAATCTACGTCAAGCCAGACGAAGAATTGCTCGTAACTTCAACCGCAAGGCAAAGGATAGAGAGTTAGAGGTAGGAGAGAAGGTGATGTTGCTGCTTCCAACCAGTCAGAATAAGCTGCAAATCGGATGGAGAGGACCTTATGTAGTGACGGAGAAGATCTCACGTACCAACTACAGAATTTCAGTCAAAGGCAAGATGAAAGTATTTCACATAAACCTCTTGAAGAAATATCATGTAAGACCCTCAACCACCGAACCTGCACATTCTGATGGCCATGAGTGTGGCTACTGAAGTCGAAGAAGGATCAACAATGGGAGTCGAGTGCCAACTGCAAGCCAAAGAGACCTTTAAGGATGTGGAAATAATCCCAACTTAACAAAGGATCAGCAAAAGCAGATTAGGGAACTTATGGCAAAATATGCAGAAGTACTTACTGATAAGCCAGGAAGAACTGATTTGGAGGAATTTGACATGAAGTTAAATGACCCAGTGCCTGTGCGAGTCAAGACTTACCCAGTTCCTTATGCAAAGCAAAAGACTTTAGAGGAAGAAATACAACAGCTGCTCACCGCAGGAATAATCTCACCATCTGAATCACCTTACAGCGCTAGCGTCGTCTTATTGAGAAAGCCAAGCGGAGAACATAGATTGTGCATCGATTATCGACAGCTCAATGCTATAACTGAATTCCAAGCAGAACCTCTGCCGGATCAGAATAAACTCTTCACAGCACTCAACCGAGCTAAGTACTTTACTAGGATTGATCTCAGTAAGGGATATTACCAGATTCCTGTAAAACCGGAAGTTAGACCATGGTTAGCTTTCAGCACGCCTGGAGGACACTATGAGTTCAACGTTCTTCCATTCGGATTAAGTAATGCTCCCAGCGTCTTTACACGTATGATGAGAAAATTACTTGACCCACTACAGCATCCAGACATTAGTCACTTCATGGATGACATCCTGATCGCAACTGAAACATTTGAAGAGCATGTAGAAACCCTGCATCTTTTGTTCAGGCGCCTCAGAGAAACTGGATTGACGGCTAGACCAAAGAAGTGTCAGATAGGATTCCAAGAATTGGACTTTCTAGGTCATAAGATATCTCATGGACTGATAACTCCACAAGAGGGAAATGTGGACAAACTCCAGAGAGCACCTCGTCCAAAAACAAAGAAGGATGTAAGATCATTTGTATCCTTATGTGGATTCTATCAAAAATACATCAAGGACTTCAATACTCTGTCAGCACCTTTAACGGATCTTACCAAAAAGGGGAAACCAGAGAAAGTCACTTGGTCAGCTGACTGTGAGAGAGCTTTCACAGCACTAAAGCAGGCATTAACTGCTCATCCAGTCTTACATCTACCAGACCTCGACCAACCATTCGTGCTGCGCACCGATGCCAGTAACATAGGAATTGGGGCAACGCTGTTGCAGAGAAAGGGAGATGTAACATCAGAGCTATTCCCTGTAGCCTATGCTAGCAGGAAATTGAATGCAGCAGAGAGAAATTACAGTACTATCGAGAGAGAGTGTCTTGCGCTCGTATGGAGTGTACAGAAATTTCAAGCATACCTATATGGCAAACATTTCACAGTGCAATGTGACCATCAACCACTCATGTTTCTCGCAGCATCTAAGACTCTGAATGCCCGACTTATGAGGTGGTCGCTGCTTCTTCAACCTTACTCGTTCCAGGTTGAATATGTTCCTGGGAAAATGAATGTGGGAGCGGACTTCCTGAGTCGACACCCAGTGCCTGATGAACCAGGTCAATCAGATGCAGAAGGGAATACAGGGGAGGACAAATGGGAACAGCTTGATAACTGAAAATGTTGGAAACATAGTTCCATACCATAGAACAATCTGAAGTGGGGCCATGTGGCATAACGCAGCCAACATTATTCATTTTATCAACAAATGCCGCAAAAAGAGGAAACAACATTAAAAGAAATTGACTTCGCAAACGCAATTGGAGATTGGGACTTAAAACTTAATATCAAAACTGGAACTGAACAAGTGACAAATGACGTGGATTCTTGGAAGGATTTCATCAGACCAAGCTCGGAAAATCATTGGATGAGAAAACCACCTGACCCGCCTTCGCGCCAGTGCATAATTAACATAAATTATTATTTCATCAGAAATGTAGTAAGCCCGCACTTTTGTCTGAATTCGCTCCATGGACGGAGGTGAGAAGAGTGTGTGATCAAAAATTCAATGGACAAAGCAAAAGTCTGGATCCGAGTGATCTTGGTGGCTACATACCAACAACCACCCAACACATCAGCAAACTGACCACCTAAATCAGACCTGAGAGAGGGAAGCCGAGAGAAGGAGATCTACCACAAGTGAGATGGAGGATGACTTCGCTATGAGCAGAGCATGGGGAGGCCTTCAGTGGAGCTATACGGGCAGACCTGACGTGGATCCATCAGTCAATGGACCCTGGCTTACCTAATCTTCCAGTCACCAGGTTACATTTTACTTGGGATACACCACACCCAATCTCAGGAAACTAATGGTTAAATGTTGATGCAACACTATCATACTTATTATGTACAACATCAAAATGTTTACTATGTTTTCACACTTGTTGACATCTCATATATTGATGCTTGTTATTGATTGTCTGGGACAATGGTCCAATGTGCAACTGTTCTATTACTTTGTGTAAATCACAATAGAGATGTATGTACTGACCAGAAGGCTCAGGCCAGTCAATAAATGATTAACATGAATTGACCTTCTGTTAATTTGTCAAGTTCAAACCTATCTGTCAACAACTTCTTTGTACATCATGTTGTCAAAATCTAATGTGAATGATTATGTGTTTGATTGTTAAAAGATAAATTAACTCATAATGACTTACTAAAATGGGGAAATAAAAAGACTCTATACCTATCAACTGCTCAACATCCATGTTTTCTTCATCTAAATCAGGCTGAGAAAATTCTCCTGACTTTCCTCAGATTTGATAAACTAAAAGGGGGCTCCAGAGCTAAAGAATCATTGGAGAAGGGGCAGATTCCCAATTAGTAAATTACCATTCTTACCAGGGCCATAATCTATATCTCCTAGACAATACTTAACAAAACGAGGCCTGCAGATAACTCAAGGTTCATATTCTGGGGTTATTGAAGATAGAAGAGGATGGGGCTCTACATCTTTTGTTAGAGATGGGGCATGCACTACAGTGATCTCCCACTCCCTTCAAAAATATATGACAAGGACTTTGCCATACGTATTGTGCAGGGTTATGATTCGGTATCCATTAAGTCTGGAGTGATCCTTACCTGGCTTTGGGAGTGGGACCAGGTAGCTATGAAGCCAATCGTGGGGTATTTCCGCCGTATTGATGCTTAGATTGAAACAAAGAGCCATATCCTCCAAGTCCCCATCATTTATGTTCCTCATATGGGAGTACCTCACCCCATCCGGACCTGGCGCTGTGTCTTTAGTACGCTTCAGTACCCGTAATGTCCTCCACTTTAATCTCATAGTCCTCCTTCCTTGTGACCCGTGACGAGGCTTCTCTGACGTTATCTCTAATAACCATATCTTGCTGATGCGTCTGTTTTAAAAATAGTGCAAGAAAAGCCTTCCCTTTGTCCTTGTCAGTTGTCATAGGTCGGTTGTTATAATCATAAACGGTACCATGTGTACCAGGCATCGCCTGTCTCTTCATCTGCCGCTGCAATCAATCAATCATGTGCCATGCCGGAAAGCGTGGGCGGTCATGACTCGCCATTTCACTCGATCACCAGTGTCGTGGATCAGCTCAGTGTCCTGTCTCGTCCATGCCATGTGGCCAAGCCATCCAGGTATTTTCCTCTCGGTCTCCTCTTGGTCTGGTCCCCTCGATCTTGCCAGTTGTCACTAAGTTCTCCAACCCATTTCTTCTCATAACATGTCCAAAAAATTTTGACTGTCTACGTCTAATTTCTCTAATCAGTCTACGATGTTCATTTGTCTCCTGTAGTACTTGGTCATTGGTTTTTCTGTCTGTCCATGGTATTCTTTGCATTTTCCTCAGAAACCACATTTCTGCAGCCATCAGATGCTTTTCAGCTTGACTGCTCATTGTCCAAGTTTCACATCCATACAAAAGAACAGGCTCTATGTATCCCCTCAACACTCTTTTTCTCGTTTCAATTGACATCTTTTTATTGGTCAGAATGTTTTTCATCTTGCTAAAGGCTACTTTCGCCATGGCGATTCTTGTTCTAATCTCTTCAAGGCATCTCCCATCAGATGTTATGACTGTTCCAAGATAATTGTACCGATTCACTTGTTGAAGAATATTTCCATTTACTTGTATATTACATTGTGGCACTTCTTCTTCCTAGTGACGACCATAACCTGAGTCTTTTTACAATTTAATTCTAACCCCAGTTGCTCACTGTGTACAACAACCGCATCTACTAATTGTTGCAGGTCCTGCGCATTGTCTGCAATTAATACTGTATCATCTGCATATCTAATGTTATTGATGTTTCGTCCTCCAATGCTGATTCCATTTATATCCTCTACATTTCTGAAAATATTTTCACTGTATAGGGAAAAAAGATCTGGAGACATCACACATCCCTGCCTAACACCTCTCTTAATTGGCTGATACTGTCCCACTTCATTATCAATCCTTATTGCAGCTTGTTGTTTCCAATATATGTTTTTTATAAGTCTAATGTCTTTCCCATCAATTTGTAGATCTGCAAGCATATCCACCATGCTGACATGTCTAACGCTATCAAAAGCCTTTGTATAGTCAATAAAGCAAAGATGTATATCCTTGTTTACTTCTATAGCACGTTCAATAACTGTTCGCAGCATATACACAGCATTTACTGTACCCTTTCCTTCTACAAACCCGCATTGTTCTTCCCCTATTTCAGGTTGTATCTTCTTCCTCATTCTTTGCATGATAATTCTTAGCAAAATCTTTGTGATGTGACTCATTATACTAATTGTTCTATGTTGATCACATTCCAAGGTTCCTGATTTCTTTGGGATTGCAATAAATATAGAGTTACATAATTCAGGAGGTATATCTCCAGTATCATATAATGTGTTCAGCAGTCTGGTGACTTGATCTAGTCCAAATTCTTCTAAAGCTTTAATCATTTCTGTTGTGATGTTATCTGCACCGGGGGCCTTGCCAGCTTTCATATGCTTAAGAACATTTCGAACCTCCATCTCCAAAATTGGCGGTCCTTCATTATTAAATCTAATATCATACTGTTCGTCTCTGTTATCATCATAAAGGTGTTTCACATAATCTGTCCATACCTGTAGAATCTGGTCTTTTTCTATTATGATTTTGCCATCTTCAGTTTTTAGACACCCTGTTGATGTACTTGTTCTTTTATTAGTAAGTTCCTGAATTCTTTTGTGCACTAATTTGGTATTTTGACTGTTGTGTTGGCTTTCAATTTCTAAGCACTTTTCCTCAAGCCATGCTTCTTTTGCCTCCTTACATAATGTTCTGACTTGTCTGTGAATTTCTTCATATTTGACAGAATTATTTTGTTGAGTCTTCTTGTTTCCATGAGGTGTAAAATTTCTTCAGTCATCCATTTCTTACGACCCACCTTCTTTAATTTTGGAATAGTTGTTTCTGCAGCCACATTGATTGAATTCTTCAACGTTTCCCATTGATCATCCACATCCTGGAATAGGATCTCTAGATCAGACAAAATTTCGAATCTGTTCTGTACTTCTATGTTGAATTTGTTTTGTATTTCCTTGTCATTACTCAATGTACACAAATCATATTTAGTGTTTCCTGTTATATACTTGACTTTCTTCAACTTTATCCTCAATGTTCCTGTGAGTAATCTGTGGTCACTATAACAATCAGCACTTGGAACTGTTTTTGCTATTGTTAATGCGTTTCTAAATCTTCTGCTAATGAGAATGTAGTCAATCTGGTTTCTAATCCTGCTATCAGGACTACTCCATGTCCATAATCTTCTAGGGTGTTGTTTGAACCAGGTGTTTCCTACAATCATTTCCTGTTCTTTTGCCCACTCTACGAGTCTGTATCCTCTTTCATTTCTCTCTCCTAAACCATAGTTTCCTACTGTGTATCTATCTCCTTGATTTCCTACTTTTGCATTGAAATCCCCTATGATGATGGTTATTTCTGAATTTTTACATTTCTTTAAGGCAGACTCTATGTCATTATAAAATTCTTCTACACTATCTTCACTGGATTCTCCTGTTGGGGCATATACTTGAATAATATTTATGCTAAAAGGTCTGCCACTTAATTTAACTAGTAGAACTCTGTCCGACACGGCCCAATATCCTTGAATAGATTTTGACGTTTTCCTGTCCAGAATAATTGCCACTCCCCTATGACGAACTTCACCTCCAGAATAAATAATCTTGAAATCTTCTTCTATCTTGATGCCTGCTCCTGTCCATCTTGTTTCGCACATACCTAAGATATTAATTTTTTCCCTTTCAATTTCTTGTTTTATGTTCTCTAATGTTCCGTCGTTGTTTAACGTCCTAACGTTCCAAGTTGCTAATTTTAACGTCTCTGTCCTTGTCTTGCGATGATCGGTCTTTAAGCGAATCATGATATACTAGGCACTTTTAAAGAGGTAGTTTGCCGTTGCTTTCCTCTATGGCAGTGACCTTACTGGTCGGAGACCGCAACCATTGACTCAATACGAGTTCTTCTGCCTGCCGTCGTGTAACTCAAGGCCATGACCCACAAATATCTGTCGGCTGCCCTCAAAATTACATCCACCACCTGCCTTCCGTGGCTTCTTTTGAAAACTTCCAATAAAAGGAACACAATATAACATCACATAACCCACAGGGAAACACTATTCACAGGGAATCCAAAGGAAATCACACGAAATCCAATGAAAAACACTAAATAGCGTCCCTCCAAAAAGTAACGCATCATCTTGTTACCGCTGCCGCTGCAGCCTCCAGAATTTTCCCAATGTCACATCCCTACCGACTTCATTGATAAACTGTTTCTACTTAATCCTTTTTGCCTCTGTTGCCTGGAGTTTAAAATCCTGCACCTTTACTTTTTTATATGTTTCAGCCTCCTCCAATTGTGTCAACTGAATTGGTTGTTCTCTGCACCGGCCAGAATCGTATTCTGGATACACATGGACAGTATCGTATGCAATAAATCACTATCCTCGGGGAGTTCCCGTGGCGAAGTCGTTACGCAGCCTACCTCGCTCTCTGAAGGTTGTGAGTTCGATTCCAGCCTAAATTGTTCGGTTCACGAGTTAAATATTCACGCAGACTCCTGGGGTTCGTCGCTGGAACTATGACGTTCGTACTTTGCGCGATGCTTTCGTCAGGTCGCTCTGCGGAAAGTGTCTGAGCCGTATGGGATATAACCCGGTGAAGTGAAGTCAATCCTCTTGCCTCCCCCCCCCCCCCCCCCCCCCACTATCACTGAGTATAAGAAAGAGAGTACTGGCATATTTCACAGAACCTGTTTTACTGTTTGGCTGTGAATCATGGGACATGAATGAACATACTAGGAAGAGTTTGGAATCAACAGAGATGTGGTTCCTCAGACGAATGTTGCTAATACATGGAACTGCCAGAGCAACTAACAACTAGAAAATTGTATACAATTAAAAGAAAGAGACAAACAGCTTTCTTTGATCATGTGTTTATAATAGAAGTGGCGTGACTCACCTGCGTCTGGAGCAGACAGGCACTCAGCTTGCGCTCAAACCACTCGACGGTACTTTTCTGGAAAGTGAGATGAGTTATTCACGTATTACAGAAAACATATTCAGCAGCAAATACCGTAGTACACATATGGGTGTGTGTTTATTATGCAACCCCATTGTTTTAGTAACCTGTGTGGGAAGACTAGCTGATCAAGAATTATGTTGTTTTGTTGTTGTTATCGTTGCATATTCTTCCTTAAATTGAGTGTTGAGCGATGTCATTTATACGAGTTTGTAGTATATATTTATGTATAAGACCCAAAGTCAATTAACTGTAGAGACAAGTGAAAGTAACAATATTTACACACACGCACGCACACACACACACACACACACACACACATACACACACACACTCACTCACACACACACACTGGAAAAATTAAACAAACAACTGCGAGGATAGCAAAGAAGAATGTGTGTGTGTTAGTCATGACTGCAGATGACTAAAGGTGTTTTCCCCGCGCGTTGAACAAGTGCTACAACGACTATTAGTAGCTAATGCTAGTGTGTGCACCGAACTTATTTTTAATTAGGGTTAATTTCCCAATTACCAATGTCCCTCGCCATCAGGCGAACCCTCTCCAACTTCTGAGGTACTTGTAACTTACGCCTTTCAAGTCAAGGACGAGAAAGTCCAGCTGACCTTCACGTGTGGCGACACCACTACACCGCAGTCAGAGGAGAAAGTTCAAACATCTCAAACTTCTCAACTACACTGACCGCGTTTTACTGGACTAAGATCATTGATGTTTCAGAAAACTGGAATCAAATTGCGCATGAACGAACGAGCTTTGCAGAAAATAAGAAAGAAGACTTCTAAAGAGTTCTTGTTCTACACAAACATCAATGTTTCCACTTTACCTTGACTAGACTCAGTATCTCCGAGTGCAGCTCTCTGTGAAATGGGCAGCATTTCTTGAAGATGGCAGCAGAATGTATAGTTGAAAGACATCTACAAATGACAGAGAACGCGGATAAATTTACATTATTCCAATATCATGTTTGATTTTTTTTTAAAATAGTAAAATAAAACAGTGAAAGTTTCTTTAACATGCCTAAGGCGCATTGGGCGTATGAAGCCAGACTCATAAAGTTATAGGCTCATCGGCACATGGTGAGTGATGTGATAGGTATCACGCTAATTTTACTCATCTCATCATCATCTCATCTCATCATGTTCCTCTTGTACCTTGCGGTGTCGAGGTGAAGTATAAACATCGTGAGAGTGCCCGATTATGGGCTTCATATATCGATATTCCCATGGACTCTGCTATTCCCTCCGTCCAGTGTTTACGTGGTCGGCCTCTTCCTCTGTTTCCATCTGGTCTGTACATCATTGCTTGCTATGGTATTCTGTTAGTTATGCGGCCAAACTAATTGACTTGGTTTTTATCTCATATGGATGGGTCACTTTCCACAGAACGCCACTGACTGTCGAAATCGTCGCACAGAGCACACATACTATAGCTCCAGCGACGACCCCATAGGAGTCTCCCAAAAAATTACACCCATGAACAGGATCACGGTGTCTGGTAACAAGCCTACTTCTTTTGAAGCCCGAGGCAAGTGGTGAAACCCCTACACCACGGAGTTCATCTAGTTCCACAACGAAGTGTGGCGGCCAGTATACTTATCACATTTCATTCCCACATACTTTTCAGAAAATTCTACAAACTTTTGGTACTTATTTTAATTAGGCTGGGTCGGAGTTGTCCTGATCGAAAAAGGCCACCTTGCCGGTGTGTAGTATTAAAACAGGACAATTGTCTTAGTAGATAAGCGCACTAACAAAGATTTTGTTTTCTCAAAGGGAGGCAACCTTCCCTTTTATAGATGTTTCGTTATAGAGAATCTGAAAATTTCAGTTTCAAAGCAATATTTTTTCTTTAGAAACATCTTGATTTTCACAAATCTGCAATCAGAAGCTAAATAAAATTGTTTGAATATGAGAAAAAATGTGTAGAATACTGCACATCTGCTGGCAACGTATTGTACAAATATTAACGGGTTTGCATCAATTACTGTGTAGATCAAGTCATAACGAATACAGTTCCCTAATGAGAAGATCTCCAGCTGACTTTATCTAGGAGGGGCACTGGGAGGCGATAAGCCGCCAAACCCCTTAATGTTTTGAAAATATTATATAAGTGCGGATGTCCAAGGTATCCCTCATGCTGGCCGCCACAAAAGATTATGACTGCAATATTCAACATTTTACACTAAATTAAATACAATCGAGCGCAAGAAATCAAAGCCGACCTGGGTTGGGTAGAAGTACTGGTTACTGCGTGTTCAATTAGAAGGCTTGTTCTGTTGCTTAATTGATTAAGTGCCATGGGATGATTGATCGTTTGAAGCAAACTTCCCGTTTCTGTAATGGGCGTATGTACAGTAGTTTACCTTATGCAACCCCCTTGAGTTGATATATTATAGAACCATATTAACAACCTGAGTTGAGTTGAGTTAAGAACCGACATCACTGCACTCAGGACATTCCCATACGCGCTCCGTCCCCTCGTTCAACAGCCAGCGAAGAGTCATACTACTAATCGTTCCCACCGCTATCTGATTGAAAGTTCTCCTGGTCTTCCCTCTCAGTTTTGAGATTCTTCCAGAACTCCTGCCCATCCCCTGCAATCTCATTCTTTCCACATATGGGTTCTCAATCTGTTCCTCCTCCTTCTCCACCTGGTCCCACAAGCGCACGACCACCTCCCCCTTGTCCATAAGCAAACTAGCACCAAGAGTTGCATTCCCTGTTAGCCTATCAGCCTGTTAGTCCTGCCGCACTGAATCAAGCCCTTATGATGTCTCTACAATACAGACCTGTGAGATAGGATACGTATTAAAACTGAACCCTATATGCATTGATACCAGAAACAGAGCTTCCTCCTTGAACTTTAATTGCTTACTGTTTAACGTTTTATTTCCTGTGTGGGATACTCCGCTTTAAACAGAGACATTGACTTGTATAGTAATTTATTAATTCTTTCGGATAACAGTTGGTTACTTAGCTTGTGAAGTAGTTTTTTCAGGTTAATTATTTGTTGTATGTTCTTTAATTCGTTTTGTTTCGTGTTTGCATTATATTCGCTGGTCTAATTAGTTAAATCGCTATAATATTGTCATTCACATATCGATTTGTATTACTGATATTTTGTAAGTTAATGTAATTGTGATTTTTATGATCTTGTATTTTTGCTTAACTTTGACTAATTTACACTTTCTTAATGGATGAAATGTCTGAGAAGTGGCAACACTGGTTCAATAAGTCAGGAATACGCCTTGGACACTTAAACATTTGCAGCTTATTTAACAAGCTACCAGAATTATCTTCTATTCTTAATCAAAATTTTCATTTATTCGGCCTTAGTGAAAGTAGGCTTAATGATAACATTTCAGATGAGGACATCTCTATTAAACGGTACAAAGTTTTTAGAAGGGATCCCTGAAGGAAACAAGAGACAGGCATAGTAGCCTATGTTCCTAATTTACTAAATGCTCACTGCAGGCTGCTAGACTAAACTTGCGAAATAGAATGTATTTGGTTAGAGCTAAAACTTCAAAACCGCACATCCCTGATAATTGGCTACCTCTATCGAAATCCCAGTGCTGGACACGTCTGGTACGAAAACTTCACTACCATGTTGGATGTGGTTTTCGCTTCCGGGAAGGAAATTATACTACTCGGAGACTTTAACATTGACACCAACAAATCCAACATAATATGGGGAAATATAATTGCATCATACAATTTCCAACAAATAGTACAACAAGCTACTAGAGTAACAAAGTCATATTCAACAGTCATAGATCGCATTTATGTAACTTGCTCGGACAACATCATAGAATGCACTGTACCCAATTGTGCAATGAACGATCACTACCCAATATGCTGCACGTGGTATAAAAAAGGAATTAAAACTCCTAAACATAAACACATAAGTGTAAAATATAGAATTTACAAAAATTTCAACCAAAACGCATTTTTACAGGACTTGCTCAGTTCACCTCTAGACAATGTTTATCAGCTTCCTGACCCGGATGATGCTCTGGAATTCTGGATGAAAATCTTTATTGATGTTTTTGATAGACATGTACGAATCAAGGAAGTTCGAGTAAAACACCACGTCAAGCCACGTTGGATCACCCAGGAAATACTTGAAATTATGAGAGACAGAGATAAAGCACATAAAAAGCGGGATCTGTGCGCATACCGTACTCTTAGAAACAAAGTTCAATATACCATACGAAAAGAAAAGAAAAATTACTTTAAGAACGTAGTAATGGATAAAACAAATAGTAAGGATATATGGAAGGCAATTAACACCTTGACAAACAAGTATAACTTCCGAAATTCTTTACCATCAAATCATATTACATGCGACCAATTCAGTAATGTTTTTTCAAACTGACATAGACCAGTTGAAGGCTTCAATACCTAATTCTCCTTGCAACTACTTATCTTTACTGTCATCGTTTTGCGAGAATAGATGCTCCCGCGGTATTCTTTCCGACATACCTCTAATGACAATCACTGAAGTATTCACTTACCTTAGTAACCTAAAAAACACAACCTCATCTGGGTTAGATGGAATCAGCAACCGGATTCTCCGTTGTGCTGAGCCAGTGATCTGTATATCACTAACCTATGTATATAATCAGTGTCTCACCAAAGGCCACTTTCCATCAGCTCTCAAAATCGCTAAAGTGTACCCTCTTCTTAAATCTGGTTCATTGGAAAATGGTCTCCCGAACATTTACAGACCCATTTCCTTACTATCATCACTATCTAAGCCACTAGAAAAACACATCCATAAAGTAACATTACAGTATTTAGTTCGCAACAAGCTTATTGTTGACAGCCAATCAGGATTTCGACCAAAATATTCTTGCCATACGGCCCTAACAAACATGATAGAAAATTGGCACCAGAATATAAACAACAACAGTCTATGTGGAACTGTGTTTATTGATTTCAAGAAAGCATTTGATACGATAGACCATGTTATCTTAATTAAAAAACTTGAGACAATGAAAATTGGCCCTAATGTAGTCACTCTAATATCATCTTTTCTATCAAACAGAAAGCAAGTAGTATCACATAATAATTCTCTGTCTCAAATCACTACCTTCAATATTGGAGTACCGCAAGGCTCTATTCTTGGCCCTCTATTATTTGCCATATATATTAACGATCTATCTTTGCATCTTTCGTCGTCCTGCGATCTATTTGCAGACGACTGTACAGTTTACACAAACGCTGAAAACTGTATTTTACTGGAGTAGTCTTTACAACAAGAATTAAATATTGTAGTTAGGTGGAGCTATTCAAACCGTATGCAAATTAACATAACTAAAACAAAATCAATGTTATTAACAACCAGACAAAGACTTCAAACTCTAAGCTCACACTTCAACTTCACATCGATAACACGCCAGTAGAAAATGTAATTGAGCACAAAACATTAGGCCTAATCATTGATAGAAACCTAACCTTTAATTCCCACGGTGAAGCGTTCATTAAACAAACAGCGGAAAAAGTCTACCAACTCGCCAAAATTAAAAACTTCCTTGATGAGGACACAAGGAAACTATTCTATACTTCTCATATACAGACACACTTTGATTACTGCTCTACAATCTGGGACGGTTGTTCTAATTAAAACACAAAGCGACTTTACTCACTCCAGAAACGGGTCATGAGTCTAATTTATAGCAAACATTTATCTGACAATCCTAGCCTGTGTAAACGCCTTCAGTTACTACCACTCCGCAAACGCCTGATTTTCAATAAAGCTAGACTAACTCACAAAATCCTGCATCGGAATGCCCCAAATTACCTTTGGCCATTGTTTAAATATAATGCTAGACACAGTAAACGTTTAAATATATTACACATTCCGAAGCCTAGGATTGACTTATACAAAACACGCTTAACGTACTCTGCAGCTCAGCTGTGGAACAATCTTCCACAAGAAATCAAAGACATCACCAATCCCTACTCATATAATCGCAAATTATTCGAACACTATCTCAGTACGGATTACCTTCCTCCTTAATAATAGAGATAATAATAATAATAATAATAATAATAATAATAATAATAATAATAATAATAACAAAACCCTAGTATAACAGCCAGTCCCCTTTTGGTAGGCCAATATATTCCACATGGCTAATAACAAGTGTCAGACCATTATCTAATATTACTGTGTCGTGTAGTTTTGATGTTAGCATTTTGCCCATGCCTTTATAATGCATATCTTTTATATTGTTGCTGTACTCTGTTAGCCTTGAATGATGTGTGAATGAAATAATGTATGAAAGAGAGTGATAGAAGGGCAGAATGTTAGACGGGCCAGCGTGCCCAATTCTTAACCCTTTGAAAATAAAGTTTGTTCGTTCGTTCGTTCGTTCGTTCGTTCGTTCATTCCCCCGTACCCCCGCATGCCCAGGGCAAAATATCCATACAATTCTCACAATCTGTGACATCTGAAGCGACGAGAGCCATTCCACGCGAAACATTCCTTTATCCACCTTACTAAGCATACTCTTTGAATCCGTAATGAATACAACGTGTGTTGCAGTATTCTCCTCTAGCCACCGGAATACCGCTCTGGAGGTATAAAACAGTGAAGGTTTCTTTAACATGCCTAAGGCGCATTGGGCATATGAAGCCAGACTCATACAGTTATAGGCTCATCGGCGCACGGTGGTTGATGTGATACGTATCACGCATGGTGGGTGATGTGATAGGTATCACGCATGGTGGGATATGTGATAGGTATCACGCATGGTGGGTGATGTGATAGGTATCACGCATGGTGGGTGATGTGATAGGTATCACGCATGGTGGGTGATGTGATAGGTATCACGTATGGTGAGTGATGTGATAGGTATCACGCATGGTGGGTGATGTGATAGGTATCACGTATGGTGGGTGATGTGATAGGTATCACGCTAATTTTACTTCCCAAGGAATGTTTTGTATCCATTTTAGGCTGGGTTGACCTGGGTGCCAAAAAGTTAATTAAAAAAAAATATTCGAAACCGTTTTGATGCGAATCGAACTCAAGACTACCGGCACGGAAAGCCAGCGTCTAACCACTAAGCTACCCCAGCGGCACAACTATATAGTCCTACAGGACTGAAAAAGGCCTTCTACTAGGGTTGGCCGGAAAATCTTGTATTGGATAACTTAACTGAACATGATTATAAAAATCAAGCCAGATGCTAAATGACTATTATCAAGTCCTAAATGAAAACCGTAAACTGACTGGGGAAATTAGACGTAGTCACAATATTTTGGGCACGTTATGTCCATAAATAAACTAGAGAACGTGGTGACAACTGGCATGATTGAAGTTGAAAGAACAAGGAGAAGGCAGAGAAGTAAATATCTTAGTGGTATGATTACTTGTCATGGTCGAGACAAGAACACGGAGCTGATCCACGACTCTGATGATCGTTTGAGATGGCGACACATGACCGCCCACGCTTATGGCACATGATAATATGGTGATGCTAGATGCTCATTGAAAGATGAAAGAAAAAAAGAAGTCACTTCGATATCAGTAAAGGCAGTATGAATTAAGACAATGAGACATACGACTGTGCTACACTGTATTCCCTCTCTCTCTCTCTCTCTCTCTCTCTCTCTCTCTCTCTCTCTCTCTCTCTCTCTCTCTCTCTCTCATTCTCTCTCTTTATTTCTCTCTCTCTCTCTCTCTCTCTCTCTCTCTCTCTGACCCACACGCACACATTAAAAATTTTAAAATATGCGTGAAACACTCTAACAATTTGTGACAATGTTAAGGGATTAATTAAGCATACGTAAGTTCATTGTCACATATCCTTTATTATATTTTCCCTGATGACGTAAACTTACTTGAGCATCATTTCCAGGCGGGAGTATGCTGCCTTGTTAGTAGGAGGGTAGACGTCTCTGATCTTTCTCAGCAAACTTTTACTGTACTCAATGAAGTAGCTGAACGACTGCGCCAGGCTCTCCTCCTGGGGTTATGTCACAACATTTTCATTAGAACTTTAGTCCAGGAGGCAGTCAATATATGCTACAATGTTGTAACTTTTCGACACACCGAGTCGATGGTTCGAAATTAGCCTCGGGCGATTTGGCAGCAGACCGCTTTGCGTTGATTTTGATAGTAGGAGGTTCGGCCGTTCAGAAAGCAATGGCAAACTAGTCAACCATAAACATCCAATAGATGTTGAGATTGATAGCAACGTTCTATAAAGGGGATACAAAGATCTTAGTTTGTGTCATGTACAATAAAGCGAGTGTCTGTCGCCCTGGCCTGCCGGCCCAGGGATCATGTACAATAAAGGGAGTGTCTGTCGCCCTGGCCTGTCGGCCCACGGATCATGTACAAGTGTCTGTCGCCCTGGCCTGCCGGCCCAGGAATCATGTACAATAAAGGGAGTGTCTGTCGCCCTGGCCTGTCGCCCCACGGATCATGTACAAGTGTCTGTCGCCCTGGCCTGCGGGCCCAGGAATCATGTACAATAAAGGGAGTGTCTGTCGGCCTGGTCTGCCGGCCGAGGGATCATGTACAAGTGTCTGTCGCCCTGGCCTGCCGGCCCAGGGATCATGTACAATAAAGGGAGTGTCTGTCCGAATGCATGCAGCTCGAATGCATGCATCTCCACAGTCTCGGTTCTTGGTGTTCTGGATCTGTTTTAATGATGACATGTCTCCCGGCCATTGTCTTAGATCACCAGTTAATGTCTTTCGGTCTGCCTTTTTCTCTTCAATCACTAATCTCTCCAGTCGTCCCCACGTTGACCAATGGCTCCCTTCTCATGACTCGACAAAAGAACACCCTTTTGTCTCTTTCTTATGATTGTGTATAATGTCTGGCTAGTTTCACACAGCTAGCCGATGAAAGTTATTCTGACTGTCTTCAGGGGGCTGAGTGGTCTCGATGTATGGTGTCCGTCTCGAGTGCTGGAGGTCCCGGGTCAAGCCCCGGTGAGGGCCGGGATTTTTTCACGTGGATTTCTAGTAACAAAAATTTCCCCTAGTCTCTGGGTAGTGACATCGGACGTCCGTGTGTATTGCTGCACACGTAAAACATTCATTGGCAGTTGGAAATCAAAAAAGAGTAGCCTAACGGCGCTGCCCGGGCAAAAATTTCGAGTTAAAAATCTACCCATAGTATTTCAGGATCCTCGCCGGTGCTACTGAGTTCGTGCACTGAGCTGAGATTCTCCGGACTCAGTCTTGAGTTAGGAGTAGAACGGAGCACTTATGGGTTACACCGTGTGCCGTGATGTTGATCCGTCGACTAAACTAAACTAAAACTCTAAATGTCGAACGTACTGGCGAGATTCTTCTGAGAAGCAACATGTCAGCCGCCTCCAAGCGCTTTCTAATTTGTTTATTAACATTCCGAGTTTTGCTGTCATAAATACAGAAACAGTTCAGTACATTTTAGTACTGTCTTTCTGACAGTCAATGACAGTGATTTATTACATGACAGTAAAAATTAAAGTAAAGAACCCTTTCTACAGGTTTGGGATCGTATTGGGACTAGGGTGCTAACCCCATAATTTCATAGACCAATCGGCACTCGAGGGTTCCTGACGGCAGGGTCGGAAGTTCTACCCCTACATTGGTCGGTTGGACTAAAATGTTCACTTCTCGTCCTTGACTTGGGGACTTAAATTGCAGGCACCTCAGAAGTCGCGGAGTTTTCTCCTGATGGCGAAGGACACTGGCAATATGGAAAGCTAACCCAGACGCAAAAATCAGTGGATCTCAGAGCGAGCGAACGGGAAAAAAATCAAGTGACGTAATTATTCAATACTATTGAAAACAGTGCACTGAAAAATTAATACATTCATGCAGTGACTTCATTTTATGTATGAAATATTGAAAACAGTGAACTGAAGAAACTGGTGGACAATGATACCTCTTCTCTGGACAGGTCTCCCTCCTCATATAACCTTTCCAGGTCAATCATGAGGTCATACAGAAGGTCGTAGCTGAGAGGGTGTTCTGTGTGTTTCTTGCTGTAGGCTTGCCATCGACTGGAGTAACAAATGTACTCTATTTCATTAAAACAAACATGATAAGACCCCATAAACTATAACTGGTTAATTGTTTTCTGCCCCTCGTGCATTGTTGCCCATTAAGTTTATACTTGTAGTAGTAATGTTCTTTGCAAAGAACAGCTTCATACATGCATACATACATACCCACAAATACACCAGTGCTGTACACATATGTACAGTATAAGTTTATGCTACACACTCACAATAGACATTACAACATCATGGTGAGGAGGCGCAGTAGTGTAATGGCTAAAACTGCATAATGGTGGGGAGTCGCGGTAGTGTATTGGCTAGAACTACATCACCATGGGGAGTCGTGGTAGTGTATTGGCTAGAACTACATCACCATGGGGAGTCGTGGTAGTGTATTGGCTAGAACTACATCACCATGGGGAGTCGTGGTAGTGTATTGGCTAGAACTACATCACCATGGGGAGTCGTGGTAGTGTATTGGCTAGAACTACATCACCATGGGGAGTCGTGGTAGTGTATTGGCTAGAACTACATCACCATGGGGAGTCGTGGTAGTGTATTGGCTAGAACTACATCACCATGGGGAGTCGTGGTAGTGTATTGGCTAGAACTACATCACCATGGGGAGTCGTGGTAGTGTATTGGCTAGAACTACATCACGATGGGGAGTCGCGGTAGTGTATTGGCTAGAACTACATCACCATGGGGAGTCGCGGTAGTGTATTGGCTAGAACTACATCATGATGGGGAGTCGTGGTAGTGTATTGGCTAGAACTACATCACCATGGGGAGTCGCGGTAGTGTATTGGCTAGAACTACATCATGATGGGGAGTCGCGGTAGTGTATTGGCTAGAGCTACAATACCATGGGGAGTCGCGGTAGTGTATTGGCTAGAACTACATCACCATGGGGAGTCGCGGTAGTGTATTGGCTAGAACTACATCATGATGGGGAGTCGCGGTAGTGTATTGGCTAGAGCTACAATACCATGGGGAGTCGCGGTAGTGTATTGGCTAGAACTACATCACCATGGGGAGTCGCGGTAGTGTATTGGCTAGAACTACATCATGATGGGGAGTCGCGGTAGTGTATTGGCTAGAGCTACAACACCATGGGGAGTCGCGGTAGTGTATTGGCTAGAGCTACATCACGATGGCGGGGGGTGCGGGGGAGAGGTAGAATTGTGGCTAGAACTACATCACGATGGGGAGTCGCGGTAGTGTATTGGCTAGAACTACATAATGATGGGGGGGGGGGCAGAGGTAGAATAGTGGCTAGAACTATATCACGATGGGGAGTCGCGCTAGAATAGTGGCTAGAACTACATCACGAGGGGGCCGCGGTAGCGTAGTAGCTAGAGCTACATCATGATGGAGAGATACAGTAGCGTAGTGGCTAGAACTACACCATGATGAGGGGCCGCGGTAGAATAGTGGCTAGAACTATATCCCGATGGGGAACCGCGGTAGCGTAGTGGCTAGACGCTTGCCTGACAACCTACCAACCTGCTTCATGAGTTGGATCCACATTGAGGTGGATTCGGAATTTTAAAACTGACCTGGGCGCCAAGGTTTACCCAGCCGAAAATGGGGCACCACCAAATGTCTTGGAAAGTAAATGCAGCCAGCGTGATACTGACCGCATAAGCTCCCACTATCCACTATGTTGTCATGGTTCCCACTATCCACTATGTTGTCATGGTTCCCATTATCTACTATGTT
The DNA here is from genome assembly GCA_014155875.1 of Cepaea nemoralis. NCBI lineage: Eukaryota > Metazoa > Mollusca > Gastropoda > Stylommatophora > Helicidae > Cepaea > Cepaea nemoralis. Next base: position 155,682 of record JACEFZ010014782.1, on the reverse strand, counting down.
ATCACGGCTCCCATGATCCACTGTGTTATCATGGCTCCCACGATCCACTGTGTTATCATGGCTTCCTTTATCGACTACGTTATCATGACTCCCACGATCCACTATGTTGTTATGATTCCCACGACCACTATGCTGTTATGGCTCATACGATCACTATGTTGTCATGGTTCCCACTATCCACTGTGTTGTCATTGTTCCCACTATCCACTATGTTATCAGGGCTCCCACGATCCACTATGTTATCATGGCTTCCTGTACCCACTACGTTGTCTTGGCTCCTACTATCCATTATGTTATCATGGCTCCCACGATCCACTATGTTATCATGGCTTCCTTTATCCACTACGTGACTTCCGGTCGTCAACATGGTGGTTAGGCGTCGAACCGTTAAGTCCTGTGGCGTGTTTATGCTTGCAGCTACGGTTTACAATCGCTTTTTCCTCATGTTGGACTGGTAGTGCATGGTTCCATCGCCCTGCTACTGAGTGAGTGCGTGGGCGACACTGTGAGCTGTGAAATTCGCGGGGAATGCTTTTACATCAGTCTTGTACAGACTGTACAGTGACCTGCATGTTCGGAGCAATGGCTACCGGCTGTTGCTGAATTGACTGAATTGTCTTTTCGGTTCAAGAGTGCATTTTTCAGGAAAATCCCGGGAGTCGGCGCTGAAGCTGCGGAGGTGCTTTATGCCACACTTTCGGCGAGTCACCCTGCGGTAAAAGACCGAACCATGTGAGAAAACCCGGGTCAATGAGCTCTTTCTGGTGACTGCCGAGTCCATAGACGATGCACTGTAGTTTTCGTGGATTAGTTTTGTGTTGGCATTCTGGTGGCGGCATTATGCACAGTGTACCTGCGCGGGCTGTTGGATTGCCGAGACTCCTGCCTATTCCACTTTTCACATTGGACAGTGGGAAGCATTTTGTGTGATATTCACTGACACAGGAACGGAGCATAATGGGGATGACCCATTGCCGTGAAGTTGGAACCTCGACTAACTAACTAACTAACTAACTAACTAACTAACTAACTAACTAACTAACCAACTAACCAACTAACTAACTAAACTAAACTAAACTAAACTAAACTAAACTAACTAACTAACTAACTAACTAACTAACTAACTAACTAACTAACTAACTGACTGACTGACTGACTGACTGACTGACTAACTAACTAACTAACTAACTAACTAAACTAAACTAAACTAACTAACTGACTAACTGACTAACTGACTAACTGACTAACTGACTAACTAGCTAACTAACTAACTAACAAACTAACTAACTAACTAACTAACTAACTAACTAACTAACTAACTAAACTAAACTAAACTAAACTAAACTGACTGACTGACTGACTGACTGACTGACAAACTAAACTAAACTAAACTAAACTAAACTGACTGACTGACTGACTGACTGACAGACTGACTGACTGACTGACTGACTGACTGACTAACTAACTAACTAACTAACTAAACTAAACTAAACTAAACTAACTGACTGACTGACTGACTGACTGACTAACTGACTGACTGACTGACTAACTAACCAACTAACTAACTAACTGACTGACTGACTGACTGACTGACTAACTAACTAACTAACTAACTAACTAACTAACTAACTAACTAACTAACTAACTAACTAACTAACCAACTATCCACTACGTTATCGTGAATCCCACTATTCACTATGTTATCATGGCTCCCACGATCCACTATGTTATCATGACTTCTTTTATCCACTACGTTATCATTGCCCCCCACTATTCACTCTGTTATCACAGCTCCCACTGTCTATCTTATTATCATGAATTCACACTGATGTCATGGATGCCACTATATATTATGTCATTACAACTGCAACTATTCACTATGTTATCGTTGCTCCCAATATCCACTATATTATCATGACTTCAACTATTCACTATGTTATCATGGATGCCAATATATATTATGTTATTACAGCTCCCCCTTCTGCCTTGAAATCAAAACACAGTGTACTCAACCCCAAGAAATTTGAAGACAGATTGATGACTTACCAAACTGCCTGTTGGCACTCGGTGATGTCACCTTGAATGGCATGCTGATGTAGAATGGTCTTGGCCACTTGTGGCAAGTCACCTGTCCACTTGTATGATGCTTCCTGTAGAGTGAGAATATACATATCAGAAGAATTTTAACCTCAATTAAGCAGTAAACACAACTTCAGAAATCATATACTCTTCGTACACATCATTATTGATTCTGTTAAAAGTTGAAAATTCCACATCTAGTCTGAGAATTATGAGGGAGGTAGTGAAGAGAACGTTTCGCTGGCTGGAGGAAAAACAACACACGCTAGTTGTGATTGTGATTGACTTACAAAGTGTGATGAGGAAGATGATGACGCATGCTTCAGGCAGAGTGGCAGGCTTCCATTCAACAATCAAAACTAGAGAACATCTGTAGACATGTTGGAGTGGTGGAAAACGAGCAGGCAGACAGTTTGGCTGGGTCTGCAGCCTTTGGTGGGGTATTTGTGCATGATCAGACAGATGTGATCGGGGCCATTTGTAATCGTGTGTATAGTGCAGACGAAGAACAGATAGATTATCTCGGCCTGGAGAGAATGGTGCTGCAGGGAGTGTCCAGAAAATCTAGCAGACACTCAAAACTCCGAAGCAAGGCCAGACGAACGTATAATCAGACTACTACAGCTACCATTAGTATTGGAACTCTTCGCTAGCTGTTGCAGATGAGGACGGAGCACCTATGGGAATGTCTCGAGTGTTCTTGACCCAACTATACTCCTTGAAAATCCCATTTTAAAGTCAGCACGGGCAGCTGCTGCGTTCACATTTTGTCAAATTTATTCTACAGCCATTGATTTATTTTTCCTTCTTTTGTAATCACATTCTGAAATGCGGTTAACTACCATCCATCTGCCTCCGTAATGGTAGCTTTCCCATTTAGTGCCTTCAATTTAAACACGATATCCTCTTAGCTTTCAGTTTTCTGGCTTATATCCAACATTATTTAGACAGCCCAAGTTGTTTGCGTTTGTTAGTGGTTAGTAGTTGTTTCTACCGCATGTCTGTTCTATTTCACGTCACTGACATTACTCTCTTCGCAAATACCAATTTTAATTTATTTATAAATAGAATTATAACAAATCATTCCACCGAAAATTATTTATATTATTATAAATGTATAAGTACATGTGTGTTTTCTGGGTTCATGAGGGAATCAAAGAATAGTTACACTGTGACTATCATATATGCCTTAAGAGCCGACTAATGAGAATAACGTGAGACTGGCTTTCGAAAACTTAACTGCAAACTCCAAGTAATCAAGAACACGTCTTCACAAGGATTGACGTGAGTCGGCCTGTGTTGTCATGTAAGATGAAAGGCGGCAGAGGAAGATTCATTGGCACCTTGCCGTCTTGACAGATTGTGCTTCAAAAAGGCATAATAACCTTTACCTATGGCGGTAGCGAGTGTGACTGTTAAGGCCAATTCGCGCTATAAATGTTCGACCACAGTGGGTGATGTGAACACGTGGTTATTTCCACCATCACGCACCATCTTACGTCTCACACGATCGGTGTGTGACTTATCTGCAATAATTTTCTCCTTTGTCTTTATTCCATTTCTGATGTTTGCCCTCCATACAACACGTTCAGCGGCGACTTGCTCCCAATGTGCATTATCAATGCCTGTATCAATGATGTCCCGCTTACACACATCTTTGTATCGTAGTAGAGGCCGACCCTGAGATCTCTTACCCATCTGTAATTCACCAAAAAAGATGTCATTTGGTATTCTACCATCATCCACCCTCCTAAGATGTCCTATTCATCTAAGTCTACGAAGACTGAGCATGGAATAAACCGTCACACAACCTGATCTTTCCAATACTTCAGTATTTGTTATTTTGTCTTGCCACTTAATACCAAGAATTCTTCGCAGACACCGCATATGAAAGCTGATTAAACGTTTCTTTTGGTGTGAGTAAGTTGTCCAGGTTTCACTACCATAAAGAAGCTTCCTGTTCTCCCAGACTCTTCCAGACTAAGGACACAGGCTTGATAGACAAGGACTTTTGTTTTGGCAGTAAGCTTCCTGTTCTCCCAGACACTTTTTCTTAACCTGTTCATTGTTGTTGCTGCCTTACCAATCCGGATGTTGATTTCCTGATCTAGGGATAATTTGCTATTTACCACTTATCCTAGATATGTAAAATGGTCTACCATCTCTAGTTCGGCGTCGTCAATAAAGATTGATGGTTCCCCATGTACACCTTGTGACGTAATATATATCTTCTTTTTGCTAATTGTTAAACCAAATTCAGAACAAGCATCGGAGAATGCAGATAGTAGACATTGTAATTCTTCCTCAGAGTGGGTCGTAACTGCAGCATCATCTGCAAAAATGAACTCTCTGATCAGTACCCTCCTAATTTTAGTCTTGGCCTTCAATCTCTGAGCATTGTAAAGGCCGCCATCTGAGCGTGAGTGAATGTATATACCACCATTCTGATCACGAAAGGCATATTTCAGTAGAAGTGAAAAGTATATTCCAAAGAGGGTGGGAGCTAGTACACAACCTTGCCTAACTCCACTCTTGATTTCAAACTCTTCAGAAGTTGCACCATCAAACTTGATTATACCCTTCATGCCTGTGTGGAACGATTCCACAATGGACAGAAGAGTTGGTGCCTTGAACAGACCCTCACGACTGATCAAATCAAATACTTTTGTGAGGTCGATGAAGGCAATAAACAGTGGTTGATTCTGTTCACTGCATGTTTCTTGCATTTGTCACAATGAGAATATCATATCAATGGTAGACAGGTTCTGTCGAAAGCCACACTGTGATTCGAGGTATACTTGATCTCCTAGGACTTGAAGTCTGCGCAGAACAATTCTGGCAAATACTTTTCCAACAATACACAGAAGTGAGATACCCCTATAGTTGTTGCAGTCGCTCCGATCGCCCTTGTTCTTGTACAGTGTTATGATGCTTGAATCTTTGAAATTCTGTGGGACTTGTCCTTCTCGCCAACATAGTTCTATTAGCTGGTGGATCTGTAGGGTGAGTGTGTCTTGCCCACTCCTGATAATCTCTATTGGAATCCCATCCTTACCTGCATGGTAAGATACAGATTGCCAGATACAAGTTCATTTATAGCACACTTAACTTCTGTTATGGTGGGAAGTGTGTCCAGGTGGTCAAGAGTTGATAGAGCCTCTATGGCGTTGAGGGCATCATCCGCTAGTTTGGTCTCACTTGAGTAAAGCTCCAAATAGTGCTCTACCTATCTGTTTATGGGTGAGGATGTGTTTATGGGTGGGAAGATGTGTGTATGTGTGTGAGTGTATGGATGGTGAGATGTGTAGTTAAGGGATGTGTGATTGGGTATTGGAGATCGGGGGGGGGGGGGTGGTTGGCGAGTGGTTGGGTGTAGGATGTGTGGGAGGGTTAGTGTTTGTAGGTTGGGGACGGGAGGGGATGTGTGTGTGGGTGCGGGATGTGTGGGTGGGGGAGATTGTGTGGGTGGGTGATATGTGTGTAAGTGGGGGTTGTGTGGGTGGGTGCGGGTTTTGTGTTTGGGTAAATGCAGGATATGTGAGTTGGCGGGAATATGTGTGTGTGTGTGTGTGTGTGTGGGTGTTGGATATGTGGTTGGGGGATGTGTGTTTGGCTGAGTGGTTGGGATGTGTGGGTGTTTGGTGGAGGATATGTGGGTGGGTGAGTGTTGATAGGTTATGGGATGGGTGGAGGATGTGTGCGTGTTGGTGGGGAGATGTGTGAAGGTGGGGGGATGTGTGGGTGGGTATGAATGGGAGGTTGCATGCATGTGTGCCTTGGTTTGTGTGTGGGTGGGTGGGAGATGTGTGGTGGGGGATGTGTGGTGGGTGGGAGATGTGTGTGTGTGTGTGGGTGGGGAGATGGTGTATGTGGGTGTGTGTGTGGGATGTGTGGGTTGTGGGATGGGTGGATGGATGGGGTCATGTATGTGCCTGTGGGTATGTGTGTGGTTGGGTGGTGGATCTGTGTGTGGGAGACACGCGGATGTATAGGGGATTGGTGGGTGGGTGGGGGATTTGTCTCATAATATGGTAACATGCATTGTTTATGCTTACAACATTCAGTTGACAATTAATTTTTTTCCCCTATGTGAATGCACTATGCACTGATGAACGAAAGATGGGTGATTGGAAGTGCCGAATGTAAGACGGGCCTGCGTGCCCAATTTGTTACCCTTCGAAAATAGAGTTTGTTCGTTCGTTCGTTCGTTCGTTCGTTCGTTGTCCATCTGCTGTTTCTTGTCAGTGATGATTTATCGAGTCAACGTTTTCAATGGTGCACTCCTTTTGATCATTGGACCACAGGCTTTCTTTATTCCTTCATACATGCTTCTGATGTTTCCCTTATCACTTGCGATTTGAATGGACTCACATAACTTGATCCAATAATCATTTGCACACTGCCTGGCAGCCTTTTGCACATCCTTCCTAGGATACTTTAGCTCACTCCGTGTTATGCGTTGGTCTTTCCTTGTTTCATAAGAGAGCTATATTCTTCTTATCAATCAACGGCTGCAGAGTCTGGCTGTTTGCCGCAAACAAGTCCTGCCTCTTATGATCCACAGTGCCTTAAACCCCTACGGCAGTTTTATAAAGAGTTTCCCTAAGTTGATCCCAATTTTCATTTACTGTACAATTTTCTGGTGTATCAGTGAAATCGTCTTCAAGTTGCTGTTGTAACTGAAAGCACTTTTCAGGATCGTGAGTGTTAATAATATTAATCCTGGGGCAGACGAAGAAGAGAGCGTCATAATAACACTGCAGAAACATTATATAGGATAAGTATAAACTGTTATCGCTTTCTGTCAGTTATTACTTAAATATAACTTTGTGCCTTCTATTTTCTACCTTCTCTGCCCTTTGTACTCTCGAAGAGCATTGGCCCTCAGCCCCCTGAAGTTATAGCTTCCTATCTTTTGCTATTTCCTGCAGCTCACGCAATGTCTGTTTTTCATATATGTTTGTGTTGTGACAAATAATTGTACCTGTCTATGAGTTAAGGAAGCAATGGGAAAGAATGGGTTGAAGTAATGCCAATCTATTGGAAAGAATGAGTTAAAGTATAGTTAGAATACACTGGGTTCCCCTTCTTCCTTCTTTACCTCCTCCTTTTCTCCTTCTTTCTTCTCATATTCTACCTCTTTTCATTTGTATGAAATAAACCGGCATCCGCACTGTTATTCTACATGAACTGATGATCCTACAGGCTTCCTTATGTTTGACATCAAGGGTTATTACATGTGGCATCAAGACAGACATTTCTGTTCTGTATGTGGTAAAATATTATACACTTATGTTATGCAGTTTGAGATGCTGGCCTGTAAGGATATGCAGCAAAGTCAAGGAGGACATGGTCGCTTGCACCACAACCCATGGCAAATCACGATGTAAAGCAAGTAAGGGACGGACCTGCCATACGGCGGCACGACCCACCACGAAAAGTATAAATTAGAAAATGGGAATTCCCCACTCGGACACGAAAGTGGACGTCAACAAAGGAATCCAAGGAGAATGTGGACAACGTCAATAGACAGCAACGGGAGACGCTGTGATTGTGCTTTTCGAACAAGGACGTGTTTTTCTAAGGATCTGTGTGAGGTGACCTCTGGACGCGATGATATGAGTGTGAGACAGCTATGAGTCAGGAGAGGGATCTGTTGATGATAATACTGCAGTGAAGTAACCGGGCGGAAAAACCTAGAGTGAATTACAGCTTAAATGGAATCAGTGGATCAGGGCGTCAAGCAGAGCGCAGTAGACTGGACACTCATCGGTGGATCAGGAAAGTAGGCGCCGACCCTGTCTATAGGGGTCAACCTACAGGTCTGCGTGAGTTTAATGTTCACATGTCTGCTACGGAATAAACGTCTGGTAGCGCTTTGATATCTTGACTTTTGCCGTTGATTATCATTGTATTCAAGGTAAGGACGCAAGTTTAATTCCTCGTCCTTCGTTGCTGTTTTTGCATTATTACGAGTTGAGTTGATACCTCGACGGTTGCCGGTGTAGGCACTTCGAGGCATATGGGGGTCGTCACTGGACTCGCTGCATAAAAAATTGTCAACACGAAATTCCTGCCAGATTCAGTCAGCTGAGCGTAGAAACATTTGCACGCCGACATCTTGAGTTGCACCGCACTACACGAATCACACACAAGTTCGACGTCACAAAATGGAGAAGATCAGGAATAGGTAAACTGGAAAGATCATAGCATATTTAAGAACATTATTGTGTTTTGAAAGAATGTACGGGTATGACTACAGTGCTACTTAAGAAAGGAAGATAGTACATAGATATGAAATGTCCGAAACATTCGACACCATGGTCGATATGGAAAGTAACTATGTTGATGTGAGTAGGCCATAAGATCTAAAGAAACACTGCGCTGCCACATAGGATGGAGTGTACTACCGATCTGCAAGTATAGTTTACTCTATCAGAAAGACATTCGTTATTTTACGAACATTACTAACATAGTAAGACTCTATAAATATTAGAAGAACATTATATTTAATGAGAATCCATGAAATTAATAGCGTTAATATTATCATGGAGCAAAACATGGACAGTGGAGACAAGTCATATGATTCGTTTGAGTATATAGTCGACAGGGAGGAGGCTGAAAGCAATCATAGTAGGCAGTGAGCTCGTAATAAACACTACGCTGTCACATTAATCTATTAATAGATTGCTGTGTTAATTGTTGTATACTACTACACATTATCATACCGAATATGACAACTGTGAGGAGCATGGGTCAACAGTGAATTCCGCAGGTACATTATTATAATCTGTGGATATTACCTCATATTGATTGATCTCCACATAACCCTTTCAGGACATTTTTCCTCACTGACACTGCCCCACAATATTCCCGCACGCAACCTTCACTATTTCAACCTCATATCATGATGCCGTTATTGGATACTAGACTCATATTGCGCCGCCATACCAAGTGAGCAAGGATTTACTAACGACATTTCAGTCGTCACGGACACCTCACTGGCATAGGATCAACGGACACGAAGTTTCTGCACATAATATAGCATTCTTTATCGCCAACACTACATATGGGACATTACGGAGACACTACACACGTCATCATAGAGGAATAGAAGGACGGATAAGACAGCACACACCAGTCTACTGTGGGTATCGTTACAATCATGTACCCAAATTTAACTCAAAGTTCGACGGGTGCACCATAACCGACTAGGTTTGTCAGTCGGCCACAGACCGCGTGGTCTAGGTGCTGGTGTAAGTGCATTACACCATCGTGTCAATTTACCTGATATTGTGTTTTGAGGAGAACCTCCATTAATTGTCGACTGCAGAAAACGAATATATTCGAGCATTTGGAACAGTCGAGCATGGAATGGACATTTGGAAATTCGTAGAAGACACCGACACCGCAATTTTCTTAAGGCCAGTACCTGTTGTAATTGTCAATTGGTGTGACATTGATTTTTTTTTTTTAAAGTTTAATAAGGTGTCGTATTTTCAATTATGTTAAAAATTTATTATAAATTAACAACCGTTTGTTTTGTATGATAAGTCAGTAGTATGTTATGTTGAATTTAAGTCTGAAAGTATTTGTTGTCGTGTTGAAACATTGATTGGTATTTTCGTCCCTCGTTAATCGTCTACTGTGACTATTAATTATCTAGTGTCATATGTATATATTTTTATATTCTCACATTATTCATGTGGTTTACATATATTTCATTCATTATAAGAGTATCGTAATTGTGAGTAATATATAAAGTGTTTATCGTGTTGTCACTTAAATTTCAAGATTAATTTGGTCTTTTATGAATGAAAATATGTACTTTCGTCTTACGTCAATCGTCTTTTGTCAGTATTAGTGTTGATCCGCTGTACTTATATATTTATATTCCTTATATTGAACATATTTTCCCATAATTATTTTTGTGGCTTACATATGTCACGGTTCGTATAATTATCGTATATTTTGAGTGATATATTCTTAGGTGGTCGTCAACGTGACAGTATTCGTGTTAATTAAGTTGATATTTCGGGTCGACGTTGATACCACAGGACTTATTATTTAAGTCAATAACTACTCCGTTCCGCGAAGAACCTTATTGCAAATCTGTAGAGTCTTTTCTTCTCTTGCCACTTCGCTATTTATTTCAGCTAGATAGCTCATTTTACAGGTAGGACAAGATGTCTACACTACAAGAAATCATGGAATTGGGTGAGCAGAATGGATTGGCTGGAGCTGAACTCAGGAATTGGGTCATGCAGGAATATAGAGCTCAAGCTGCACGTGAGAGGGAGGAACGACAAAAGAAATGGGTTCTTGAAAACGAACATGAAAAGAGGGTAGCCTTGCAATACGAACGAATAGAGTCTAGAGAAAAAGAATTAACTGTGCAACGTGAAAAGATATCTGCAATGAGGAGAGAGATGGAAGAAAGACAGATAACAGCAGAGGCAGAATTAAAGGCAAGACAATTAGCCGCAGAGACAGAAATCATGCAAAAACGACTCACACTTGAAAATGAGAATATTGCAAAGGAAGCAATGTGGAAGGAGCGTATAAGACAAATGTATGAAATAAAAGAAAGTAATCACACAAGTAAAGTATGTGCTACAGTAGTGAAAGAACCAAACGCCAGAGATTTCGTTCAGAAAGGAACTATAGAACACAAGTCTAACGAAACACTTACAAGTACAAATGCCCAAATCGAAACAACACAAGAAGAAGAGGAAGAAGAAGAAGAAGAAAAGACGCAAATAGAACAGGGTACATCAACGGTAGACATGCATGATACAATGCTACTGAGTGATAACATAACGGTAATTAATTGCAAATACCAAGATTTGCACAAAGTCAACGAACCCAAACATGAAGAAATAACTGTTGTTACAAAACAAATCAAACATGATTACATATTTCTCAATGACATTTTTGGTAAAAATCCCAAAAACAGAATGAAAGTTACACGCACTCAGTAAAAACATACGTCGTTACAGCGTATGCATTACAGAAGATACACAAGACTGAAGACAATAACATTGTTTCAATCAATACAATGTACAAATATTGGCATGAGTGCAGAAGAGAGATTTTACAGGTTTGAAAGAAAGAAAGAAAGAAAAAAAAATTGAATGGAAGAAATAAATAAAGAAAAAAAAAATGGGATGAAAGGTTAGGGTCAAATCAACACATAATACACTACAGACACATTAGAATCTTAGGTCTTATTACTTAGGTATGCAAGGTATCACTTGTCAGAATTGTTCACACTATCTAATAATTCTATAATTCAACTTAGAAATAATTCGATTCTTTATTCTTTGATCATTGGCACCTTGCCGTCTTGACAGACGATAGTTTGTGCTTTAAAAAGGCATAACAACTTTTAACTATGGCGGTAGCGAGTGTGACTGGTAAGGCCAATTTGCGCTGTAAATGTCCGTTCACAGTGGGTGCATGTGAACACGTGGTCATTTCCACCATCATGCACCATCTTACGTCTCAAACGCTTGGTGTGTGACTTTTCTGCAATAATTTTCTCCTTTGACTTTATTCCATTTCTGATATTTGCCCTCCATGCAACACGTTCAGCGGCGACCTGCTCCCAATGTGCATTATCAATGCCTGTATCAATCATGTCCCGCTTACACACATCTTTGTATCGTAGTAGAGGCCGACCCTGAGATCTCTTACCCATCTGTAATTCACCAAAAAAGATATCCTTTGGTATTCTACCATCATCCATCCTCCTAAGATGTCCTATCCATCTAAGTCTACGAAGACTGAGCATGGAATAAACTGTCACACAACCTGATCTTTCCAATACTTCAGTATTTGTGATTTTGTCTTGCCACTTAATACCAAGAATTCTTCGCAGACACCGCATATGAAAGCTGTTTAAGTTGTTCTCTTGGTGTGAGTAAGTTGTCCAGGTTTCACTGCCATAGAGAAGAGTACTAAGGACACAGGCTTGATAGACAAGGACTTTTGTTTTGGCAGTAAGCTTCCTGTTCTCCCAGACTCTTTTTCTTAACCTGTTCATTGTTGTTGCTGCCTTACCAATCCGGATGTTGATTTCCTGATCTAGGGATAATTTGCTATTTACCACTGATCCTAGATATGTAAAATGGTCTACTATCTCTAGTTCGGCGTCGTCAATAAAGATTGATGGCACCCCATGTGCACCTTGTGACATAATCTGTGTCTTCTTTTTGCTAATTGTTAAACCAAATTCAGAACAAGCATTGGAGAATGCAGATAGTAAACATTGCAATTCTTCCTCAGAGTGGGTCGTAACTGCAGCATCATCTGCAAAAAGCAACTCTCTGATCAGTACCCTCCTAATTTTGGTCTTAGCCTTCAATCTCTGAGCATTGTAGAGGCCGCCATCTGAGCGTGAGTGAATGTATATACCACCATCCTGATCATGAAATGCATATTTCAGTAGAAGTGAAAAGTATATTCCAAAGAGGGTGGGAGCTAGTACACAACCTTGCTTAACTCCACTCTTGATTTCAAATTCTTCAGAAGTTGCACCATCAAACTTGATTATACCCTTCATGCCTGTGTGGAACGATTCCACAATGGACAGAAGAGTTGGTGGGCAGCCAATCTTCTTTAGTGCCTTGAACAGACCCTCACGACTGACCAAATCAAATGCCTTTGTGAGGTCGATGAAGGCAATAAACAGTGGTTGATTCTGTTCACGGCATTTTTCTTGCATTTGTCGCAATGAGAATATCATATCAGTGGTAGACCGGTTCTGTCGAAAGCCACACTGTGATTCGGGGTAGACTTGATCTCCTAGGACTTGAAGTCTGCGCAGAACAATTCTGGCAAATACTTTTTCAACAATACACAGAAGTGAGATACCCCTATAGTTGTTGCAGTCGCTCCGATCGCCCTTGTTCTTGTACAGTGTTATGATGCTTGAATCTTTGAAATCCTGTGGGACTTGTCCTTCACGCCAGCATAGCTCTATTAGCTGGTGGATCTGTATAGTGAGTGTGTCTTGCCCACTCCTGATAACCTCTATTGGAATCCCATCCTTACCTGGAGCCTTGCCAGATGCAAGTTCATTTATAGCACACTTAACTTCTGTTATGGTGGGAAGTGTGTCCAGGTGGTCAAGAGTTGGTAGAGCCTCTATGGCGTTGAGGGCATCATCCGCTAGTTTGGTCTCACTTGAGTAAAGCTCCAAATAGTGCTCTACCCATCTGTCCATCTGCTGTTTCTTATCAGTGATGATTTCTCCAGTCAAGGTTTTCAATGGTGCACTTCTTTTGATCACTGGACCGCAGGCTTTCTTTATTCCTTCATACATGCTTCTTATGTCTCCCTTATCACTTGCGATTTGAATGGACTCACATAACTTGATCCAATAATCATTTGCACACTGCCTGGCAGCCTTTTGCACATCCTTCCTAGCTTGCCTAAGCTCACTCAGAGTGTTACGCGTTGGTCTTTCCTTGTTTCTTAAGAGAGCTTTCTTCTTCTTATCAATCAAGGGCTGCAGAGTCTCGCTGTTGGCCGCAAACCAGTCCTGCCTCTTATGATCCACAGTGCCGTAAACCCCTACGGCAGTTTTATAAAGAGTTTCCTTAATTTGACCCCACTTTTCATTTACTGTACAATTTTCTGGTGTATCAGTGAAAGCGTCTTCAAGTTGCTGTTGAAACTGAAAGCACTTTTCAGGATCATGAGTGTTAATAATATTAATCCTGAGGCTAGATTTGTGTTTAGCTGTGTAGATTCTCTTTGGTCTCAGTCTAACCCTTGCAACAACCAAAGAATGATCTGTATCACAGTCAGCACTGTGGTAACTACGAGTCAATGATATATGGTTCAAATGTTGTCTCCGTGTGATGATGAAGTCCAGCTGGTGCCAATGGCCGGATCTTGGATGTTTCCATGTGACCTTATGCATCTCTTTTGTTTTAAAAAAGGAGTTTGTAATACATAGGTCATTACTGGTGCAATGCTCCAGCAGCCTTTGCCCATTTCCATTCATGCGACCGATGTTGTATTTTCCAAGGCACACTGGCCATGAACTCGAGTCCTTGCCCACACGAGCATTGAAATCACCGAGCATATAAATGTAGTCAGATTTTGGAACTGCCTTGATCACGGAGTCTAACTCCTCATAGAACGAATCCTTCACATCATCAGAGGAATCGAGTGTCGGTGCATATGCAGTAATAATGGTGGCAAACCCACAAGAGGTTGCCAAGCGCAGGGATAATAGTCTTTCATTTCCTCCTGCTGGAATTTCAATCATTCCCAGTAGCGAATTCTTCACTGCAAAGCCCACACCGTGTTGCCTTTTTTCTGCCTGCCCTCTACCCTTCCAGAAAAAGGTGTAGTTGTTTTCCCTGAGTGACCCTTCCTCAGCGAGGCGAGTCTCCTGCAGGCCAGCAATATCAATGTTTAGACGATTGAGTTCGGCATCAATCACAGCCGTTTTTCTCACATCGTCAATATTGGTCAAGTGACTCCATAGCACAAAGCCTGGGCTAAAATATAGAGATCATGTGTTGCCCATGCAGCATGATACCTCTCTCGGCCTGCCTAGTTTACTCCAGAGGAAAGGTAACACCCCTACATCTGGAACAAGACAAGCTGCAGAAGCTGCCGGATCAGCAAAGCAATGCTCTAACTGTCCGCCTGTCGGAGCTTCGATCCTAGACCAGTCGCCAACCAAGGCCTGGTCTGCCCTGCCATGACATTTTGTCTTTAGCTTGCATTTCCTCGCACCAGGGTAAGGCTTGTACCCTCCCAATTGCGCTCTTCCGCCCGAAGCCGTTGGTACAATGTGGGGTGTCAGGTTTGGTAAGCGCCGCCCAACGTTCAGCGCTAACAGAAACCAGGTAGTACCGTCTACTGTTATACGGTAGCTCAGTCATATCTGACTAAGACCTGACATATATATATTCTTTGATAATTATGTCTATAATAGAGAACATTACTAAATTTATATGAATATTATATTCCTGATTTAATTTTTTTTTTAGATGTCTTGAATCTTTAATAGGTATGATTCTTAACAACTCTATGTCTGCAAGATTTTAATCAGTCAATCAGAGACATTCTCAGTCGATTATAATTAATAGAGGAACAGATCTATGTTACAAGTTCTTTAATTATATTTTAATGTTCTTTTCTTTTATGAGTGTTAGAGAATTTAATAAACATAAATTCAAAACGCACCTTATTGAATAACAATGTTACATTCTCATCTCATCTCATCATGTTCCTCTTGTACCTTGCGGTGTCGAGGTGAAGTATAAACTTCGTGAGAGTGCCCGGTTATGGGCTTCGTATATCGACATTCCCATGGATTCTGTTATTCCCTCCGTCCAGCGTTTACGTGGTCGGCCTCTTCCTCTGTTTCCATCTGGTCTGTACGTCATTGCTTGTTGTGGCATGCTGTTGACTGGTAGCCTACTTTTATGGCCAAACCATTTGACTTGCTGCTTTCTAATAAAATCTAGAGCAGCTTTAACCCTCACTTTAGTCCTGATTTCTTCATTTCTGATCTTATCTCTTCTTGATACGTTGAGTATTCTTCTCAGGAACCTCATTTCTGTTGTGATTTTTGTTTTCTCTTTTTCTGTCATTGTCCAGGTTTGGCATTGGTAGCACAGAGTTGGTAGGAAGATTGTGTTGTAAAGTGCTTTCTTAGTAGTTATTGATACATGTTTGTTCTTTAGTATTGGTGCCATTTGTCCAATGAGTTGATTTGCCTTATTGCACCTATTTTCGATCTCGTCTTCTGATCTGCCATTTGATGATATTATACTTCCTAGGTACTTGAAGCTCTTTACTTGTTTCAAGGGATGTTCGTTTAGGTGAATTGTTGCTGTTTGTTCTTCTTTAGTTATAGTCATTACCTCTGTTTTTCTTGTGCTAATTTTCATGTTATGTTCCCTACACATTTCGTTTAGACTATTCATGTGGTCTTGTAATTCAGCTTCTGATTTTGCTATTAGTGCTTGGTCGTCCGCAAACAGGAGTTCTCTAATGGTTAGATTTGCAGATGGTTCTTCTTCTGTGTTCTCGTCATGCGGTATTCTTGCTGTCTCTGCTTGGCTGGTTTCTTTACATATGTTGTCTATATATGTTATGAACAAGAGAGGAGACAGGACACAACCTTGTCGTACTCCAGATCTTATGGTGAAGGGTTCTGAGTGTCCTCCAGTTGCTCTCACTATGCATTCACTGTTGTCGTATAAACTTCTACATAGGTTTGTTAGATGTGTACTCACTCCATATTGTTTAAGGATTTCCCACAGCTTGTTTCTATCTACCCTATCAAATGCCTTTTCTTGGTCAACAAAGGCTAAGTAGAGTGTTTCATTGAATTCAATTGATTTTTCTATAAGTTGTCTAAGAGCAAAAATGGCGTCTGTGCATCCTTTGTTTTTCCTAAATCCAAGCTGCGTTTCGCTTAGCTGGGGTTCTAAAGTAGTTCGTAATCTTTTTTCAAGAATTTTGCAAAATATTTTCCCAGTATGACTCAACAGTGAAATGCCTCTGTATTGTGTGCAATCCCTTTTGCTGCCTTTGTTTTTCCAAATTGGGATAATTATGGCGTTTCCCCAGTCTCGTGGTGTCTGTTGTTCTACCCAAACATGGTTGAATAGTCTATGTAGCCAAGCTGTTCCTACTTCTCTTGCTGCTTTAATTAGTTCATTTGGTATTTCATCCTGTCCTGGTGATTTGTTCAATGGGGCTAATCTGATGGCTTCTATAATTTCTTCTTTTAGTATGTCTGATTCTAGTTCCTCGGTGACATCTGTGTAGGTCTCTTGAATTCCTGTGACATCTGATGGGATGTTGAGAAGTTGTTCGAAATACTGCTTCCATCTTATTAGGATGTGTTTTTGTTCACTTATTGGTTCTCCATTTTCGCTGTTAATTATTTCTTCTACAAAAAGATAAGTGCAATGCGAACCAGAGGAGTACCCTTTGACCCAACTGAAATAATTAACAGCGAATGTTACATTAATTGACAAAATATATAATGTAATGTAAGATGTGATTTAGTAGATATAGATACACATGGTAGCAATTTTTCCATATTGACAGAGTGTATGAATGAATAACTACGCCATCGGAAGTATCTACTCAATGTGTGATCGCTCGGTTGTTCAAACATTGGTTATTCGGACACGGATTCGAGCATACAAGTATTGTAACTGAGAAGTGAACTTATTGACAGTGAACATTTTAATTTAAATGTTATAATTCTGTGGTTAGTTAATTGGGTATTGATTAATTGAAATATTATAGTTTGGTTTTGGGTTAATTAATCATTGTTCGGGAAAGTATTTGATTATAAGGTTAAGTCATTAGAATGAATCTCTAGTTGAATTAATTGTATTGCGTGTCATTATCACATTAAGATCCATAATAATCAGTCATCGCTCTCAACATATCCACAAAAGTAAAAATATTTCTGAGGATTCTCGTGGAGCACATGTCACCCTACCCACAGATGGAAAATTTGTAAGAAGGAAACTATATGGAGTATACAATAATAACAGCAACGATAATCAACAATGAGGATGATCTACTTGGAAACCCCATTATTACCCTCGTCCGAAACTCATAGTAGTACCTAGAGCTAGGACACACTTGTCTATTAAGACAAGGTAGGGACTAATATGTGTATTAGTTGGTCTGATTCACCATGATCAGCCACACGACGTCCAACGTGGGGTTTGGACAGGTGGGCGTGCCCGTCGTATAACTTTATATTTTTTTTAGGGTAGATAAACGGGGACAACCAAGTACTAGTCTGTTGTTATTATAGTTGTAGTTAGTTGTGATTATACAATAATATTATACACATATAGTTAAAAGGAAAAAATGTTACACATTTTTTTATCTGGGAGGGGGCATTATGCCATACGGCGGCACGACCCACCACGAAAAGTATAAATTAGAAAATGGGAATTCCCCACTCGGACACGAAAGTGGACGTCAACAAAGGAATCCAAGGAGAATGTGGACAACGTCAATAGACAACAACGGGAGACGCTGTGATTGTGCTTTCGAACAAGGACGTGTTTCAAAGGATCTGTGTGAGGTGACCTCTGGACTCGATGATATGAGCGTGAGACAGCTATGAGTCAGGAGAGGGATCTGTTGACGATAATACTGCAGTGAAGTAACCGGGCGGAAAAACCTAGAGTGAAATTACAGCTTAAATGGAATCAGTGGATCAGGGCGTCAAGCAGAGCGCAGTAGACTGGACACTCATCGGTGGATCAGGAAAGTAGGCGCCGACCTGTCTATAGGGGTCAACATACAGGTCTGCGTGAGTTTAATGTTCACATGTCTGCTACGGAATAAACGTCTGGTAGCGCTTTGATATCTTGACTTTTGCCGTTGATTATCATTGTATTCAAGGTAAGGACGCAAGTTTAATTCCTCGTCCTTCGTTGCTGTTTTTGCATTATTACGAGTTGAGTTGATACCTCGACGGTTGCCGGTGTAGGCACTTCGAGGCAGGACCCATTGAAGTACTTCAAGCACATTAGACATATGGTCTTTAACAGATTCTGTACCAAACAAAAAGTAGGTTTAATTCCATACACAAATGGATGGCGGAAAATGGGAAGTAGAGGTGCGTCACAGGTATCACTTACTAGTTCTTAATATGGCAGCAGAAATGATGTATTGTAATGCAATAAAAACATTTCGATGCTGCTTTCCATGGTGATGGCGTTGCGGATGCGATTCGTAATGCCGCTTACCCGCGTTCGAAACACAGCGATGACCGATTTGGCAGCAGACCGTGTCGCGCTGGTATTAACGTGTTGGTATGGGAGCCGGTCGTTCAGAAAGCAATGGCAAACTACGGAACGTAAAAACTTGCCAAGACATCAACAACGGTAGTAAAATGCTGGTGTTGACTGCAACGTCCTGTAAAGGATATGCAACTTTAAAAAACAATTTTTTGGCGATATATAAGCTAATGGCAGATACGTGAAGTCGCTTAAGACCATCACCCGATGACACTTAATCAGGTAACCCATATTACCATAGAACCATCAGCACCCCATGACACTTAATCAGCTAACCCATATTACCATAGAACCATCAGCACCCCATGACACTTAATCAGTTAACCCATATTACCATAGAACCATCAGCACCCCATGACACTTAATCAGTTAACCCATATTACCATAGAACCATCAGCACCCCATGACACTTAATCAGTTAACCCATATTACCATAGAACCATCAGCACCCCATGACACTTAATCAGTTAACCCATATTACCATAGAACCATCAGCACCCCATGACACTTAATCAGTTAACCCATATTACCATAGAACCATCAGCACCCCATGACACTTAATCAGTTAACCCATATTACCATAGAACCATCAGCACCCCATGACACTTAATCAGTTAGCCCACATTACCATAGAACCATCAGCACCCGGTGGTTAATGAGGTCAGTATCACACCGACCGCCTTTACTTCCCAAACATTCTCTGGCACCAATTTTAGGATTGGTCGACCTGTGAGCTCAGGTCAATTTTAGAATGCGTCCACATGTGAGCTCAGGTCAATTTTAGGATGGGTCCACATGTGAGCTCAGGTCAATTTTAGGATGGGTCCACATGTGAGCTCAGGTCAATTTTAGGATCGGTCGACCTGTGAGCTCAGGTCAATTTTAAAAACCCGCCCCAGTGAGTATTCGAACCCATGACCGCCGGCGGGGCAGACGAGCGTTTAACCACTATGCCACCGCGACTCTCACACATTACAATATCACATCTGACTGGGGCGCAAGGCGTTAAATGTTTGTTGAGTTCTTGGTAATCGCGAGCATATACGAGGGAGCTTCAAATGAAAACATGAACTGTTGTTGTTATTTGTTTTAGTGTGTGAATATATTCTGAACAAGTAAAGAATAAATGTATTATTTTGTTCTATGTAGTCACCACTGCATTTAATCCAAGTCCTCCATCTCAGATAAAGTGCTTGGATTCCTGTAAAACAAACCAAAAAAACACCTATCTCCTGGTCGTGTGTGTTACCACTCAAGCACCACCTGCACAACTTCTTCACAAAAGTCACGCCGTTTTGAAACGTTCTACCTTCCTTCTATGTGCTCACTGAACCGTAACACCCAGCACCGGGCATCAGAATACATCGGAGATTGTTTTAGTCACTTACAGATCCGAACGGTGAGGTGAATATGCACGTTTTCTCTATTAACATTTTTTTTTCAATTAAACATTTTCTTCAACTAACATTCTTTTCAATTAACAGTTTTTTAATTTTCATTTTCTCTTCATTGCTTCCATTTTTCCATGCTTTTGTTCTTCTCGTCCTGTCGTCACCTTCTGATGTAGTCACAGGAGATCTCCTTGACTATATGTTGTGTTTGTGAATGTGTTTGTTTGCTGATGAAGGCTAATCGCCGCAACGTTCTGTATGTGTCTTAACTCTGTTATGTAAAGCTGCACTACTTTGTGTCATTTTATATTCTTTACACTTTCACAGCTTTACCGCAGTTCCACCAAATTTTATTCATATTACATTAATACACTTGCTGGACTAACAGGCATGCATCACCGCACTAGATCTTCCACTTCCATCGCCGATGAATTTATGTAGGTTTTGCCCCGTCCCTAGTGAAACAACGGATGACAGAACGCTGCGCCTCTTTAATGCACATCACAAATGGGGTGGCCATCTTTAAACTGTCCTTGTGATGTCACTATGTTCATCTGCACCGTGATGTCACGTGCTAAACACTCTGGGCATCCTTAACAACAACATTGACAGGTTGAAAAAAAAACAAACAATGGTTATTGTAATTTCTATCACACATTTAAGGTTTTCATTTGAAACCCCCTCATATATAAAATGGATTACATCAGTTACCCCAGAGTAAACAAGATTGAACGTACATTATATTTCCTCAGCTCGTACTCGATGAAAATGCACATGAGATCTTCATGCTGTCTCACGTCCGTCCAGTTATCGTCTTCAGGGATGCCTCTATCTTCCCGTGTGGCCAGGGTCAGCTTCAGGTGGATTTCCCCTTGGATGTTGGAACGGACTGATCTGCCTTCCAAGGTGTACCACTGGCTAATGCCGGTGGAAGGAAGGTCCTGTTCATGGAAGATATTCCTTGTGATTATTAATTCATGATAGTATGACATTTCTCATTGGAATAACTGTGGCTAATTCAGTGTATATCATCGTTTAAAAGACGCTTATATTATACCATATGCGCATAGAGAACTAAATACATTCTAGTGAATCATGAGGCGAGGAAAAGTCGCGGGCGCTGGATAGGCCACACGCTGAGAAAACCAGAGGACAATAGAACTAGACACTCTCTTGAATGGAACGCACAGGACAAATGATATAGCGGGAGATGTAAACACGACGAGAAGAGAATTACAGACAGAGATGAATAATATTGGGAGGACACAGAGAAGAGAATTACAGACAGAGATGAATAATATTGGGAGGACACAGAGAAGAGAATTACAGACAGAGATGGAATAATATTGGGAGGACACAGAGAAGAGAATTACAGACAGAGATGGAATAATATTGGGAGGGCACAGAGAAGAGAATTACAGACAGAGATGGAATAATATTGGGAGGACACAGAGAAGAGAATTACAGACAGAGATGAATAATATTGGGAGGGCACAGAGAAGAGAATTACAGACAGAGATGGATAATATTGGGAGGGCACAGAGAAGAGAATTACAGACAGAGATGGATAATATTGGGAGGGCACAGAGAAGAGAATTACAGACAGAGATGGAATAATATTGGGAGGACACAGAGAAGAGAATTACAGACAGAGATGGACTATATTGGGAGGACACAGAGAAGAGAATTACAGACAGAGATGGAATAATATTGGGAGGGCACAGAGAAGAGAATTACAGACAGAGATGGATAATATTGGGAGGGACACAGAGAAGAGAATTACAGACAGAGATGGAATAATATTGGGAGGACACAGAGAAGAGAATTACAGACAGAGATGGATAATATTGGGAGGGCACAGAGAAGAGAATTACAGACAGAGATGGATAATATTGGGAGGACACAGAGAAGAGAATTACAGACAGAGATGGATAATATTGGGAGGACACAGAGAAGAGAATTACAGACAGAGATGGACTATATTGGGAGGACACAGAGAAGAGAATTACAGACAGAGATGGAATAATATTGGGAGGACACAGAGAAGAGAATTACAGACAGAGATGAATAATATTGGGAGGACACAGAGAAGAGAATTACAGACAGAGATGGACTATATTGGGAGGACACAGAGAAGAGAATTACAGACAGAGATGGATAATATTGGGAGGACACAGAGAAGAGAATTACAGACAGAGATGGATAATATTGGGAGGGCACAGAGAAGAGAATTACAGACAGAGATGGATAATATTGGGAGGACACAGAGAAGAGAATTACAGACAGAGATGGATAATATTGGGAGGACACAGAGAAGAGAATTACAGACAGAGATGGATAATATTGGGAGGGCACAGAGAAGAGAATTACAGACAGAGATGGAATAATATTGGGAGGGACACAGAGAAGAGAATTACAGACAGAGATGGACTATATTGGGAGGACACAGAGAAGAGAATTACAGACAGAGATGGACTATATTGGGAGGACACAGAGAAGAGAATTACAGACAGAGATGGACTATATTGGGAGGACACAGAGAAGAGAATTACAGACAGAGATGGACTATATTGGGAGGACACAGAGAAGAGAATTACAGACAGAGATGGAATAATATAGGGAGGGACACAGAGAAGAGAATTACAGACAGAGATGGAATAATATTGGGAGGACACAGAGAAGAGAATTACAGACAGAGATGGATAATATTGGGAGGGACACAGAGAAGAGAATTACAGACAGAGATGGACTATATTGGGAGGACACAGAGAAGAGAATTACAGACAGAGATGGACTATATTGGGAGGACACAGAGAAGAGAATTACAGACAGAGATGGACTATATTGGGAGGACACAGAGAAGAGAATTACAGACAGAGATGGACTATATTGGGAGGACACAGAGAAGAGAATTACAGACAGAGATGGACTATATTGGGAGGGCACAGAGAAGAGAATTACAGACAGAGATGAATAATATTGGGAGGGACACAGAGAAGAGAATTACAGACAGAGATGAATAATATTGGGAGGACACAGAGAAGAGAATTACAGACAGAGATGAATAATATTGGGAGGGCACAGAGAAGAGAATTACAGACAGAGATGAATAATATTGGGAGGACACAGAGAAGAGAATTACAGACAGAGATGAATAATATTGGGAGGACACAGAGAAGAGAATTACAGACAGAGATGAATAATATTGGGAGGGCACAGAGAAGAGAATTACAGACAGAGATGAATAATATTGGGAGGGCACAGAGAAGAGAATTACAGACAGAGATGAATAATATTGGGAGGACACAGAGAAGAGAATTACAGACAGAGATGAATAATATTGGGAGGACATGGTCGGAGCTGCGGGGGATAGCACAAGATAGGACCACAGCATGGATTGGTTGAGAAAATATGCACCAATTGGGGGGGGGGGGGGAATCAAGAGCAGAAGAAGTCATGCGCCTAGAATATGTTAACACATAGAAGGACATCTTTGAGCTTTAACCCGCTGTTTTCTATTCACTATGCACATTAGAGTCATTAGACGTAGACAGTCAAAATTATTTTGGCATGTTATGAGAAGAAATGGCTTGGAGAACTTGGTGACAACTGGCAAAATCGAAGGGAAAAGACCAAGGGGAAGACCGAGAAGTAAATACCTGGATGGCTTGGCCACATGGCATGGTCGAGACAGGAACACGGAGCTGATCCACGACTCTGGTGATCGAGTGAGATGGCAGAACATGACCGCCCACGCTTACCGGCATGGCACATGATGGATGGATGGATGCACATTAAAGTATCACATGCAAGTCATAAGGACATTTAACAACAGAGTGTGTAATGGAAAATAAATCACTCTACTAATGCCATAATTACACCCATCAATTCAATCTGAACACTACATAGTGAATGAGGTAAGCACATTAATGTAAACAATGATATTCTGCCTGGCACACACTATCAACATTCCACAATTGTGGCCACCTGCTGTGCTAATATTTGAAGGGGGAGTCAACTTCCGTTTGTTCGTTTAAAAAATGATCTGTCACTCTCCAACCTGCTTCGGTAATATGTGCATAGTAGGAGGTTGATTAGTTTATTAGTTGGATTATTGGTTGGCTGGTTGGTTTGCTGATCAGCTGGCTGGTTGCTTGGCTCATTGGTTGGTTATTGGCTGATCGGTTGGCTGGTTGGTTGGGCTGGTTGGTTGGTAGACTGACTGGTACACTGGTTGGTTAATATGTTGGTTGGTTGTGAATCCACAGAACGACAACAAGTTTGAATTGAAATTGTTAATCCGATAGATCGCTTGAAAGTTCAGGTTGTCTTAATCCTGAACAAGGCATCTGTTAGAGACAAGCTGTTGTATAGAGCTTTCTCCCGGGCCGTTACCAAAGAACATCGCCACGGGCTCTCTGTTGCAGATCCCACCTTCCCCTCTCCAAACCCAGAAACCAACGGACTATGCAAGACAGGCACTGGAACCTCATATCTACGCAGAGACATATTAGCGTGAAGTCAAGTCAAGGTCAGCATAGTACACATGGGCTGATTGGGATTAGACCTATTAATAAAGATGCCTTCAAGGCTTTGAGGTTGTTCATTGTTAACAGACTCCCACCCAGTGCCCAGAGAAAGTTATGGTTGCTTAACCAACAGTTAATTCAACTCTAACGTGTATAACGATTTCTCACATTTTCTGTGTTAATTTAACTGATTCAGTGCCAAACAAAAAAGTAGGTTTGAACCAAACATGGTACACAATAAAATGAACAAGTAGTGTAATATAAATTTCCGCTCCCTGAGCATTGGCATTGTGGAAGATTTAACGAAACGAAACAAATACCACAATGACCCAAGTATAACGGCATATCGTTCTTCTGGTTGGTCACATTTGGCGACATATTATCCTTCGGCAATGAATGAGTTAATCTTAACTGTTACCTTATGAAACACTTTCAATGCACACGTGACTGCACACGTGACTGTACATGTGAGACATGTTCCTTACATCTAGTGAAATGTTGACGCATCCCAGGAAGTCGTCAACGCTGTCGTCATCCTTGGACCTCGCAGACTGGGCCACTTGCTTGAAGAAACGGCCCAGACCTTTCAAGCCTGCGATCTCATTGAGTTTTTTGGCTGCTTCGACTACAGAAATATCATCGTCGTGGTCCCTATCAAGAGAAGACATAAACATCACGATAATAACGTGATCAAGCAAATTGAGGATAATGTCACGTGGCAGCTGGTAACAGGATACGCATCGTGTTGTGTTGTGATAATTGCAAAATCTTGTCTGTGTGGTGTACTTTTGGAAAAGGAATTGGCTTGCACCACAATACGGTGTTTTTGTAAGAGACGTAATGGGGGTTTGAGCGGCATAGAGACAAAACATTTTTGTCCTAGACTAGAAAATGTCGTGTCAATCCACTTGACTCTTACCGGATGAGACGGCCTGTATTTGTGGCTTAAAATTCCACACACGTATGATAGGCTTAATTCTATTCTTTTCGCTAATTCTTTTGTTCATGTGCATCATCATCACCATTATAATCACCATCATAATCACCATCATAATCACAATCACCATCACCATCATGATCACCATCATGATCACCATCACCATCACCACCATCACCATCACCACCATCACCACCATCATCATCATCAGCAGCATCGTCGTCATCATCATCATCATCATCATCATCATCATCATCATCATCATCATCATCATCATCATCATCATCATCATCATCATCATCATCATCATCATCATCATCATCGTCGTCGTCGTCATCATCATCATCATCATCATCATCATAATCATCATCATCATCATCCTCATCCTCATTCTCATCATCATCATTATCATGAACATCATCATCATCATCACCACCACCAACACCACCACAACCATCATATGTCTTGCCAGTGGCGTGGGCTTTTCCACTCTTCCCTTCACTTCTCTCTCTCTCTCTCTCTTTCTCTCTCTCCTGCCCTCTCCGCCACCCTTCCATAGATCACGGTCCTTGGTATTCTGGATCACTTCCTTTAATATTTCACTATGTCACCATCTTAGACATTACAGCATTATTTCTCTCGGTCCGCCAATGTTTATTTCACCACTGATCTTTCCAGTCGTCGCCATGTTTTCCAGTCGTCGCCATGTTTTCCAGTGCCCATTTCTCATAGCCGTGTGTAATGTCTTACTTCTATTAGTCTCTTCCAGTCAATCGTAATTAGTTATTCTGACAGTCTTAGTTATTTGCAACGTTCGTGTCAGAAACCACAGTCCTACAGCGTCAAATCTCTAATTTGTTCGTTCACATTTCAACATTCACTGCCATACAACAAAACAGGTCGAATATAACACTCTAGCACTTTCTTTACAATATTCAATGAATATTACTTATTACAATAAATACCTTTCATCTTCCCAAATTCTCTTATGGCATATTCCACTCTTAACATATCTCCCACAGCTTACATCTGATGTTATAATATCCCACACAATATTTGAATGTATTGTCTATACTTTATTGAAATGTAATCTCACATTTCGATGATATCATTTTATTTGCTATAACTATTGTATTTGCTATCTTGATATTCAAAGACATTTCTTTATTCACACCTATTACAAAAATAGTCTCAACAATAGTTAGTTGCATATACTTTACAGGACGTCGCAGTCAACCCCAGCATTTTATGTTCGTGATCTCCTGGGCAGTTTACGTTCAATAGGTTGCCATTGCTTTATGAATGACCGACATTCATACCATTTCGTTAAAAGCCAACGCAAGACGGTCTGCTGCCAAGTCACTCGCAACTGTATTTCGAACGCGGCATGCGGGATTACGAACTACGCTAGTAACCTCTTCGCCACGGAACCGGCATTATTACAGTAACCAATAGTTATTGCAGATGTGTTGCGCTTTTAGCTGCCACTGCCCTGTCATCTGCATACAGCAGCTATTACCACCACGACATCGTATACTGAGTATATATTTGATATATCATTAGTGTAATTTCGCTAGAGGGGGAGAAAGAGAGCGAGTGACAGAGAGAGAGAGAGAGAGAGAGAGAGAGAGAGAGAGAGAGCGAGAGAGAGAGCGAGAGAGAGATAGAGAGAGAGAGAGAGAGAGAGAGAGAGAGAGGGAGAGAGAGAGAGAGAGAGAGAGAGAGAAGACCCGATGGCAAAACTCATTCTTGCCTTACTCTTGACTTTATCTGCTCATTATCGTTCACCGTAATTCCTATTGCATAATTGATTCCAGTAAATATTGATTCTTGTTCTAATATCTATACCATCAGGTATAATATCCTCCAATTTCATCCCTTTTCACTTACACACCAAGAGGGAAAACTGTCACCAGTGATACGTATACAGATCTTCTCAGGAATCATCTTCAACTTGCAATCAAACACATACGATGTAGACGTCTGAGTAAAAATGTTCTTTTACAACACGACAATGCTCGATCCCATACTGCCTGTGCAACGGTGAAACCATCGAAGATCTCTACTTTCAGTGTCTACGACAACCCCCGTACTCGCTAGTGATTTACATTTGTTTAGACAATTCAAAGAGTAATTGGGAGGAAAGACTGTTCGATCCATTTTTACAGCAGCTGGTGCATGGGTAGTTACACAAGCGACCAAGAGAATATTTTTTTTACAGGAATGCAAGCACTTTATCGGCGCTGGAGAACTTACATTTAACGCAGTGGTGACTACATCTAAAAATTTGGTTCTTTACTTTTTTCTGTGGGCACATTCAAATGCCATCGTAAGAACGGTCTGACATGCCCATACGTTGTTCAGACACCGTCTGGCTGGGTCTTAAGCCTTTGGTGGGGTATTTGTGCATGACCAGACAGATTACATTCCCCCTAGGCACCTTCTCCTTGAAAGATTCTTTTACTTGTACATCACGCAATCTGATATATGTTATCATCTGCAAACGATGTGACATGAAATACACTGGTCAAATTGGCAGACGCCTTGCTGACCGTTTTAGAGAACACCTCAGAGACATTAATCAGGGCGCTGACAAACCTGTCCCCAACCATTTTAATTCCTCCAACCATAATGGAGTCGACGTTGTATGTGTCACTGCATTGAAACCTTGTTTCTCCAACAGCTCCATTAGGCTCAAAATTGAATGCCTATTAATCAAATCTTTGGGATGCGTCCATCCAGCAGGTATCAATACTGTTGTGGACGCCAAATGTTTACACTGTCTATTACGATGCTGTCTCTCCCCCTATATATATATTCATACCTAACTGTCTCCTCACCTCTGTATTTTCATATCAGACTGTTCGCATATTTTTGGCGACCTAAATCATATCTGGCAACATACTATACTTAAACTCTGCAGCCAAAGAGTGCCTTCGCAACTGACAAAGCCGCTTTTTCTGCTCCCGCATGGGAACCGAGTAGTTGTGCTTTTTGTTTTTTGTATTTCGTTGTTTTATCTATCTGTGTTATCCTGTCCTTGACAAAGATTCTGAGAATCGAAACGTCGGCCGTCCTGTATGTCGTATTTTACGCTTTTGTGTGTATTTATTTTATTATTCATTTTACATATTTATTGATTGCTTCTGATTTTGGATTTTCACCTGTATTCCGGTATACGATGGATCTCCTTGTAAGGTATGTGCAACGTGTTTGTGTTTAGTACGTTTCTTCTCGCAGGAGCTAACTTTACCTATTTATTCTCAATTCAGATAAGTCACAAACCGAGCGTGCGAGACGTAGGATGGTGCATGATAGTGGAAATGACTATGTGATCACATGCATCCACTGTGGACGAACATTTACAGTGCGAATTGGCCTTATCAGTCACATTCGCTACAGCCATGGGTTGTAGTTATTATGACTTTATGAAGCACAATGTAACAAACTATCGTCTGTCAAGACCGCAAGGTGCCAATGATGATGGTTATGATGACTCTTCCATGCATTTAATAATAAATTCCTGTTACTAAATGATATTATCTGCTGCAACTACATTGCGTGGATGGGGAATGACTGGGTGAGGGTGTGTGAGTGGCTTAGGGTTGTGTAGGTCGGAGAGGGAGTTGTATGTGTCGGGATGGGATGTGTGAGTGGGTGGAGGATGTGTGTGGGTAGGGGTATTGTGATCGTGAGATGTTTGGTTGGGGGTGGGTGGGTTGGGGTGTGGGTGCGTAGTGGAGGATGTATGCGTGAGTGAGTGTGTGTTGGTGGACGGGTAGGGAATGCGTGTGTGGGTGGGGAGAGGTGTGTGGTGTGTTGGTTGGGGATATTGTGTGGGTGAGGTATGTGTGAGTTTTGTGATGTGTGAGTGGGGGTATGTGGGGTGGATTTGTAAGGGTATCTGTGTGGGTGTGGGTGGGAATATTGTGTGGTATCTGGGTGGGGGATATGTGTGTGGTGTGTAAGTGGAGATGTGTTGGTGAGGGATATGTGTGTGTATGTGTGGTGCGTGGGTTGGGAATATTGCGTGGTAGGGGGTGTATGTGATGTGCGGGTGGGGGATTGGGTTAAGGCATGTGTGGGTGGGTGGAAGTTGTATGTGTGGGTGGTGGGGTGTGTGTGAGTGGTTTGGGGATGTATGGGTGGTTAGGGAGATGTGTGTGGGGGGGGGGGGTAGGGACATGTCAGTTGGTTGGGATGTGTGTGTATGGTTTGGGGATGTGTGAGTGGGTGTGGGTTGGTGGGGGATTGTGTGCGTGGGGAGGGGAATATGTGGTCGATGGAGATGTGGCTGGGGGATGGGTGGTTTGAGGTGTGGGTGGGGAGATGATGTGTGGGTTAGGATGTGGATGGGCGTGGGATGTGTGGGTTAGTGGGGGAATGTTTGTGGGTGGCGAGTGTGTTTTGGTTGGGGGATCAGATGAGGGTAGTGTGTGTGGGTGGGGGATGTGCGCGAGGGGGATGGGTCGGTTGGTGGGGTATGTATGTGTCCCTGGTGTGCGTGTGTGTGGGTAGGTGGGTGTGTGGGTGGGGTGATGTATGGATAAGTGGGAGATGGGCCTCATGACATGTTAATAAGCCTTGTTTATGTTTACAACATTCATTTCACAATGTTTATTTTTCTTCCTATGTAAATGTATAATGCTCTTGATGAATGAAAGACGGAGTGATTGGAATGGGCCGAATGTAAGACGGGCCTGCGCGCCCAATTTGTGACCCTAATAAAGTTGATTTGATTTGATTTGATTTTGATTTGTACTGTTCTAGACAACCTATTAATGGTGGAAGGAGCCGCGCTGGTTAGTAGCTGGTTCGTTTGTCATGGGGGCGGGGGGGGGGGGGGGAGGGCACTGGTCCAAATTCAATCCCCAGAATAGGCAGAATTAATGTTTCGACCAGTATCGCTCCGTGGGTAGACTCGGGTTCTGGGTATTTTCACAAATTTTTGGGAATTGTCTGCGAAAGAAATGCGATGAGGAAAGGAGCAGGCTACCTCACCTCATACGTCGTGTTCTGGAATATGTGAAGACTTAATACTTCACACTCCAACCGCAGTATCTGCTATGGGGATACCACATCTCATCTCTCATCTCATCATGTTCCTCTTGTACCTTGCGGTGTTGAGGTGAATTGTAAACAGTGGGAGAGTGCCCGCTAATGGGCTTCATATATCGATATTCCCATGGACTATGTTATTCCCTGCGTCCATCGTTTACGTGGTCGGCCTCTTCCTCTGCTTCAATCTAGTCTGTACATCACTGCTTGTTGTGGTATACTGTTAGTTGGTTACCTACTTGCACGACCAAACCATTTGACTTGCTGCCTTCTAATAAAATCTAGAGCAGATACAACCCCCACTTTAGTCCTGATTTCTTCATTTCTGATCTTATCTCTTCTTGATACACTGAGTAGTCTACTCAGGAATCTCATTTCTGTTGTTTGGATTTTTCTTTTCTCTTTTTCTGTCATTGTTCAAGTTTGGCACTGGTAACATAGAGTTGTAGGAAGATTGTGTTGTACAGTGCTTTCTTAGTAGTTATTGATACATGTTTGTTCTTTAGTATTGGTGCCATTTGTCCATTGAATTGGTTTGCCTTATGGCATTTATTTTCAATACCTTCTTCTGATTTGCCATTTGATGATATTATAATTCCTAGGTACTTGAAACTCTTTACTTGTTTTAAGAGATGTTCTTTATGTGAATTATTGTTGTTTATTCTTCTTTAGTTATAGTCATCACTACCCATACCTTAGTAATGGTGGCCCTTGTTGTTCATATTCTGAATTCCTCAATAGTAGTACCAAAAGCTATAATACACCTTGAGGGGCATTGTGA
The DNA here is from genome assembly GCA_014155875.1 of Cepaea nemoralis. Taxonomy (NCBI): domain Eukaryota; kingdom Metazoa; phylum Mollusca; class Gastropoda; order Stylommatophora; family Helicidae; genus Cepaea; species Cepaea nemoralis. The sequence goes on along the minus strand of JACEFZ010014782.1, from coordinate 124,093 downwards.
CTACGGTGTTAGCCGCATAATTGCATAGGCCAAATGGTACTAGAGGGCTAGTATTATCATTATCATAACGTCCGTATTTACTTCCCAAGACAATTTCAGGTAGCCATTTTAGGATGGGTCGACCAGGGAGCCTAAGTAAATTTAAGAAATCCGAATTGATGTGAACTGGAACGGAGCACGGAGCCGGTAGTGTGTGTTGTTTGTCCATCAAGAATGATGATGACCATTCATTTCATCCAATGGGGTTGAAAGTATGGAGCCGTGAGCTCTAAGATGGCTGATAAGGCCTTTTTTGGCTCGAAATGTTCTTTGACAATGTGGACAAAGAGTGCTTGACGTTTCTGGAGGAGGATTTCCTGCAGTGGTTTTTCTGTCCTGCCTTTTCTTCACAGCTCTTGCAGTCCTGGTTGCCTCACATATGATTGCACTCTTGCGTAATGATGCACGCCACGAATTTCGGTCTCTGGCTGCAGCCTCCCAGGTGTCATGATGAATTCCAAAAGCATTCAGTGAGATTTTCAGTGTCTTTAAAGCGTTTTCTCTGGCCGCCTTGGGAGCGTTTACCACAACGCAGTTCGCCGTAAAAAAATTCGTTTAGGGAGCCTGTGATCTGGCATGCGAGTCAAGTGACCAGCCCAGCGAATCTGATTCTTCATTAGTAGAGTGTTGATACTGGGGATGGACGCTCTTTCTAGGACTTCAGTCTCTGGGATCTTGTCTTGCCATTTAATCTTCAGTAGCTTGCCAAGGCAGACTGTGCGGAAGTGGTTTAATTTCCTAGCGTGTCGCTGATAAACAGTCCAGGTTTCACAAGCATATAGCAGTGTGGATAATACAACTGCATTGTAGACTTTTAGCTTTGATTGCAGGCTTATTCCAGTTCTGTCCCGTACATTCTTGCACAGTCTGCCAAAGGCCGTGCTGGCCTTGGAGATTCTTGCATTTACTTCGTCATCAATTGTGGCAGCTTGTGACACGGTGCTGCCAAGATAGGTGAATTTGTCCACAACACTTAGTCTATGATCATTCACTTTGATATTCGGCACAGTGTGATTATTCCCTGGAGCTGGCTGGTACATAACTACAGTCTTTTCCAAGTTGATATTGAGCCCAAAGTTGGCACAGGCATGTGAGAAAGCTGAAACATTGTGTTGCATGTCTACCTCTGAGTTGGCATATTGAGCGCAATCATCAGCAAACAGGAGCTCTCTGACGGTGTCGCTGTTAATTTTTGTTTCCGAATTGATCCGAATTGATGTGAACTGGAACATAAGACTACCGAGCCGGTAGACAAGTGAGCTAGCCACTGGGCCACCTATCTTGGCTCCCTTCATATTTCCGGCAGAATTAAGTGGCACCGTGCTCATCACAGAGCCCGTAATCGAGTTCTTCTGTAATAAACTATGTTTCTTGTTCCTGACTAACAGCTGCGTATACTCACAGAGTGAAAGATTTAACCACAGCAGATATAACAAACCAATGAGCAAGTCCTACAAGAAGCAAATGAAAATCGTACACTGATTGAAGAAATTCAACGCAGACATTCCACATTTTTTGGCACGTTATAAGAAGTAAACTAGAGAACTTGATTACAACTGACAAAATTGAGGGGGAAAGAACAAAGGGAAGGCAGAGAAGTAAATATCTGGATGGCTTGACCATATGGCATGGCGGAGGCAATAACACAGAGCTAATCCACGACTCTGGTGATCGTGTGAGATGTGAAAATGTCCACCCACGCTTATCGGCATGGTACACGATGATAATGATAACAAACAAACCAGCGTCACATCTTACAGGCTGGGAATCCTATTGTTAGAAGCATCATTGAAGTCTGAATGAAAAGCTGCAAGAATACGACACGGGTGTTCAGAAAGAGGTCCAGGAATACATGAATATACGCCCACATTACCCGTGCATGCCAACAGAAAAGGCCAGCTGGAATTACATGTTTCAGATCTTGGCGTGGGACGATGCAAACAGCATTGATTAGAAACCACAAAATACCTGGGCTTAGCGACACCTGGTCGATACTGTCAGTCTGTCAGTTTCACATTGAAATGTTACCAGGCTAAGACAGCATTGATTAGTTCATTCCACACCCACCCAGCACTGAATTTGGGTATGTGATTGTCTTTGGTAACTTTTGATAATTAAAAATTAATCATTCAATTTATATGTGGTATACCTATAATGAAATGATCAATGCTTTAGAATAATGTGGAATATACAAGATCACTTAACACAGTATATGATACTAGAGCTATACTTCTTGAAATATGTAATTATATATATAAATGTGCGTGTCCTTCACAGGACGTAGCAGTCAACCCCAGCATTTTCGCTGTTCGTGATTCCTGGGCAAATTTTACGTTCAGTAGTTTGCCATTGCTTTTCTGAACGACCGGCTCCTATACCTTTGATTTATTTGGTTGTTTCGGGCCTTTTTCGAAAAACCAAGCACCGCTGTGTTTCGAACCCGGGTATACGGCCTCACAAACCGCGTTTGCAAGCCCTTAGCCACAGAGAACGGTATATATATATATATATATATATATATATATATATATATATATATATATATATATATATATATATATATATATATATATATATATATATATATTGCACCCCGAAAAAATCAGGAGCCTTGAAATGTGATTAACATTAAACAGCATAATGAGCCCCATCACGAAGCTTTTGCTAAGAATCATCATTCAAAGAGAAGTAACGGTTGCAGCGGGATGTAACAAAAGGAAATACAAACAGTTAGGTATGTGTAACTCCTGAGAGAACTCCACCACCACAAACGTAAATCACAGGGGGGAAATCCCCCCCCCCAATAATAATAATAATAATAATAATAATAATAATAATAATAATAATAATAACATAAAAAATAAGTATATTACAACACAACGAATCGACGTTTCGATTATATCTTCCTCCGGAACAACATAATTAGATTTAAAGAAAAACATGAAATTATAAAATTTTATAACATTAAAACGCAAACAGAAAAAGTCTTGACATGACATGCAGCTAAGCCATTACACATTCTACGTTGTTAGGAAGGCGGCTCAGAAGTTCACTTGTGAAAGTTGCCACATAAGACAATGTGGAGCCAAAGGTGTGCAAACAGTTAGATATGGATATACAGAGGGAGATCAGCTGTTATACAGTGGCATCTATTGATTCCATCTGGATGGATTCATCACAAAGAGTTGATTAAATGGCTTTAAATTTATTTTAAGCCTAATTAAGCTAATAGATAAGTATGGCTTCAATACCACACGTGATCCATACATCGCCGACTCCATTGTGATCAGAAGAATTGAGTTAGGTTTGTCAGTTTTAAATAATATTCCCAAGGTGTTCTCTAAAGCAGTCGGCTATCAATCTTGTTCACAGTCGCGTCCCTACAGTTACTTTATCTGTGGGCACATCTAAATGTCACCAGAAGACATGCTTGATATGCCCACACATTATTTAGACACAGGCGATTATATTCCCCTTGAGCACCTTTTCCTTGAAAAACATTGACATGCGTATCCCGCAATATAATATATGTTATTATTTGCAAACGATGTGACATGAAATTTATTGGACAGACCGGGAGACGCCTAGCTTTTGTATGGATGTGAGACGTGGACAATGAGCAGATAAAACAATATCTAATGGCAGTGGAAATGTGGTTTCTGAGGAAAATGCAAAGAACACAACGGACAGACAGAAAAACCAGTGAGCAAGGCCTATAAAAAGCAAATAAAAACCTAACTGATTACATAAATTAGACGCAGACAGTAAAAAATGTTTGGACACATTATGAGAAGAAATAAACAAGAGAAACTGGTGCCAGCTGGCAGTAATGAGGAAAAAAGAACAAGGGAAGGCAGAGAAGTAAATATTTGAATGGCTTCGCCACATTTCATGGTGAAGGCAAGAGCACGGAGCTGATCAACGACTCTGATGTTCGTGTGAGATGGCGAAGCAAGACGGCCCACGCTTATTGATGATGATGGTATCCATGATCGCCGAGGACATAGTAAGCAGAGATGTACTGGGTGCCGCACCGGTTACATTTAAACTCACCAAAACCATAAGGACAGAACAAGTAAAATTTGTGGGCCATGAAAGGCCTCGCAGATCCGCATTGGGACTGATGTTTAAAACTAACCAAGAATCATATGTTTTCATTATTATCATCATTCTCTACTTTTGCTATCAAGCGTGAGGAGGACTTTGATGTCCTCTTGCTCTCGTAGCAAATCTTCTTTGATGTAGGGCCATTGCATGTAGTTGATTGTATTGCATTCTACACCATTTGATCATCTGCCTTTCAATATTTGTGGCACAAGGTATTGATTCAACTATCTGTCTGGTAACATCATTTCTTGTTCGGTTTCGGATAATTAAGTTGGTAAATTATACCCTTTCGTAAACACAACGTAGTTCACGCAATGAATTTAGCTCAGGATGGAAAATAACCCCTCCCTACCCGTGGCAGCAAACTGGAAGCAGAAGCTACTGTCCATCCATCCATCCATCATGTGCCATGCAGGTAAGCGTGGGCGGTCATGTTCTGCCATCTCACTCGATCACCAGAGTCGTGGATCAGTTCCGTGTTTCTGTCTCGACCATGCCACAAGGCCAAGCCATCCAGATACTTGTTTCTAGGTCTTCCCCTTGGTCTGTTTCCCTCGATCTTACCAGTTGTCACCAAGTTCTCCAAATCATTTCTTCTCATAACATGTCCAAAAAATTGTGACTGTCTACGTCTAATGTCTCTGATCAGTTTACGATCTTCATTTGTTTCTTGAAGGACTTGTTCATTGGTCTTTCTGGCTGTCCATGGTATTCTTTGCATTTTCCTCAGAAACCACATTTCTACAGCCATCAGATGTTTTTCAGCCTGGCTGCTCATTGTCCAAGCTTCACATCCATATAAAAGTACAGGTTCTATGTAGCACCTCAACACTCTTTTTCTCGTTTCAATTGACATCTTTTTATTGGTCAGTATGTTTTTCATCTTGCTAAAGGCTACTTTTGCCATGGCGATTCTTGTTCTAATCTCTTCCAGGCATCTCCCATCAGATGTTATCACTGTTCCGAGATAATTGTACCTATTCACTTGTTGAAGAATATTCCCATTTACTTGTATATTACACTGTGGTATTTCGTTCTTCCTAGTGACGACCATAATCTGTGTCTTTTTACAATTTAATTCTAACCCTTGTTGTTCACTGTGTGTAACAACCGCATCTACTAAATTTTGCAGGTCCTGTTCATTGTCTGCAATTAATACTGTATCATCTGCATATCTAATGTTATTGATGCATCGTCCCCCAATGTTGATTCCTTCCATATCTTCAATATTTCTGAAAATATTTTCACTGTACAGGGAAAACAGATCTGGAGACATTACACATCCCTGTCTCACACCTCTCTTAATAGGCTGATATTGGCTTACTTCATTATCAACTCTTATGGCAGCTTGTTGTTTCCAATATATGTTTTTTACAAGTCTAAGGTCTTTCCCATCAATTTGTAGATCTTCAAGCATCCTTATCATGTTGACATGTCTCACTTTATCAAAAGCCTTTGTGTAGTCAATAAAGCAAAGGTGTAGATCTTTGTTTACTTCTATAGAACGTTCGATTACGGTTCTCAGTATATACACAGCATTTACTGTACCCTTGCCTTCTACAAACCCACATTGTTCTTCTCCTATTTCAGGTTGTATTTTCCTCCTCACTCTTTGCATGATAATTCGTAGCAAAATCTTCGTGATGTGACTCATTATACTAATTGTTCGATGTTGATCACATTCCAAGGCTCCTGATTTCTTTGGGATTGCAATAAATACAGAATTACATAACTCCTGAGGTATATTTCCAGTATCATATATTGTATTAAGCAGACTGGTAACTTTATCTATTCCATATTCTTCTAAAGCATTAATCATTTCTGTTGTGACGCTGTCTGGACCGGGGGTCTTGCCAGATTTCATATGATTAAGAGCATTCTGAACCTCCATCTTCAAAATTGTTGGCCCTTCATTATTATTCTGAACATCATACTGTTCGTCTCTGTTATCGTCATAAAGGTTTTTCACGTAATCTGACCATACATGTAAAATCTGTTCTTTTTCTATTATGACTCTTCCATCTTTTGTCTTTAGGCAGCCTGCTGATGTACGTGTTCTTTGATTGGTAAGCTCCTGAATTCTTTTGTGCATTAGTTTCGCATTTTTTACTGTTTTTACGTTTTTCAATTTCTCTGCAATTTTTCTCAAGCCATGTTTCTTTTGCCTCCTTACATAAGGTTCTGACTTTTCTGTGAATTTCTTCATATTTGGCAGGATTATATTTGTTCTGTCTTCTTGTTTCCATTAGTTGCAAAATTTCTTCAGTCATCCATGTCTTACGGCCCACTTTCTTTACTTTTGGAATAGTTTTTTCTGCTGCAAAACTGATTGAATTCTTCAGCATTTCCCATTGATCATCTACATCTTGAAATAGGATCTCTAGATTAGACAATAAATCAAATTTGTTCTTTACTTCTATGTTAAAATTATCTTGTATTTCTTTGTCAGTTTTCAATTTGCACAAGTCATATTTAGGGTTTCCTGCTGTATACTTGACTTTCTTTAACTTAACCCTCAATGTGCCAGTAATTAATCTGTGATCACTTAACAGTCTGCATTTGGAACTGTTTTTACAACTGTTAACGCATTTCGAAACCTTTTGCTAATCAGGATGTAATCTATCTGGTTTTTAATCCTGCTGTCTGGACTCCTCCATGTCCATAATCTTCTAGGATGTTGTTTAAACCAGGTGTTTCCTACCACCATTTCTTGTTCTTTTGCCCATTCTACAAGTCTGTAACCTCTTTCATTTCTCTCTCCCAAACCATGGTTGCCTACACTGCATCCATCGCTTTGCTTTCCTATTTTTGCGTTGAAATCACCCATTATATTTATTTCTGATTTTTTACAGTTCTTCAAAGCAGATTCAATGTCATTATAAAATTCATCTATGCTTTCTTCACTGCTTTCACTTGTTGGGGCATATACTTGAATGACTTGAGCTACTGTCCATTTGGGTATAAATAACATAATTCTTTTTTGTGTGCCAGGTCTAAAGAAGACATCGAGGATGACTCTCCAACCTACTCTGGCAGTTGATATGTTGATGAAGTTGATGTTGCTTATATTATTATTTGTTTCCCAGCTGTTTGGGTTCCCCATATACATCCTTCCCTGTCTTCTTCTGCGTCACTTGCCGAGTGTTTCCCCACATAAGGCTAATTTATCGATTTCATTGCTTCTATTAATAGCAAATACTTGGTTCTCGTTGAATAATCATATTGTCAACAATCCAACACCAACTGTAATGCTGTGTTCAGAGACGGTGGAAAGAACGCAGGCAATGAATTACCTGGGGATACGGTTTGATCGAAGCCTTGCTTATAATGTGCACATAGACCAGGTGATAACAAAGGCCAAGCGGGGTTTGGCAGCGATGCGGGTGATGGCGGCAGAAAACTGTGAGCAGCGCCATCTATGTCTTCTGTACGAGGGGCTGGTCATGTCTGTTTTGGCCATAAGCAGATAGAAAGGATGGAAAGGATACAGAATGAAGCTATGCGCATTATTCTTGGATGTACAAGAGATACAGCATGCAGGGCGATGCGCTACCTTCTTGATTTTCCAACCATTGAAGAGAGAATACAAGTTTGCAGGGCACGCGCCCAACTCAGAATTAACGCAAACACACAACATCCACTGCATAGTGAAATTAGGAAGGTGAAGGGCAGCAGGTTAAAAAGAGGACGGTCGTGGATGGGTCAAGCCGAAGACATTCTTCAACAGGTGTGTTCACTTGAGGACTTAGAACCTGGCGAGGAGTAGGTGCAAGTGCCAACAGACTTCTGCACATCCTTTTCAGTTTGCATCCAACTAGATAGAAAATGCAGACAAGAAAATCCGGCTCCTGTTGAGGCTGAAGTACAAGCGTTGATTTTCGAGAATTCGCTAGACGGTGACGCGGTAGTCTACACAGATGGGTCGGTCGTCCGACATGTAAGAAGCTCATGGGCCTTTACAGCTCGGGCCGGAGGGAGAATTGTGAAGGAGGACTCTGGTGCTTTCACTGAAACCACAAGTAGCCTGACCATGGAAGTCATGGCAGTAAGTAAAGCAATAACATGGCTCGAGACACAGACATTCACTAGGGCTTGTTTCCTTAGCGACTCAATGAACATGATCAAGAGGATAGAGGAGGGGTCGATCCGAAGAGAATGGTTGCTGCCTCTGAAGCGGTCTCGGCTGGCAAAGATTAGTTTCATCTTCGTGCCAGGGCATGCGGGAGTACAAGGAAATGAGCGGGCTGACAAGCTCGCAGGTGAGGCTATTGTGGAGGGCGGACGCGCCATGGACCAGGCTGACATTCTGAATGCTCTACGAGAAGTGAGACTTTTGCGAGAACCAAGGGATGACTGTGAATCTACAACAATGGCCAGACTGCGAGAGCAGCAAATTAAAAGAGGGGTGGCCAAACAAGAACACTATGCAGGAAGCCAAAGAAGATTGATAAACCAACTAACTAACTAACTAACTAACTAACTAACTAACTAACGAACTAACTAACGAACGAACGAACGAACGAACGAACGAACTAACTAACTAACTAACTAACTAACTAACTAACTAACTAACTAACTAACTAACTATCTAACTAACTAACTAACTAACTAACTGACTAACTAACTGACTAACTAACTAACTAACTAACTTACTTACTAACTAACTAACTAACTAACTAACTAACTAACTAACTACTAACTAACTAACTAACTAACTAACTAACTAACTAACTAACTGACTGACTGACTGACTGACTAACTAACTAACTAACTAACTAACTAACTAACTAACTAACTAACTACTAACTAACTAACTAACTAACTAACTAACTAACTAACTAACTGACTAACTAACTAACTAACTTACTAACTAACTAACTAACTAACTAACTAACTAACTAATAACTAACTAACTAACTAACTAACTAACTATTAATAGCAAATAAAGGTCCCTTTATACGTCTGAAGGCACATAGGACATATGGTGCTAGAGCCATATTTGTATGGACAAATGGACACTGGGTCCGTGTTGGGTTCAGTACCACGTCGGCCACCTTTACTTTCCAAGACATTTCATAGCACCCATTTAGACAGGGTCGACCTGGGATCCCGGTCAGTTTCAAAACTCCGCCTCGATGTGGTTTCTTAACTTAGACAGGTGTGTAATTGTCTTCCTCATGGCAGTTATCATTATCAACTGGGTACAGAGGGAAATGGGGCTGCCGAGGTAGCGCAATGGGTAGCACCATTGTCTGCTGGTCCTCTTGTTATGTTTTTAAGGTCGACCCAGCCTAAAGTGGGTTCTGGGAAGTATAAGTGGTTCCGTCGCCCTGCTACTGAGTTGAGTTCGTGGCGCGACACTGTCAGCTGTGCATTTCATTTGGAATATTTTACATCTGTCCGCGGTTGTTGTAGCTTGAACTGCATGTTCGGAACGATGGCGTTCGGCTTATCGCTTGGAATTGACTGGATTGCCTTTTCAGTTCACGAATGCATTTTTCTCGGAGACTCCTGGGGGCCGTCGCTGGAGCTACGGTTTCGTGCTTTGTGTGATACTTTCAGCGGGCCGCCCTGCCGAATGGGACTGAGCCATATGGGATCAATCCCGGGGCAATGAAGTCAACCCTCTCGGCTTTTAATGCAGTAATATGCGGCTGCTGGTTTTCTGGTTACACCGCTTCCATCAACGGTGAACTGTATTTTCTGTGGAGGACTTTTGTGTTGGCATTCTGACGGCCGCATTATGCACAGTGCACCTGTGCGGGCTGTTGGATTGCCGAGACTCCTGTCTATTCCACTTTTCACCTAGGGTAGTGAGGAGCATTTCGTGTGATATTCACTGGCACAGAAACGGAGCATAATGGGAACGACTCATTGCCGTGAAGTTGGAACCGCGACTAACTAACTAAGTTAGTGCTTCCACATTGACGTGGATAGGCCTTAGGTTCATACCAGAATACACCTCAGGTCCTGTACAACATCACACTGATGTTGGACAACAGGATGCCTTCATCCGACATACAGGACTTTGCGTTGGAGCTCAAGCCAACGAACACAAGCAAGCAAGCAAGCAATACCAGAATACGATCAGCGTTGCCAGTAGTGGGTTGTGCTCAATACTTAAATCTCAAATCCCGAAAAAACCAAATAAATCAGTAAGTATAAATCGTTCCCCATCCGTCGAGCACCGATTGGTATTTAAAATATGCGACCAACACTATATACCCAATATATAGCCTGAACAGCCTGAAAAGAGGGTCATTTTCTGTGACTTACAGGGAATACCATGCAAACAATGGAAAATAATGCACACAATCACATTAGAAAAGATAAAAAATGGAACGCATCTCTATTTTGTGTGTGTGTATGTGTGTGTGTGTGTGTGTGTGTGTGTGTGTGCATATACTGTTTACAGGACATCGCTGTCAACACCCGCATTTTACTGCTGATGCTGATGTCTTGGCAAGTTTACGTTCAGTAGTTTGCCATTGCTTTCTGAACGACCGACTCCCATACCAAGACGTTAAAACCCAGCGAGACTAGGTCTGCTTCCAAATCGGTCGCATCTATATTTCGAATTCGAGTAAGCGGGCTCACGAATCGCGTCCGTAAGCCCTTAGCCACGAAGAACCCATCTCTATTTACAAGAATCAAATACAAATTTGAACAAAAATGGAAATGAGGCCAGGCAAAATCACAAGAAAAGAGGAGTAGCAGAGACACACATACACACAGACGAACGTGCGAGCGAGCTAGGAGGAACGAGATAGATAGATAGATAGATAGATAGAGAGAGAGAGAGAGAGAGAGAGAGAGAGAGAGAGAGAGAGAGAGAGAGAAAGAGAGGATCAATAATGACCCAGACCCTATTAACACGCCCACACAAAATGCCAGAGAACGTTCGGTATGATCTGTCACGAGCCTACATTGAGCATAAATTGAACAGAAATGGCAATTTGCGTGAATTCTTCCAGTCGTAGGAACGGGCAGACAAATGTACAAGGCATGGCAGGTGTTTTCCTAAAGATTCACTTGAACAGACAATTGTCACGATAGCCGGTCTTGTCTCTGCCCCCCCCCCCCCCCCCACCCGGTGTTGTGAATTCCTCTGTGGAAACGATCCCTAATTTGCCTAACATTTACTACAAGTGAGAGTTCTTGGACAAAACAGAAGTCATGGTCAATACAAAGACAAATGTATTCTCAAATGCAACATTATTGTGAATGGAGCCAAGTCAGTGTATTTAACTATTTGGGTACTTAATAACAGCAGATGGAAGATGTATTTTTTTTACATGTCCTATTTACAGGACATTGCAATCAACACCAGCATTTTGTAGCTGCTGTTGATGTCTTGGCAAGTTTTACTTTCAGTAGTTTGCCATTGCTTTCTAAACGACCGACTCACATACCTTTCCGTAAGAAATAAATGCGACGCGATCTGCTGCCGAATTTCGCGCAGCTGTGTTTCTTACGTGGGTATACGGGATTACGAACAGCGTCCATTACACCTTCGCTAGGGAGACCGGCGGAAGATGATTAAAGAAGTTAAATGCAGAGTAGCACAAAGAAAGGCAGGATTTGACAAGATGAAGTATATTCTCTGCAATACATCTTTGTCAAGCGAGCTGAGAAGAGAAGATCTTAAGTGCTATGTCGAGCCAATCCTGATATACGACAACGAAATAATGGCAATTCGCAGACAAGTGAGGATTTATGTGGAAACTGGAGATGTGATATTATAGGAGAATGATGAGAACACCATGGATAAACAGAAAGAGTAGTGAAGATATCTTGAAAGACATTAACTCATAAAGAGAAGTGGTTATTCGCATCAGGAGATGACAATCACTCTCTGGTCACATCATGAGAAGTGGGAAATCTGGATGGAAAGGGACTCACTGGAAGACAAACAGTGGCCATGACAGACATCATGACGTGGAGGAACTTCCCTATCAGAAATGACTGGCACTACGGAGGACAGAAGGTTGTGAAAGACATGATCACCGACGCCACACGACATGGATTATAGAGTGTTCATAGAGTGTTCATAGCTGTATTTCTGTCAAAGTGCTGAATATTTCACTTTTTTGTACTTTATCTCGCTTTGAACTCAAGCGTAATCCATACACAAGCTACTACTTCTAGCACTCTACACTAACTTTTGCGTGTAGATTAGCTTTCCATATTACTTACTAGTTTCCCTCGCAATCGGGCGAACCCACTCCGAGATCTAAGGTACTTGTAATTTACGTCGCCGAGTGAAGGACGAGAAGTCAACATTTTAGTCAAACTGACAGGTGTAGAACCCACTACCTTGCCATCAGCACGGACGGATTGACTGCTATTGGGCTTGCGTTGATATGCGTTGTCTACGTGGTTTAGGGGTTCCAAGTGTGTATGTATTGATCTCACATGTATAAAACCGACACTGGGGTGAAGCCGTATTTTCTATTTTCAAGTCAAATATCAACTTATACAGAGACAACCCCTGGGCTGAACTTTAACAAACCATGACTGCAATGTTTGTTTATTCTAACTTTAATTGACGCCCACTTTGGAAAAAACACGCTTATATTTGCACTATCATTAAAATACAATACCGCAGAGAGATGTCAGCTCTGAGTTATCATAATCGTCACAAATTGCTTGTTACACACTATTATCCTGCCATAATCCTGTAAATGTATTTTATTATTTGTATTGTCTGATACTATTAGAGTCGAAACATTATTAGAATAAAGTAGACACCGAAGGTGGGATATCCTGACATTTCACGAGATCTGAACATCGAAGAAAGATGGTGCATAAGCAGTATCATAACTCGGCAACTGAAATACTTTGGCCATATTAAACGTCTCATTGGTTTGGAAAGAACAGTGAAGGAAGGCGTGGCTAGTAGAAGAAGTGACGTGGGTTGACCTGCACGAAGAGGGTAACAAAGACACTAAAACCAACCTGGGCGTGAAGATTCACAACTGACAACAAGATGAAGAATATTTTCCACTTTACACTTTTTGCAATGGACTGCTACGTTAAGATGGCAGTTAGTGTTCTGAGATAACTTCTTCTTGCCCGGTGTTCTGTCAAGATTGATGACTGGCGATCAATTGTTATCAATTATTTCTCCACTTGCACTTGACGTGGGCAATTAAAAATATCAACAAAATAAACGTTTTTCGCACGCAAACTGCTCCCACTGATAAAGCTAGGGAACTATAGAGTGCGCTGGGTCGATGAGCACAGAATCATCATCGCTGTTATCTAGTGCAGTTGATGGGGAAAACGTGGTTCTGAGGTTAACATGCCCGCCTGTTTCATCATGTACATGATTCGTGTCCAGTAAGGGCATGTGAATTTCTCCCAAGAGAAATTAGTATCTGATGATATTACACGTGCTCTGACCTCTTGGACAGTGAGACTGACTACCTAGTCTTATTGGATATGGGTGCAAATTGTGCGTGTTTAAGCAGCCGGAAATTGCAAAAGAGTAGGCTTTAAGGCCACAGCCCTGGCAACATTCTTAGAGAAAAAACCTACGCACGGGTAGACACAGCCTGTGACTTGGACGGAATCAGTCTAGAAATGCAAACCGTCCGCACATGCCTGCTTTAGTCGGACACGGACACAATGACCTTTGAAGTTAATATGTTTGAAGTCAGTGTGTTTGAAGTCAGTATGTTTGAGGTCAGTATGTTTGAAGTCAGTATGTTTGAAGTCAGTATGTTTGAGGTCAGTATGTTTGAAGTCAGTATGTTTGAAGTCAGTATGTTTGAAGTCAGTATGTTTGAGGTCAGTGTGTTTGAGGTCAGTATGTTTGAGGTCAGTATGTTTGAAGTCAGTGTGTTTGAAGTCAGTATGTTTGAGGTCAGTATGTTTGAAGTCAGTATGTTTGAAGTCAGTATGTTTGAGGTCAGTGTGTTTGAAGTCAATATGTTTGAAGTCAGTATGTTTGAGGTCAGCGTGTTTGAAGTCAGTGTGTTTGAAGTCAGTGTGTTTGAAGTCAGTGTGTTTGAAGTCAGTGTGTTTGAAGTCAGTGTGTTTGAGGTCAGTGTGTTTGAAGTCAGTGTGTTTGAAGTCAGTGTGTTTGAGGTCAGTGTGTTTGAAGTCAGTGTGTTTGAAGTCAGTGTGTTTGAAGTCAGTGTGTTTGAAGTCAGTGTGTTTGAAGTCAGTGTGTTTGAAGTCAGTGTGTTTGAAGTCAGTGTGTTTGAGATCAGTGTGTTTGAAGTCAGTGTGTTTGAAGTCAGTGTGTTTGAAGTCAGTGTGTTTGAAGTCAGTGTGTTTGAGGTCAGTGTGTTTGAAGTCAGTGTGTTTGAAGTCAGTGTGTTTGAAGTCAGTATGTTTGAAGTCAGTGTGTTTGAAGTCAGTGTGTTTGAGGTCAGTGTGTTTGAAGTCAGTGTGTTTGAAGTCAGTGTGTTTGAAGTCAGTGTGTTTGAGGTCAGTGTGTTTGAGGTCAGTGTGTTTGAAGTCAGTGTGTTTGAGGTCAGTGTATTTGAGGTCAGTGTGTTTGAAGTCAGTATGTTTGAAGTCAGTGTGTTTGAAGTCAGTGTGTTTGAAGTCAATATGTTTGAAGTCAGTATGTTTGAGGTCAGTGTGTTTGAAGTCAGTGTGTTTGAGGTCAATATGTTTGAAGTCAGTATGTTTGAGTTCAGCGTGTTTGAAGTCAGTGTGTTTGAAGTCAGTGTGTTTGAAGTCAGTGTGTTTGAGGTCAATATGTTTGAGGTCAGTGTGTTTGAGGTCAGTGTGTTTGAAGTCAGTGTGTTTGAGGTCAGTGTGTTTGAGGTCAGTGTGTTTGAAGTCAGTGTGTTTGAAGTCAGTGTGTTTGAAGTCAGTGTGTTTGAAGTCAGTGTGTTTGAGGTCAGTGTGTTTGAAGTCAGTGTGTTTGAAGTCAGTGTGTTTGAAGTCAGTGTGTTTGAAGTCAGTGTGTTTGAAGTCAGTGTGTTTGAAGTCAGTGTGTTTGAAGTCAGTGTGTTTGAAGTCAGTGTGTTTGAAGTCAGTGTGTTTGAAGTCAGTGTGTTTGAGGTCAGTGTGTTTGAGGTCAGTGTGTTTGAAGTCAGTGTGTTTGAGGTCAGTGTGTTTGACGTCAGTGTGTTTGAAGTCAGTGTGTTTGAGGTCAGTGTGTTTGAGGTCAATATGTTTGAAGTCAGTATGTTTGAGGTCAGTGTGTTTGAGGTCAGTGTGTTTGAGGTCAATATGTTTGAGGTCAGTGTGTTTGAGGTCAGTGTGTTTGAAGTCAGTGTGTTTGAGGTCAGTGTGTTTGAGGTCAGTGTGTTTGAAGTCAGTGTGTTTGAGGTCAGTGTGTTTGAGGTCAGTGTGTTTGAGGTCAGTGTGTTTGAGGTCAGTGTGTTTGAGGTCAGTGTGTTTGAGGTCAGTGTGTTTGAAGTCAGTGTGTTTGAAGTCAGTGTGGTGTTGAGGTCAGTGTGTTTTGAGGTCAGTGTGTTTGAAGTCAGTGTGTTTGAGGTCAGTGTGTTTGAGGTCAGTGTGTTTGAGGTCAGTGTGTTTGAGGTCAGTGTGTTTGAGGTCAGTGTGTTTGAAGGTCAGTGTGTTTGAGGTCAGTGTGTTTGAGGTCAGTGTGGTTTGAAGTCAGTGTGTTTGAAGGTCAGTGTGTTTGAAGTCAGTGTGTTTGAGGTCAGTGTGTTTGAGGTCAGTGTGTTTGAAGTCAGTGTGTTTGAAGTCAGTGTGTTTGAAGTCAGTGTGTTTGAAGTCAGTGTGTTTGAAGTCAGTGTGTTTGAAGTCAGAGTGTTTGAGGTCAGTGTGTTTGAAGTCAGTGTGTTTGAAGTCAGTGTGTTTGAAGTCAGTGTGTTTGAAGTCAGTGTGTTTGAAGTCAGTGTGTTTGAAGTCAGTGTGTTTGAAGTCAGTGTGTTTGAAGTCAGTGTGTTTGAAGTCAGTGTGTTTGAAGTTAGTGTGTTTGAAGTCAGTGTGTTTGAAGTCAGTGTGTTTGAAGTCAGTGTGTTTGAGGTCAGTGTGTTTGAAGTCAGTGTGTTTGAGGTCAGTGTGTTTGAAGTCAGTGTGTTTGAGGTCAGTGTGTTTGAAGTCAGTGTGTTTGAAGTCAGTGTGTTTGAAGTCAGTGTATTTGAAGGAAGTGTGTTTGAAGTCAGTGTGTTTGAGGTCAGTGTGTTTGAAGTCAGTGTGTTTGAGGTCAGTGTGTTTGAAGTCAGTGTGTTTGAGGTCATTGTGTTTGAAGTCAGTGTGTTTGAAGTCAGTGTGTTTGAAGTCAGTGTATTTGAAGGCAGTGTGGTTAAAGGCAGTGTGGTTAAAGTTAGTGTGGTTAAAGTCAGTGTGTTTGAAGTCAGTGTGTTTGAGGTCAGTATGTTTGACGCGCTCACATCAAAAGAGCCACGCAGGAGATAAAAGGTTTCATGTCATCACAGCAGAGAAGTTTGGCAGTAATGGATCTCCAACATTTTCCTTCCTGTGCTTTTATGTGTACCTACAGCCTGGGAGACTGTATCCTAGCTTTATTATGCTGATCACCTTATATCTCTGACGTCCTCTAGCTTCTTCACCCTCAGATTTCCCCACTTCTATGGTTTTGAGTAGATTGTGATTGGCGTGAGGTGATCATCCTTTCCCATTTTTGCTTCTTCCTGCAGCAAGACTTCTTTCTATACCTTGTTATAGACAGTTTCTGATTGTTTCCACCCATGAAACTCACTCCAATGTTCTGAAGGCCCGCATTTGAAAAGATGGGAAGGGTTTCCAGCACATCTCGGGGACTCCTCTGCCGACCATGATCCTTTATAAAGCATTCAAGCAGCAAACAAAGCCAGTGTTAAGTTGACGAGTGCAAGACATTTAATTTAAAAATAAAACAGAAAAAAAAAACACAAGACATTACGTAGCACCGTTATTTCCACACGTATATTTACAAGTCATTTATAAGATTGCGATGCTTGCCTCAAAACAAGATAAAATTATTCCAATATAATCGTTTTCTTTGCTGGTGGAGGGGTGACAAATTAAATTTCAATTTGATTATTAGTGGATTTAGAACCCGAAGAACAATATTTTGGGAAAAGTAAGTGTAGATAAAGGGATGCGGTGAATGATTTCTGTTTTAACATCAATGCATAATGTTGTGTTATGATTAAAATTATACTACCAACGATTTGTTATTTCATTCCTTGTTACCTAAGTATATGATTTGACTAGATTCCTAACTCATGAGGGCAAATGTCAATACATTTTTAACGTAGATCCATAGCTCCTAAAGTTAAAAATACGTTCATAACACAGGAGGGAATGTTCAATAAATTTGTAGCCTAGGTGCATAACTCAGATGGGAAAAGTTTAAGAGATTTCAAACGTAGATTCATAAGCCTAGAAAAGCTAGATACGTTTCTAGCGCAGATTCATAGCAGTGGAGGGAAAAGTTCAATACATTTCTAGTATAGATTCATAGCACAGGACTGAAGAGTTAAAAAATGTCTAACGTAGATTCACATCTCAGGATAGAAAAGCTCGATACATTTCTAGCGCATATTGATATCTCAGGAGGAAAACGTTTAATGCATTTCTAGCATTCCTTGCGCAGGATTGAAAAGTTCAAGAAATGTCTAACATAGATTTCATACATTTGTAGCGCATAGTTCAGAAGGGACAATTTCAAAATCAATTTCTAGCATTGACCGATAACTCTGGATGGATAAGTTTAATACATTTCTAACGTATATCAATAGCTCAGAAAGGAAAAAGATACATTTATGTCGCAGCTTCTTAGTTCAGGACGGGAGAAGCACAATAAATGATAAATAAATAGATAAATAAAATAAATGATAGTAGATTCAAGAGGAAACAATTAAATACATATGAAAACTAGGGATATGTACAATTAAAGCCAGAGTTTAGAATTTAGAGTTTAGTAGAGTTTAGTCGATGGATCAACATCACAACACACGGGTGCAACCCATAAGTGCTCCGTTCTCCTCCCAACTGAAACCTGAGTCTGGAGAAACTCAGCTCAGTGCACGAACTCCGTAGCATCGGTGAGGATCCTTAAAATACTTTGGGTAGATTTTTAACTCCAAATTTTGCCCGGGCAGCGCCGTTAGGCTACTCTTTTTCGATTTCCAACTGCCAAGGGAATTTTTATGTGCGCAACAATACACGCGGGCATCCGATCTCATTACCCAGAGACCAGGGGAAATGTTATTACTAGAAGTCCAAGAGAAAAAATCCTGATATCACCGGGGCTTGAACACGGGACCTCCAGGACTCGAGGCGGACACCATACCTCGAGACCACGCCCCCCCCCCAATTAAAGCCAGACCCACACTAAAACCGTAAGGGGATAACACTTTGTTTTTCTATATACCAGATCCAAAAAGGAAGACGAAACTTCGAGTTTCCTTGGTAAATTGTGTTAATAACAGCTGGGCAAATAGCACAAAAATTAATCTTCTCCCGCATTAGCAACTTTCACGGAAGCCTGACTCGGCCCTTAGGTCTGAACCATCATGTTATCACATTTTGGGCTCTTCCTATCACACCACATACATCATTTAGCTACACTTCCATATCAAAGCCTCTGTGTACAGTTTGGCAATTATTCATCTTCACTCGTGCACTCCAATAACCAATACGGACGCCTATCAGAAATAATACTGACTGTTTTCCTGAGGTCATGTGGGAAGTTGGCGTGAAGAAGTAATATAACTTTAATTTCGAAAGTTAATTACACGCAGGAGCCGCTATGGCACAGTGGCTAGTGCTATGACCTTCTATGACACTGGTCCTGGTTCAATCACCAGCAGAGGCAGGTTAATTTCTCCGATCAGTACGGCTCAGCCTCAACCAAATGGGTACCAGACCATTGTCAGGAAATGGTCTTGGTTGGAAATGCGAGGCGGAAGGGACCTGGCATCACTATCTAATATGTCGTGACTTAGTATATGTGAAGACCCAACTCTTCACATCCCAACGGCAAAATCCGCTAAGTGACTGTCATTACTGCCTTAGTACCTTGCCATGAAAGACAAGGGGGTCTGGAGCCTGAGTAATTAAGGCCGCCTGGCTTGTGCAGTCGCCGTGAACTGTGCTGGTAAGGGTCTTCTCCCCCCCCCCCCCCCAACCCAACAGAAAAATACAACAACCCACACCTTACCGAAACAATAGAATATTAAACAAGGGCATATATAGACAACAGCAGTCTTATTTATGTAAAGAAAGACCTCTGAGGCGACTGGGTATATCGTGCAAACCCCATAATTTTTGGACCAATAAGCTCATAAAAGGCTATTTGTCAGTATCACGTCAGAATATTTCTTGGTACCCTCTTTAGATCTGGGAGCCTATATTAATTTTATAAAACTCCCACCTCCAGAAGGATTCAAACACATGGCACCCGGCCCGACAGGCGTGAGTCGTAGCCTCTGTGCTATCCCGACTCCCATGTTACATATGTGCCACTGTCTATTTGCGGTAACATTATTTTAAACTTGAGTTAGAACAACCATGTGCTGGCATTGAAAATAAAGGTATGCTACAAGAACACAGACCGAATCCTAGACCAATGATTGTGTGAGATAACGAAATATCGCCCACGATGAGCGGCATAGCACACGCTGGTAGTGATAGTACTCAGATCACGCACTGGCTTGTTAAGCTGTGAATGTACACACGTCGTTATCATTAATCAGCCTAAACTGGTACTAAGAAATTTACACCCGACAGCCTGTTTGTTCAGAAGATGTCAGGTCTTAACAGAGAATGTCGTCTGCCCGCGATATCCCACGGACATATGACCAGGACTTAGCGTCAAGGATTACTGGTGAGAAGTCACGCTGTGACGTCTCGGAGCTTTAAGTCCAGAACATCAGTGCATATTTAATGATGCTTCTGGATGCATCGTGTTTGCTTTAGTGACAGCGCTTTAGTTGTGATCAACATATTCTTTGTAAAACAACTTAATCTTTCAGTATTGCATTGTCCTTTTACCCATAACATTGAGTTTATTGGTTTTCGTGAGATTTTTGGTTTTCTTTTACAAATGCTTTAACCGATTCAGTGCCACACAAAAGTACGTTTGGACCAAATATGGCGCACAATCAAATGAACGAGTATTACAATATAAATTGCCGTTCACTGAGCATTGCACTTTCGCACCACGACACAAAACAAATAACGCGATGATCCTAGTATGGCGATATCGTCCTTCTGTTCAAATGGGACGTCACATTTGGCGATATATTATCCTACGGCACTGAATCAGTTAAACTGCCAGGCACACGTAGATTACATGATCTCTAGAAGATGTGCCAGCCGCTGTGGTATAAACGCTAGACGCAAGCTTTCCGGTCCCATGGTCTTAGGTTTGAATTCGCAGCGAGACGGTTTTTGAAAAATGACCTGGGCTCTCAGGTCCATACAGCCTGAAATTGGTACCAGAAAATGTCTAGGGTAGTAAACGTGGCTGGTGCAATATTGACTACATCAGCCGTTGAGTGTCGACTAGTCTGTGAAAATACTGATCTACCACCATGTAACAAATGCGCCTCAAGGCGAGTTAAACGACACTTTGCTTACTGTAATAACCGCCTTAATAACAGTGTGAAAATTGTTATAGAGGTGCTAATCACCAGCTAACCAGGAAGACTAGTCAGATGAGAAAATGCCTGGATAAAGTCAGATGTGTCGGAAGGTGCAAATATAGCAGCTATGCTGTTAGCAGACACAACATTCCAAAAACAAAAAGATATCGACAGAACGAAGAAGAAGAAATATCGCGATCCTTCGAGACAAACCCTGGGGGACCAGTGATTACCTCAATCGAACCGTCCTGTTTGCCACCCATTTTGGAATAGACGCATAAGCAATATTGATCGCTGACGAATAGGAAGAGGTCTGGCACGCGTGAGCCCTCTGTTCCTAATACTTTCAATGACCATGTTTGCCAGATCCTTCTTCAGATCCTATCTTTTCATATCGCAAACAAAATGATACAAACATAGAGGGGTATATGCCTGGGAAGAGAGGAAGAGGAAGGCCAAGGCGAAGATGGGCGCAGGGTGTGGCAGATGATCTCCAGATTGGTGTATCGGACGCGGGACGTCTTGCTAATGACCCAGAAGTTTTCCAGGCGGTTATTATGGGAGCGAAGGTTAGCAAATGATATGCTAATGAATGAATGAATGAATGAATGAATGAATGAATGAATGAGTGAATGAATGAGCAAAATGCTAGTTTTGGGTCTGATGTGTATAGTTTTCTACCTATAGCAGTAACTGAAATGATAAAGAGTTAGTTTTGTGAAGATAAGATGTATAGGATCACTTTCCTCGGCATGAATCTATTGGACATATGGTGCAACTATCAAATTTATTAGACCAATAGGCACTCTATAGATGATATGGTAAAAAAAATTCCGGCTACCATTACTTCTAAAACAAAATACCATACGTGTTCCTGCGATGAGAGGTCACGAAGGACGAACTCTCATTATGTGGCAAAAACTGGTGTCTGCCTCGTTATGATGTGTGTGATACGTTGTCTTTGCGATTTCAATCAATCAATCAGGTGTCGTCTCCACGATGAAGGTTGGCTGCATTGGATTTCCAATATGTCTGTCTTTCACCTTGACTGTACATTCTGCTAGATTACTGTTCGTTAATCTCGTGATGTCATTATCGTTGTCTACTTCTTGACTCGCTTGCCTTCAACCATATCCTCCAATATACTGTTTTACGATTTTAACCTCCCTCAAAATGCCCAGGTTACTTATTTTGCTGTCCTAAGAACATTCAGCAATTTTCTATCCAACCACATATTCGAGGCTTCTAGGGATTGTTGACTAATAATCCAGGATTCCCAGCCGTATGTTAACAGTGGTTCTATGTAACGTATGTTAACAGTGGTTCTATGTAACGTATGTTAACAGTTGTTCTATGTAACGTATGTTAACAGTGGTTCTATGTAACATGCAAACACATTTTTTCTAACTTCCAATGACACGGACTTATTGCATAAAACGTTTCTCATTTGATAGAATGCAGTTTCTTTTTGGATAGATCTGTTTATTCCAGTTTCCACCCAATGCATTTTAATACTCTTCTGTAACACTAATATTCAAAGGCACTTATGTGCATTTCGTCTTTTGTTTCGCTTACTCGTCTTGAACTCAAGCGTAGTCAAACACTTGCTACTATTTCAAGTCACTAAACGGATATTTGAGTGTGCATTAACTTTAATTTTACCAGTGTTCTGTCCCTGTCTATCAGACAAATCTACTCCGATTTCAGAGATACTTGTAATTTACGTCCCCAAGTCAAGGACGAGAAGTCAATATTTTAGTCGAACTGACCGGTGTAGGAGTTGAAACACCCCCCCCCCCCCCCCCCCCATCCCACCCCGCATCTCGGTATCAACGCGCCAGACGTTTAAGAAAGAGAGCGCTCATTCAGTTCTGCTATGCTGCCCTCCCCAATTTGTAAAATGTCCAAGTTTCACACATGTATATTGCCACAATAAATATGTACGCCATTAATACAGATCTTTATCTTCACTATATTGTCTGATATGCAGAACAAGCTAAATTTTCTCATTTGATTTGGTCAAAATAAGAATCAATCTGATGTGCAGCATAATACATTTTCTGTCAGAATAACACACAATCTGATACCACGTAGTAAACGCAGTTTTTACTTGTGTTTAAGGGTTCATCCTTCCTGGTAACTATATATGGAATGAGGTAAACATATAGTGTGTTGTATTCTGGAGATGAGTTTTCACTGAAGTTGGATCTGTTCCAGAGTGTCCCCTCCCTCACCCCCAGAGATCTGCCATCTGTTAATGTCCCTGTCGTTTTATTTTACATAACAGACAGCTAGTGATTCTGTAAGATGCGTTCAGTTTATCATAACCCACATGTTTCAGAACTATATTTAAGCAAAGACAGTGATGTATTAGTCTTTCAAAGGTCAAACCATCAAGACAAACATAAATTCTGAGTGTTATCCTTCAAGATTGTAATCTTGCGTTGAGTTTGTATGGTCGTTAAGAAATCAATGGCAGTCTCATTCAGTAGCATGTCCCTTGCAGAACCTCGCTCCCATAATAACCTCCCGGAAAACCTCTCGATCATAAGCAAGATGTCCCGCGTCTGATACACCCATCTGGAGATCATCCGCCACATCCTGCACCCATCTTCTCTTTGGCCTTCCTCTTCCTCTCTTCCCAGGCATATACCCTTCCATTATTGTTCTCTCCAAACTTTCGTGACGTTTCAAGTGACCGAAATATTTCAATTTTCTTTGTTTTATCGTTTTTAATAGCCAACCTTCTTTAATATTCAACTCTTGAAGTATGGATGCATTTGTTCTTTTCTTTACCCAAGATTATTCTTAGAACTCGTCTATAACATTTATATTTAAAGGCGTTTATGCGCTGTTCAGCTTGTTTAGTAAGTGTCCATGTCTCACAGGCGTATGTTGCAATGGGAAAGATGCATGCTCTTAAAAATCTAATTTTTGTAGTTCTGTCTGCCCGACTCCATAATTTATTCAGCTGTTTTAGTCTTTGAAGAGCAATTGATAGTCGCCGTTTAATTTCTTTCATTGTGTCGCCGTTGTTGGTAATCAATGACCCAAGATATTCAAAATTTTCCACGACCTCCATTTTTCCCCCATTAATGTATATTTCTTTCTCCATAGTAGTTTTATCTGTATGCATTGTCTTTGTTTTTGCTATGTTAAGATATAAGCTGTGATTTTCACTATTCAATTGGGTTGAGGCTATAAGATTTTCTATGCCATTCTGTGTTGTGGATAGTAATACTGTATCATCAGCATATCGAATCTCTGGTATGTCATGACCGCCGATATTTAGGGCATCATATAGCTCCCTGTTTATATCATCTCTTACATTTCTCATTATTTTTTCGGCGTACAGGTTAAACAAATAGGGTGATAGCACGCAGCCCTGACGGACTCCTTGCTTGATGTCAAACCATTCTGATGCCTCGCCATCTATTCTAATTGCTGCTTGTTGGTCTAAATGGGTTGGTCTAAATGGGTTGGTCTAAAATGGCAATCTACTGAACGCAAAAACTTGCCTAATGAATCACAAACATCCAATAAACACTGTAAAGAACATACAACTAATTTAAAACCCTGGGTATAAGGAACCGCGCTAGCGCAGTAGCCAGCACTCGTGTGTACAGCCTGATGGCCATGTGTTCGAATCTTCATCGAAGAGTAAATATTTATCATTGATTTGGGCTCCCAGGTCGGTCCTGCCTAGCATGAGTACCAGCAACATTTCTGGGAGGTAAAGGCGGCCGACGGGATATATTCCACATAATCCATAGAGTGTCGACTGGTTTGCAATATGGGGCTAGCACAATATACCCGACGTGCCTCAAGGTATGGTAAATGGTCCTTGACTTTATTCTTGATATGCGCTCTAAAACCGTGTTTTCACACGCCTTTACTAAAGTTAGCTTCCTCGTGAGACAGTGTTTTAGTAACATTTATGGCCTTAAATCAAATAGTCTCAGTTGGAGGCACATGCAATCTGTTATAAATAAGAGTGACCCACACACATGTAGTTCACCATATAAATAAAACTGACCCACAAACATGTGATCTCTGTTATAATTAAAAGTGACCCACACAGGAGTGTAATTTCTCTTATAAATAAATAATCATGCCCCGTAAGAAATTAGTTCCAATTAGAGGCCTAACACATAAAAAAATAAAGACAGAGCTTTGACCCACAGACAACCCAGTTAGTGACATGACCCATAAACAACCCAGTTAGTGTCGTGACCCACAAAGACCTAGCTAGTGAAATGACTCACAAACAATCCAGTTATTTGAATGCCTCACAAACAACCCAACTAGTCGCATAACCCACAAGGAACCCAGTTAGTAATTTGACCCACGAAGACCCAGTTAGTGAAATAATTCATAAACAACCTAATTAGTCGCATAACTCACAAAGAGCTCAGTTAATGACATGACCCACAAACAACCCAGTTAATGACATGACCCACAATTAACCCAGTTGGTGACATGACCCACAATTAACCCTGTTAGTGACATGACCCACATTAACCCAGCTAGTGACATGACTCACATTAACCCTGTTAGTGACATGACCCACAAGCAACCCAGTTAGTGATATGATTCACAAACAACCCAGTTAGGGACATGACCCACAAGCAACCCAGTTAGTGATATGACTCACAAGCAACCCAGTTAGTGACACGATTCACAAGCAACCCAGTTAGTGATATGACCCACAAACAACCGAGTTAGTGTCTTGACCCAAAATTAACCCACTTAGTGTCTTGACCCACAAATAACCCAGTATATTGAGCATAACAACGAGGAGAATTAATAGAAGGATAGATTCATCCATAAATGGCATTCAGTTTGGATTACGTAATGACAGTTACGAGAGATGCAAATGTAACCCTGGGGTTTCCTAAAGAGAGAATGAACAACATACATGTTTATTTATTTGCTTTATGGATTACGAAAAAGCAATTGACAAAGTGTCACGGAAACAACATATCCCAGTTTTTGAACAACTCAAGATAAACAATAAACAGTTATTAAAATTAAAACTAACTTATAACCAAACCAAATGAGGAATATCCATCCTTCATGTGCCATGCCATTAAGCGTGGGCGGTCATGTTTTGTCATCTCACTCGATCACCAGAGTCGTGGATCAGCTCCATGTTTTTGTCTCGACCATGCCACGTGGCCAAGCCATCCAGGTATTTACTTCTTGGTCTTCCCCTTGGTCCCTTCCCTTCGATCTTGCCAGTTGTCACCAAGTTCTCCAATTCATTTATTCTCATAACATGCCCAGAAAATTTTGACTGTCTACGTCTAATGTCTCTTATCAGTTTACGATCTTCATTTGTTTCTTGTAGGACTTGGTCATTGGTTTTTCTGTCTGTCCATGGTATTCTTTGCATTTTCTTCAGAAACCTCATTTCCACAGCCATCAGATGTTTTTCATCTTGTCTGCTCATTGTCCACGCTTCACATCCATATAAAAGTACAGGTTCTATGTAGCACTTCAACACTCTTTTTCTCGTTTCAGTTGATATCTTTTTATTGGTTAGTATGTTTTTAATCTTGCAAAAGGCTTTCTTTGCAATGGCAATTCTTGTTCTAATCTCTTCAAGGCATCTCCCATCAGATGTTATGACTCTTCCTAGCTAGCTGTACCGATTCACTTGTTTAAGAATGTGCCCATTTACTTGCACATTATATTGTGGTATTTCTTTCTTCTTAGTGACCACCATAATCTGCGTCTACTTACAATTCAATTCTAACCTTAGTTGTTCACTGTGTGCAACAACCGCATCTACTAAATGTTGCAAGTGCTGTTCATTTTCTGCAATCAAGACTGTATCATCTGCAAATCTAATGTTGTTGATGCATCGCAAACCAAATGACGAGTACAGTATTCAATGACTCAGTGAAAGAATTACATGCCCAGTTACAACGAGGAAGGGATTGAGGCAATAATGCTTACTGTTACCAGCACTATTTCACGCTTATCTGGAAATAATGATGGATGAGGGGACTAGAAAACATCGTGTGGGTCCTAAAATAACTGGTGATCGATTACGTGCCACCTCCAACCCTTATAGGTAAAACCTCACTTCGCGACGTGGGAGCATATATATATATATATATATATATATATATATATATATATATATATATATATATATATATATATATATATATAGAGAGAGAGAGAGAGAGAGAGAGAGAGAGAGAGAGAGAGAATTGAATTGAATTGAATTGAATTTTATTTTAAAAGGGTTACAAATTGGGCACGTAGGCCCGTCTTACATTCGGCCCTTCCAATCACTCATCTTTCGTTCATTAACAGTGCATGATACATTCACGTAGGGAAAAAAAACATTGTCAAATGAATGTTGTAAGCATAAACAATGCATATTATCATGTTATGTGGCACATTCCCCCTCCAACACAGACATCCCGCACCAACCCACACACACATCCCTCACCCACTCACACATAACCCACCCATACCCACACCCACCCACCCACACCCCCACCCACCACACATCCCCCACCCACCACACATCCCTCCACCCACTCACACATCCCCTCACCAACCCAGACATCTCGCACCCACCCACACAACCATCCCCACCCACACACAACTCCCCACTCATACATACCCCAACCCACACAAACTCGCCCACACACACATGCTCCACCCACCCACACACCCCCAACCACACACACATACCCCTCCCACACACACACATCCCGCACCAACACACACACATATCCCTCACCCACTCACACATCACCCACCCATACCCAAACATCTTCCCATTCACACACATATATCCCCACATGCACATTCTCCCCTCCCCCCTCCACACATCCCACCAACCACACATACATCTCCACCCACACACACATCCCCCACGCACACACATCTCCTACGCATATACACATCACCCACTCACCCTACACACGCCCCAACACACCCACACACACACATCCCCCACCTACCAACACCCACACATCCCTCACCCGCCAACACTCATACATACTACTACCCACCAACACCAACAAAAACACACAAACCCAAACACACATCCCCCTCCCACACATCCCTCACCCACTCACATATTCCCCACTCAAACACGACCCATCCATACACACATCCATCCACCCACCCATACTCCTCCCTAACCACCGACTCACACATCCCCTACCATACACTCATCCTCCACCCGCACACATCTCCCCACCACCCAGACACACATATCCCCACACACACACATCCCAAACATCCTCCACTCACACACACTTCTCCCATACTCCCACACACATCTCCTACCCACACACACATCTCCCACCCACGCACACATATCTCCCACCCCATACACACATCCCCCATCCATATATACACTAGCCACACCCTATAAAGAAGAGAGAGAGAGAGAGAGAGAGAGAGAGAGAGAGAGAGAGAGAGAGAGAGAGAGAGAGAGAGAGAGAGAACATTGTAACTTGAAAATTTCTTTAAATGGAACACATAGGTTAACAAAACAGAGGGCGACCTAAATTACACGGAGAAGACAATTAGAAACATAAAATATTTGGTGGTATAGAGGAAGCAGCGGGAGATAGCAAAAGATAGACAGCATGGTGTAAATTGGTTGACGACCTATGCCTCAAAAGAGGATAAAGGGCGACGGCGGCAGCAGCAGTAGCAGCAGCAACAGCAGCAGCAGCAGCAGCAGAAGAAGAAGAAGAAGAAGAAGAAGAAGAAGAAGAAGAAGAAGAAGAAGAAGAAGAAGAAGAAGAAGAAGAAGAAGAAGAAGAAGATGATGATGTGCTTCGAATTTGTAGTCGATGATGTCGCCAAAGAAGACAGAGAAATGTAATTAGTTACTTGCCAAAATCAATGGCAACAAACGCTATTAAGACAAATGTAATGGCAACTGCTGAAAAACAAACAAAGAGAAAACAACTATGTCATTAATACAATCAAGAGAAAGAACACTGATGACGTATAGAAGTTTCACTATCTGGGCCAAATAATTTATAATTACAGAGGATTCTCGATGTGAAAATGAAATAAGATCAATGGTTGCATTGGCTATAAAGGCGTTTCGAGAGAAACAAACATTTCGAACATCAAGTAGCATCAATATGATATCAGAAAACGAACAATGACTACAAAAATTGGGTCTGTAGCACAATTTAGGTCAGAAACATGGATTCTAATAACAGAGGTGCTAGGATTGAAACCCACATCACTCAAGGACACAAGATCACGTATGTTGAGGCACAGACCTGTGGTGACCTGAAGCGAGTTGTTTAGAATAGGAGACGGTGAAGGAACACAATCAGACAACTTCAACACAAGTCTAAGGACTGATTGGTTGTCATATTTAACGAATGATTGTCTGGAAAATTTCGAACATTGTCATAATTAACCAATCATTAGGGTGTAATAATTTACATCCTTGTAGTTAAAAAAGAAATGACATTTCCTATATTGTTTTCGACGAATAATAAACGATAGCCCAAATATACTAAGGCGTTAGCAAATAGGCGGTTCCAACCGATGTTTTGAAGACAAAAAGACTTCGTTTATATCTGCGATTACGGTGGGGATAACAAATGCTCCATGCTCGAACAATATCAGTGACTATGTGTATTAAGCATTTCAGCCAAAGTAGAATGTCTCTGTTCACGCCATATGGTATAACACTGCAATATGCACCTTACCAGATGCAGCGAAAAATGACAGGCAATTAATGGGGCAGCCAACAGTTTGTAGCTTGTGTGTTTACATTTACCAAGGGAATCCATTGTTTTGAAAATTATTGTAATTTACAATGAAGTTACACAGTTAGTTACATATCCTTTACAGGACGTTGCAGTCAACCTCAGCATGTTTGGCTATCCGTGATTTCTTGGCAAGTTTACGTTCAGTAGTTTGCCATTATGTTAACGAATAGCTGAAATATGAAAGTAGATAGGTTTGTGAATTTTTATATCAGATGTGGTGTCAGAAAGACAAGGTAACACCGTGTTATATATCAGATGTGGTGTCAGAAAGACAAGGCAACATCGTGTTATATATCAGATGTGGTGTCAGAAAGACAAGGCAACATCGTGTTATATATCAGATGTGGTGTCAGAAAGACAAGGTAACATCGTGTTATATATCAGATGTGGTGTCAGAAAGACAAGGTAACCATCGTGTTATATATCAGATGTGGTGTCAGAAAGACAAGGTAACATCGTGTTATATATCAGATGTGTTGTCAGAAAGACAAGGCAACATCGTGTTATATATCAGATGTGGTGTCAGAAAGACAAGGTAACCATCGTGTTATATATCAGATGTGGTGTCAGAAAGACAAGGTAACCATCGTGTTATATATCAGATGTGGTGTCAGAAAGACAAGGTAACCATCGTGTTATAAATGGCAGAAGTTATTGTTGATGCTTACCATATGTCCAAGTGTAGACGATCAGTATTCACGTCATCCAAGTCACTGAAAGGATACATAGATAATATCTGGATTAGTTAAATAACATGGACAATCCAACGATGATTCTATCTAGTCAACCTCCAATACTAGTTCATATCAATCAGAAACAAGTTAAGAACTGATACATATACACACAGACAAGTTGTAGAAAAATGCAGTTTACATGTCAATTACAAAGACGGAAATAAACTACTGTGTCGCTTCTGACCGAATAAAGGATGTCAGGCGTCATAAAGAGCATTTGGTCTACAAGTTGTGAACTGCACGTGGCCCTACAACTAGTAGGGTTAGGATCGGACTAGTCCCTCACAGGAAGGGGTGAAAAGAGAAAATTAGTAGCCTGTCGATGACCCGCAGACTACACAAGTCGTCCTCACCTCCCATTGATGTGGACAGTGAAACCATGACAATGAGGTCATAGGTCACCTGCCACTGTTGATACACACCAGGTCAATGGTTTCAAGTGCAGTGTCGAGGCCCCCCCCCCCCCCTCCCCCAGTGTATGGGAGGAAATGTTTCACCATGATCTGCCTTTAGCGTTGAAATCGCCACAGAAAAATGACATTTTAATCATGACCTAATATGTCACTTAAGCAGTGCCACTTCTGAGAATCCACACATCGCGTTACGGGCATAAACATTAACCAACACGAATGGTAGACTGGATTGAACTCTGACCGCCTGTATTTGTATGTCGTCACTTGTCCCATCTGGACATGTCAAACCTGAAGGAACCATACTATCGCGGATGAGAATCGCCATTCCCAGATGTCGCCTGTTGTAGAAACATTTGAAGCCGGCCATTTTGAGTAGCTGATCACCCAGTATCGTCTCCTGGAGTGCTACAATGTCGTTCCTGTAAACCAGGTTTTCGAGAATTGGGCCACGTTTTTTTACGCTGGCGCAGTTCCAATATAGGATGCGAGTATACCTGAGGCCCATACAATCACATTTAAGTCTAAAACGCCTTAACCCTCCACGCTTGCGGCAACTACGTTGGCCCCGCTGTCTTGTTTTGTTGATTGCCGCCCGTAAGGAACATACAAATTATTCTGCCATGTTGAAAAAAAACCGAACACGCTGCAAAAATTCACTCAAGGGTTACTTCGCTCAATGCACGAAACTATGTAGCATCTGCGCAGATCTTGAGAAAAACTCCTGGTTTTACATTCTGGCACACAAATTACATGTAGGAGATGAAATTATCCATCTCCTACGCGAAAAGGTAGCGGTCAGAAAAACAACACAGCCGTCCTTCGCCATCTTGACCGATAGATATCATGAAGCGATATGTTTTATAGAAGAATCGACACTCTGTAGGTGATGTGACATATATCATGAAGCGATATGTTTTATAGAAGACTCGTCACTCTGTAGGTGATGTGATAGATATCATGAAGCGATATGTTTTATAGAAGACTCGACACTCTGTAGGTGATGTGATAGATATCTTGAAGCAAATATGTGTTATAAGACTCGACACTCTGTAAGTGATGTGATAGATATCATGAAGCGACATGTTTTATAGACGAATCAACACTCTGTAAGTGATGTGATAGATATCATGAAGCGACATGTTTTATAGACGACTCGACACTCTGTAGGTGATGTGATAGATATCATGAAGCGACATGTTTTATAGAAGACTCGACACTCTGTAGGTGATGTGATAGATATCATGAAGCGACATGTTTTATAGAACAATCGACACTCTGTAGGTGATGTGATAGATATCATGAAGCGACATGTTTTATAGAAGATTCGACACTCTGTAGGTGATGTGATAGATATCATGAAGCGACGTGACTCTGTAGGTGATGTGATAGATATCATGAAGCGACGTGTTTTATAGAAGACTCGACACTCTGTAGGTGATGTGATAGATATCATGAAGCGACGTGTTTTATAGAAGACTCGGACACTCTGTAGGTGATGTGATAGATATCATGAAGGTCGCTAGACTTCCCAAAACACGTCCTGGTACCCAGAACCCAGGTCAGTTGTAAAAAGTAGGATTCAAACACATGACTACTAGGCGGGCAAGCAAGCTTGCTAGCCTATGCGCTACTGTAGCCGTCGCCCATAACTACTCACATATAATAATATTAGCCTTCACCTACGGGCTCTGGGTCATGTCTATATGGATATACAAGTGCATACACAACACAGCAAAGCCGCCTTTAGACACAAAATGATACTTTAAATACAGATAAAACAAACAATATTCTGCACGATTTATTGCCTGGCTTGCACCTCTTCGGGTGCATGCTGCAGAGTTTGAATACCATATCTCATCTCATCTCATCTCATCATGTTCCTCTTGTACCTTGCTGTGTCGAGGTGAAGTATAAACAGCGGGAGAGTGCCCGCTTATGGGCTTCATGTATCGATATTCCCATGGACTCTGTTATTACCTGTGTCCATCGTTTACGTGGTCGGCATCTTTCTCTACTTCCTTTAGCTGAATTACTTAAAGCACATCGCCAGAGATTAGTGTTCGAATGTGGAGCAATTGTTATCCCTTCTGTAATTTCACATTTAAAAGGAACTCTGTCTCTGTTTATAAAACTGGCTGGAACCGTCTAATTGCTAAGGCTTCATTATATTTAAGCACTCGTTTATATATCGTCGAGGACAGTACATCGTGTGCTTTTCATGCGTGTTTAAATTCACTTAGTACTCAATCAGTGGCTTGTCTATACACGTGCTGACACAACAAAACACGCCATTTATCAACATAATCGCAATGACACAATGACTTGTGACCACCCAAAGACACATATCTGTAAATACTAAAATAATATTGTTCTTTCAAGTGCTCACTCCGGGCATGTCAGGACAAGTGCTAACACAACAGAAGAGTCGCTCATAGATTAAAAGTTAACTACTTGTCCTTTCATAGAACGTCATAATCAGCCCCAAAGTGTGATTTTCTTGGCAGTTTTACGTTCAGTAGTTTGCCAATAATTTCTGAACCGCTAACACTAAAACATTGTGAAAATCAACGCAAAGCGCTCTGCCATCATATAGTCTGAGACTGATATTTTAAACATCAACTCGGCATGTCGTGATTGTGAAACTATATTCGTTATCTCTAGTCTGTGTGTACTCACACAGATTTAAGCACACACAGACGAAACAACAGGCATATACAGACGGAAAAAAAAGAAAAACAACTCTAACAAGCCATTGGCTATGTTTCACGAAAACATGCAAAACTTACAATCGGAATTTCTCATTCCATACAGGGTTAAGCGTATTCGGCTTGACCTGCGTCGTTTTAATCAGTTTGGCAGGCAAACAGTCCTTGACAACAACGTTCGTGTTTGTTTTCTTGCGGATAGAAAACATCTTGGAGTTGTGAAAGCGCCCTCGATCTTTCTCTCGGTCCTGTGTGGTGTACGATTCTTCGTCTGATGACATCGCTGCCCCAGAATCAACTTCCGAATTCCTCCCAGGCATAATGCCCAGCATGCAGTAAGGATCGCTAAACCCTGGGAGATGTGGAACAAAGAGCGGCTGTTAGAAATATGAAGTGTTTGTAAGTAAAAGACCTTTTTACACGTCTTAAGTCGCATCTTTACTTGACCCATATTTTTGAGGCTGCTCCGTGGCGAAAGATTAAGGACGCAGATCGTAATCTCGCATACCGCGTTGGAACACAACTGCGGGCGATTTGGCAGCAAGCCGCCTTGCGTTGGTTTTTTAAAGATCAGATGGTATGGAGTGCGTTCGTTCAGAAAGCAATTGCAAACTAGTGAACGTAAACTTATCAAGAAATCACAAACAGCCAAACAATGCTGCAGTTGACTGCTACGTCCTGTAAAGGATATGCAGCTAATTCTAACATAGTTGTGTAGACCAATCGGGGCTCAGTAGGTGATATGATCAATATCCCGACGGCTCCATTTACTTCCCAATACATGTCATGCTACCCAATTTAGGCTGCACTGACAATATGAATCGGCCCCCGATACGGGTTGAACCAGTGACCTCCTGGCCGGAAGGGGGGCGTCTAGCCACTACACTCCAGAGGACTGCGTAGGAAATAACCTGAGCAGAAACCTGTTGTGTGTATGTAGCGTGTTAGTTAGTTAGTTAGTTAGTCCACAGATCATCCTCGTTGCACATCGAACCATTCAGTCCATAAGTGCTCGGATCCCCTCCTCAGCAAATCCCGCAACGTGTAGCGGCTAACGACGCCAGTTCTGTGTTGGTTTATCAATCTTCTTTGGCTTCCTTCGTAGTGTTCTTGTTTGGCCACCCCTCTTTTAATTTGCTGCTCCCGCAGTCTGGCCATTGTTGTAGATTCACATAGGACCTGGTGTTTGTATGTGTAGTGCTAGGACCTGGTGTGTGTATGTGTAGTGTTAGGACCTGGTGTGTGTATGTGTAGTGTTAGGACCTGGTGTGTGTATGTGTAGTGTTAGGACCTGGTGTGTGTATGTGTAGTGTTAGGACCTGGTGTGGGTATGTGTAGTGTTAGGACCTGGTGTGGGTATGTGTAGTGTTATGACCTGGTGTGTGTATGTGTAGTGTTATGACCTGGTGTGTGTATGTGTAGTGTTAGGACCTGGTGTGGGTATGTGTAGTGCTAGGACCTGGTGTGTGTATGTGTAGTGTTGGACCTGGTGTGGGTATGTGTAGTGTTAGGACCTGGTGTGGGTATGTGTAGTGTTAGGACCTGGTGTGTTTATGTGTAGTGGTAGGACCTGGTGTGGGTATGTGTAGTGTTAGGACCTGGTGTGTGTATGTGTAGTGTTAGGACCTGATGTGTGTATGTGTAGTGGTGGACCTGGTGTGTGGGTATGTGTAGTGTTAGGATCTGGTGTGTGGGTATGTGTAGTGGTAGAACCATCACCATTTGTTTAGGCCCTGGTGCACGGTGATACAGGTGACTAGCCTTTACCTCCCTTAGCGAATGGCGGGAGTCTCTGTGGCGAAGTGGTCAAACGAGCCGTTTGACTCAGTGCTCCGAAGGTTGTTCGATTCCGGGCCGCGTCCTTCGGTTTACGAGTTAAATGTTTCGGAGACTCTTGTGGGTCGTCGCTAAAAGCTACGGAGTTCGTGCTTTGTGCGACGCTTTCCGTGCTGCGGAAAGAGACCAAACCATATGGAATAAAACCCGGTGCAATGAAGTCGACCCTGTCGACTTTTAAGCGACTTTTAAGCGACTGCAGCCATCGAACCTACCTCCGATCACGAATACATCATTGTAATTTCCTAACCGTTACACCAACACGCAGTGTTTTTGGCAAATATTAAACGGCAAGGAGCATTTGACCGAAGATAACATATCTCGCTGCATTTCCGTCAGGTGTATACTGCAGAGTTATATATTATCTAAAGTGAATACTTTTTTTTTAAAGTTTCATATCGCTTACAGGATATTGCAGTGAATACCAGCATTTTTCAGTTGCTGTTGATGTTGTTGGCAAGATTACGCCCAGTGGTTTGCCATTGCTATCTGAGCGACCGGCTCACATATCCCTGTAGGTACCCAACGCGACGCGATCCGCTACCTAATCTCGCAGCAGCTTTGTTCCCCTACGTGGATATACGAGGTTACGTAGAAAGTCGGTAACGCCTCGCCATGGAGACCGACAAAGTGAATACTACTTAGGCAGAGACATTTAAAACGCATATTGTATAAAGAGGAAACATTTGTTTTCCGCACGGTAATTTCAAATTTACAGATGTCAGATAACAGATGTTCCACATTGGAACAATACATGTGACTGTGTTATAATTGGTTAAGCTCAAGTATTATCCATTAATTCACCTCATATGGTATATTACTCTGCAGTATGCACCTGATGAGATGCAGTGAAATATGCCAGGCAATAAATGGTGAACATAATATTTGTGGCTTTTTTGTTTAAATTCACTGAGGGAACACATTTGGTTTGAGGATATCATGACTGTGGTTGTGGGGGTTGTATGGATTTTCTGGTTGAAATAATGGTTGTGGTATAACGTATTGAAGTTGTCTGCAATATATCATAGTAGTGACATTATGAAATATCATAGTAGTGGGATTATGACATATCATAGTAGTGGGAGTATGACCTATAGTAGGAGATTATGACATATCATAGTAGTGGGATTATGACATATCATAGTAATGGGATTATGACATATCATAGTAGTGGGATTATGACATATCATAGTAGTGGAATTATGACATATCATAGTAGTGGGATTATGACATATCATAGTAGTGGGATTATGACATATCATAGTAGTGGAATTATGACACATCATAGTAGTGGGATTATGACATATCATAGTAGTGGGATTATGACATATCACAGTAGTGGAATTATGACATATCATAGTAGTGACATTATGATATATCATAGTAGTGGGATTATGACATATCATAGTAGTGGGATTATGATCTAAAGTAGGAGATTATGACATATTGTAGTGGGATTATGACATATCATAGTAATGGGATTATGACATATTATAGTAGTGGGATTATGACATATCATAGTAGTGGAATTATGACACATCATAGTAGTGGGATTATGATATATCATAGTAGTGGGATTATGACATATCATAGTAGTGGGATTATGAAATATCATAGTAGTGGGATTATGACATATCATAGTGGTGGGATTATGACATATCATGGTGGTGGGATTATGACATATCATGGTGGTGGGATTATGACATATCATGGTGATGGGATTATGACATATCATGGTGATGGGGTTATGACATATCATGGTGGTGGGGTTATGACATATCATGGTGATGGGATTGTGACATATCATGGTGGTGGGATTATGACATATCATGGTGGTGGGATTATGACATATCATGGTGATGGGATTATGACATATCATGGTGGTGGGGTTATGACATATCATGGTGGTGGGGTTATGACATATCATGGTGGTGGGATTATGACATATCATGGTGGTGGGGTTATGACAATCACGCTTTGGACCCTTCTTTATGTAGCCGGCTCTGTAACGAAGGAGTTACGAATTTAATTCTTATTCTCCCATACCGCGTTCGAAGCACAGCTGCGGGAGATTTGGAAGCTGATCATCTTTCTTTTTTTCCACACAATGGTTATTAGTGCCGGTCGTTCAGACATCAATGGCAAACTATTGAACGTAAACTTGCCCAGGAATCAGCTAACAGCCAACAAACGATGGAGCTGACTGCTACGTCCGTAACGTTTTTTATATGGCACCAATGGAAAGCGGAACTGCAGATCGTCGTGCCATGAGGTCATCGGTATCTCGAGATCTGACTGGGTTGCATTTGTGTCAGCGAGGAGGAAGTTTCTCTTTGTTGCCTCTAGAAGATGTCACAAAAGCAATGGCGGATTTATTTATGTGCACTGGCTTCTTCATGTCCTCCCCCCCCCCCACTCCTCCTCTCCTCTCTCCCCCTCTTCTCTCCCCACTCAATTCCTGCCTCCCCTTCGCCAACTTTTCCCTCCTCTGTCTTCTTCTTCATTTCCTTCGTCTCCATCTCCTCCGTATCTCCCTTCCCCATCCCGCCTCCCCTTCCATATTTTAATCAGGTGACCTAAATGCCAAAATAGGACGCATAACACGGATTATAAAGAGATCATGGGGGGGGGGGGGGGGGCCTACCATGGAACATGGAATAGGCATCAAATACCCTGTCCACTTCCTTGGGCGATCATACTTCTCATTTTGCGATCTCCAATAGCATTTATCAATTCGTGACACTTTCCAGTGCCTAAGAATCTTCTGTTACTGTCTTCCTTTATCTCTCTTTCCACAAATATTTACAGGTATCCCGATATATTCCATATTTACTTTTTTAATATGCTGGCACACACGGACGCACGCACGCACGCACGCACGCACGCACGCACGCATGCACGCACGCACACACAAAACACATGATAACTGCTCTATCTTATGTTTGTGATAAGCTTAGATTTGTGTCATAGACACGGACACAATATTTAAATTACTCATTTTGGCTAAGGGAATTTTCATCATTCCTCCGTACAGCATTTCTTGGGTCTCAAGGAATTATTTATATGTATGTGTATTTACTAGGTGCACTATATTTCACCGCCATATGTTAACACATTTCACTTTGTGTTTGTCCTATAATACTAGTTTTTGTTTGTCCTATAATGCAGTTTTTGTTTGTCCTATTCTGCCAACTATTGCTGACACTCTGGACAGACAGATTAGTCCAAAGGACGGCGTAATCCTGGACATTAACAATCTCCAACGGGACCAACTAGCACAACAACCGTAACCTTTTGAGAGACACTGTGCATCTATGAGACATGTCCTGGGTGTAATTACGTCGTGTCTAGCAACAAATTAGTTGTCAGTTAAGCACTTTGCAAAAGTCACGAATAGCCGTTACAGTGAAATAGACTTCGAAGGAAGCATTTGTTTTTTAGGGAAAGAGCCAGCATTTAGCGTATCAACATTTGTCTTTCCTCGACCATAAAAAGACACACAGAGTGACATACCATTAGGGTCTTTAGCTTCCAGGTTGCAAGCTTCAATAACTGTGACATTCAAGATGACAATAGGAGGCTGTGGATGACACAAACATTGATTCATATGTATTAGCTTGTTCTTTGTGAATCTAGATGTATCACATGTTGTTTTTAAACAAGCAGATATCTTAATTTCTTTGTGTCAGGTCCACTGCCAATGAATACTAGTAGTAGTAGTAGTAGTAGTAGTAGTAGTAGTAGTAGTAGTAGTAGCAGCAGTAGTAGTAGTAATAGTAGTAGTAGAGTAGTAGTAGTAGTAGTAGTAGTAGTAGTAGTAGTAGTAGTAGTTGTTGTTATTGTTGTTTTTGTTGTTGGTGTAGTAGTAGTAGTAGTAGTAGTAGTAGTAGTAGTAGTAGTAGTAGTAGTAGTTGTAGTAGCAGCAGCAGCAGTAGTAGTAGTAATAGTAGTAGTAGAGTAGTAGTAGTAGTAGTAGTAGTAGTAGTAGTAGTAGTAGTAGTAGTAGTAGTATTAGTAGTTGTTGTTGTTGTTGTAGTGGTAGTAGTAGTAGTAGTAGTAGTAGTAGTAGTATAGTAGTAGTAGTAGTAGTAGTAGTAGTTGTTGTAGTAGTAGTAGTAGTAGTAGTAGCAGCAGCAGCAGCAGCAGTAGTAGTAGTAATAGTAGTAGTAGAGTAGTAGTAGTAGTAGTAGTAGTAGTAGTTGTTGTTGTTGTAGTAGTAGTAGTAGTAGTAGTAGTAGTAGTAGTAGTAGTAGTAGTAGTAGTAGTAGTAGTAGTAGTAGTAGTAGTAGTAGTAGTAGTAGTAGTGGCAGAAGAGGGAGAGGAGCAGAAGCAGGAGTGGTAGTGTTAGTGGTAGTAACAATAATAAAACACATTGCAGTCGGTATTTATTGTATTTATTTCGAAAGTATCAGTCTTGAGCATATTTGAAGCAGTAAAGAAAAAGCATGAGAAATAAATTCGCAGATATTTATTGCCATCAACAGAAGTAGAGGAAATAAGTCAAGATTAGAGGACACACTTTTTTTTATGTTGCATACCCCTTACAGGACGTTGTAGTCAACGCCAGAATGTTTCAGCTGCTGTTGATTTACTAGGCAAGATTACGTTCAGTAGTTTGCCATTGCTTTCTGAGCGACCGGCTCACATACCCCCGTAAGTTACCAGCGCGGCGCGAACCGCTGCCGATTCTCGCGCAGCTGCGTTACTCACGAGAATATACGGGATTACGGAGACAGACGTTAACCTCTACGCCAGGGAGACCGGTAGGAGGACACACTTATCGATGTAAAATATCGAAATCTACTGTCCACATCGCGAAGGAAGGTGTGTACTTCTACGCACGATCAGTTCGATAAACCTGGAATATGTGCCTTCATTAGGCAGGTCCATCATCTACTTGAGCCCACGTCTGTGCTATATGGAAATAATTCTAATCCAGTACTTGAAATAGCACATGCGTTTTCCAAATTTGTAATAACCAAGCACAGGTCAAACAAGACAGACACGGGGGCCATATTCCTAGGGCTAAAATATTTCTTGCCGTTCTCCCTGGCGAAGGGTTATTGACTTTCTCCGTAATCCCGTATCTCCACGTAGGGTAACACTGCTGCGCGAGATTCGGTAGCTGATCGCACTGCATTGGTTACTTATGGAGGTATGTGAGCCGGTCGCTCAAAAAGCAATTGCAAACTACTGAGCGTAATTTTGCCAAGACATCAACAACAGCGGTAAAATGCTGGTGTCGACAGCGATGTCCTGTAAACAGGATATGCGAAAAAAAAAATATATTTCTTACGTTTTTTATTTAGAAAGTAATTACAAAGAAAATGTTGGGCATTCCTGATAGACAAGAATCTTACCACGGTGATAAACATGTAGTGTTTGTGTGTATGTGTATGTGCGTGTGTGAACGCGTGCCTGGCTTGTGTGTATCAGTGGTAAGCGAACCCCACTGAACACAATCAATAATAAATGTGCGGACATGCCAGCTACAACCAAGGACGAGAACCCAGCATGTGCACGCGGCATCCTTACAATGCGGCTTCTCAAACTTTCATCACCCACGACCCATTTTGATCATACCTTGTACAACAATTTTGGTGACCTCATTAAAAAATTAATATTACATTTGCACATGTAACTGGAACCCTCAGCTATTTTTGAGAAACCAGACAGAGCATCACAACCCCTACTTTGATCAACTCTTCTCTACAAAACTGGTTCCATTAGAGTGTTCTATACGCCACACACTCATGGTGGACATGTGCCCACGATCTTCTCCCCACCAGGAGGGAAGTGTACAATTATTGACCCGGCTCTGATTCCAACTTTTACCATGTAGCAAAAGAAGAAATGGGACACAATTTTCATATTGTTGAGACAATACATATCAGTTAACATGCACCTAAAGCGACTCCAAACATACCTCACTCAGTGGGGTCTGCTTTGTACACACCCTTCCAAAACTGTGGAACATCACCTCTTTGTAAGCATCCTTCCAAGACTGTGGTACATCACATCTTTTTACACAACCTTCCAAGACTGTGGTACATCACGTCTTTGTACACATCCTTCCAAGA
Organism: Cepaea nemoralis; assembly: GCA_014155875.1. Taxonomy (NCBI): domain Eukaryota; kingdom Metazoa; phylum Mollusca; class Gastropoda; order Stylommatophora; family Helicidae; genus Cepaea; species Cepaea nemoralis. The sequence continues at coordinate 82,873 of JACEFZ010014782.1, read as the reverse complement.
CTGGAACATCACCTCTTTGTATACATCCTTACAAGACTGTAGAACATCACCTCTTTGTACACAACCTTACAAGACTGTAGAACATCACCCCTTTGTACACTACCTTACAAGACTGCAGAAATCACCACTTTGTACACAAACTTACAAGACTGCACAACATCACCTCTTTGTACACCACCTTACAAGACTGTAGAACATATCACCTCTTTGTACACAACCTTACAAGACTGTAGAACATCATCTCTTTGTACATAACCTTACAAGACTGTAGAACATCACCTCTTTGTACACAACCTTACAAGACTGTAGAACATCACCTCTTTGTACACCACCTTACAAGACTGAAGAACACCACCTCGTTGTACACAACCTTACAAGACTGTATAACATCACCTCTTTGTACACAACGTTACAAGACTGTAGAACATCACCTCTTTGTACACCACCTTACAAGACTGTAGAACATCACCTCTTTGTACACAACCTTACAAGACTGTAGAACATCACCTCTTTGTACACAACCTTACAAGACTGTAGAACATCACCTCTTTGTACACAACCTTACAAGACTGTAGAACATCACCTCTTTGTACACAACCTTACAAGACTGTAGAACATCACCTCATTGTACACAACCTTACAAGACTGTAGAACGTCACCTCTTTGTACACAACCTTACAAGACTGTAGAACATCACCTCTTTGTACACAACCTTACAAGACTGTAGAACATCACCTCTTTGTACACCACCTTACAAGACTGTGGGACATCACCTCTTTGTACACCACCTTATAAGACTGTAGAACATCACCTCTTTGTACACAACCTTACAAGACTGTGGGACATCACCTCTTTGGGCATCAAGCTCTTGCAGATATTGGGCTTTTCTTACTTTCACCAGGGACAGGCCATAAGAGCACTTTACTTGGAACTCGTTTAGAGCAGTCTGTGTCCCTACGGGCCCCAGTAACCCACGGGCGACATCTATGACTGTAAAGTAACGAATACCTGGGGTAGGATGGCTTCAGACATTTCGGAGTCTCCATGGTGAAGTGGTTAGGACACTTGTCTCGAGCTCCGAAGGTCGTGGGATAGTTTCAGGACTGCGTAATTCGGTTTTCGGAGAGTCCTGGGGATCGTTCCTGAAGCTGCTGAGGTCGTTCTCTGTGCCAAGCTCTCAGCAGGTCGCTCTGCGTAAAGAGACCTAGTCACGCGGCATAACGCTATGTGCTACTTTTTTTTTTTTTAGCAAATCCTTTACAGGACTTAGCTGTCAACACCAGCATCTTTCAGCTGTATGTTGATCTCTTGGGAAGATTACCCTCAGTAGTTTGCCATTGCTTTCTGAGCGGCCGGCTCAGTATCCCGCAAGTCAAGAGCGGGGGTAGAACCGCCTCAGCTCTCGCTCCGCTACGAGACTATGCGTGATAAACGGGATTACAGAGAGAAAGTGTTGTAACCCCACAGCCAGAGAGACCGGCTATGTGCTAAACCTGGACAATGACAGAAACAGAGACAAGAAAAATCACAACAGAAATGAGATTCCCGAGAAGAATACTCAATGTATCAAGAAGAGAGAAAATTAGAAATGAAGAAATCAGGACTAAAGTGGTGGTTATAGCAGCGCTAGATTTTATTAGAAGATAACAAGTCAAATGATTTGGCCATGTAACTAGGTTACTAACTAACAGTTTACCGTAACAAGCAATGATGTACAGACCAAATGGAAGCAGAAGAATCAGCCGACCACGTAAACGATGGACAGGGGGATTACCAGAGTCCATGGGAATCTCGATACATGAAGCCCATAAACGGGCAATTCTCCCGCTGTTTATGCATCACCTCGACATCGGAACAAGATGAGATGAGAATGAAGTCGATTCTCTGACGCTGACTTATTCTCTCTTCCCCCCCCCTCCCCCTCACCCTCCCACCCCCTTTTTAAAATTTGTTTTTGTTTTTTTTGGTTGTAAATCCCCTATATGGCTGTGAAAGTTATAAGAACTTGACATAGACTAAATCGCTGCATTATAAGGGTAATTGACCCGTTCTTTTCCTCGCACTCATTTCATCTCAGATAAATCTCTGACACTCATTTCAGAACACTGGGTCGACTCCAAAGCCGTGTGCGGCCAGGACAAAACAAGACAAAACACACTAATCGATCGGGTAAGTCACAGTTTATATTGTTGGCAGCAGCAGTATCTGTACATTTCTAGACAGCTTAGTTGAATCTGTTTGAAAGATGTTGCACTCAGATAATACAACTTATCGTAATGAATATCGGAGCAATCTTTTAATTGATTAATATATTGAAAAACAACAGTATACCCAGCACGAGACCTAGCTATATGGAATAAAACCCGATGCAATGAAATGGATTCTCTGCCTTCAATTCCACCCCTTCCCCCTTTTAATGCGTGTGTCTGTGGCGTACCAACGTGGCTTGGCATTGAGTGAGTTAACGCAGTTACAAAAAATTACATATGATGCATTCACACAGCATACAAGGTCCATGGAAGTATCTCTAAATCCATGGTTGTCGTTTGGTCTTCCTGCCTCATTTGTCGCCCTTAGGCCAGGGCCAGTTTAGTATCAACCCTGGATATTGCAACTCTTGTGTAAATGGACAAATGTTTGCAGGCTTCGGGCTATCTATCAGTTTCTCAAATGAAAGGCTGACAATGGCGTCAAAGTGACGTCATTTCTCGTTCATTCGTTGCAGCGGAATCTCCACTAAATGACACAGACACCAAAGGGTTTATATTGTCTTCGTGGAATCAAGCCTATGATCAGAAACAAAAAACAATTCTTTATCCCATATATTGCTAATATAAGGAAGAAGGAAATACAACAATGTAATATACGAGTAAATGGGATTATTCTTAAAGAAGTGAATCGGTACAATTATCTCGGAAGAGTCATAACATCTGATAGGACATGTCCTGAAGAGATTAGAACAAGAATTACCATGGCGAAGGTAGCCTTTTGCAAGATGGAAAACATACTGACCAATAAAAAAGATGTCATTTGCAACGAGAAAAAGAAAAGAGTGTTGAGGTGCTACATAGAACCTGCACTTTTGTATGGATGTGAAGCGTGGACATTGAGCGGACACGCTACAAACATCTGATGGCTGTAGAAATTTGTTTCTGAGGAAAATGCAAAGAATACCATGGTCAGGCTGAAAAACCAATGACCAAGTCCTCCAAGAAACAAATTAACATCGTAAACTGATTAGAAAAATTAGACGGTGGCAGTCACACTTTTTTTGTAACTTTTTGAGAAGAAATACATTGGAGAACTTGGTGACAACTGGCAAGATCGGGGGGAAGAGAACAAGGGGAAGGTAGAAAAGTAAATACCTAGATGCTAGTCCACGTGGTATGGTTGAGACAAGAACACTGAGCTCATCCACGACTCCGAGGATCGAGTGAGATGGCGAATCATGACCGCCCACGCTTATCGGCATGTCACACGATGAATGAACATTGCTAATAAAAGCAGAGATAAGAGGACACACTAAACAATAAACAAACTGAAAGCTACAGCGACCTAAGCTGTAGCTTCCAAATGACGTCATCACATCTCCGAAAGATCAAGTGTACTTCGAAACATCGACAAATTGACACCACCAGAAAGTGTCTTCAGTCGCCAGAATTATCATCTATTTGAACCCACAACTATAAAGTATAGACATAAATTGTGTCTTGCAATTAACTGATTCAGTGCTAAACAAACAGTAGATTTCTCTCGCCTACTGTTTCGTCACATACTGCTAACTTCTTTATTCCACCTCTGATGTTGATATGTCCCATAAATTGCATGTATTCTTCTTCTTCTTCTTCTTCGTTCATCCGGAGTTTTTTTTTCGGACGTGATTGCGTTGTGCCTGTTTACAGCAGAGCTGCGTTCTTGCGCCGTTAGGCCGACACATTCGACTTCTGCGGGCATTTGTTGACCAGGTTAACCTTCCCGGGGGTTTCTTAGGACGTTAGACTCTCACTGTTGTGGTGTTATCTCCCATCCCAGCTGGCCCATATAGAACAGCCAAAGGCATCCTGGTCAGCCCTCAAGGGAAGGCAGGGGCAGACCATGGGCATTCCCCGCCATCCAAGGAGGCTTCCATAATTGCAGAGCCATCACACACCGCTCTGGTACTGGGCTCACCCAAGGAATCGTCACGTCCTGCACATGGCTGCTTAGCCTCACTTCCGTATATTGGGCCTTCCGTTCACCATAGGCTGTTCTTCCAGAAGCCAGAAGAATGCAGTTTGCAGATGACATCCACACAGTGAGCTTTCGATTCGGACTTTCCACGTAATGGATTTGCTATCCAAGCAATATTCCATTTTGTGCCACTAGGACACTTTTTCCACCTTTTTTGAAGCCCACACAGTGAGCTTTCGATTCGGACTTTCCATGTAATGGATTTGCTATCCAAGCAATATTCCATTTCATGCCTCTGGAAGGCTTGTGTAACCGACATGCCTGTGGTAATGAAGTGTGGCAGTCTAAATACTTCTTCATGTACATTTAAATGTCAACCTGAATACAGTTAAAGTAAGCTGCAGTCGACTTGAGCTTGTTGATATCTCCATAGAGCTTGTCCTCGAATGAAGCAGGTATGGGCCAAAATATCTTTCTCTGTTCTGCATATATTGGGCACTCTTGCAGCAAATGTTTAGCTGTCATTTTACCAGTTCCACAATTACATTCATCTGTATCTCCTATCTTTAGTTTGTTGAACAAGTGGTATTTCAACCTGTTGTGTCCTGTGCGGAGTCTGAAGATTGCTACTTGTTCTCTTCGGTCGAGTTTGTAATATGCATCATCCTTCTGGTGGCCTGGATGCTCTGATTCCCATTGGTTCTATAAGTGCTTTTTATCAACCTCTTTGCCTCATTATAGGTTATGTCTATGTCAGGCTGTGGTAGTCGTCCGCCCTCTTTTGCCAGTCTGTCAGCCTCTTCATTTCCAGGTATACTGCAATGTGATGGTATCCACTGTATTACAACTTTTTTGGATTTCTGGCATAGACCATGGAGTGCTGCTCTTAGGTCAGCTATTTCTGTGCTGTTATTGCTCTTCAGTATTGAGACAGCTGACTTTGCATCTGTAAAGATAGCTATTTGCGTCTCTTTATTTTCCTCCATCAAGAGCATTTCTGCTGCAGTTTTCAGAGCCTCTATCTCCGCTTTGAAGTTACTTGAAAACTTTCCAGTTGCCACTGAATGTGTTTTTTTCACTCCATTTTTTAAATTTAGGAGAATTCCTCCTCCTCCATTCTCTACTGAATTTTTGGCTGATCCATCTGTATATGCATGGGTCCAATTGCTGCTTGGGTAATGTTCTTTTATGTAGTTTAGGGTTATTTCTCTTCTTTCGGTTTCATGCTGAGTGTTCTTTTTCTCAATACCAGGAATGTTTTCTATCATCTCAGGCAGTAGCTGCTGTCTCCAAGCTGGGAACTTGTCTGCATTGTAAATGGGTTTGACTGTTGATATGTTAAGTATGGGATCTGCCCTAATCATCTGCATGTATTCTGTCCTTACGTTTATGACGAATGATCTGCAGCGTTCAATACTTCAGCGTTTATTTTCGTTTCTATTCGCAATATTCTCAACACCCCATTGCTTTAAGTTTGCATGACTCTTGTCTAGACTTCGCATCATTATAGACATTCTGTGGCGGAGGGGCTGCGGACACAATTCCTAACCAAGCACACCGCGTTCGAAACACAGCTACTAGCGATTAGGTAGCCTTGCGTTGTTTTTGAGAAATGTAAAAGTGCCGCTCGTTCACAAATCAATGGCAAACTACTGAACCTAAATTTGCCAAGAAATCACAAACAGCCAAAAAATTATGGGGTTTACTGCCACATCCTGTCAAGGATATGCAACTAACTTAACAGACAAATAGCCCAAACACACTTGTTTCAGCAAACAGACTTTTGTGCTGTTGACATTTCTGGTATTTCATAAGTGTTTGAGTGTGTACATGTGAGTCTGATAATTATTGTAAAAGAATCTGTGGATGTGGCTATTGTTATCTGTATCCCTGTGCTACATCTGCTGTAAGATGTCATTGTGCAGCCTAGATAATTAACATAATTTATCTGTTTATGGACGTATATCTTTACTAATAACAATGAACGAGAGAGAGAGAGAGAGAGAGAGAGAGAGAGAGAGAGAGAGAGAGAGAGAGAGAGAGAGAGAGAGAGAGAGAGAGAGAGAGAGAGAGAACGAACGAACGAACGAACTAATGAACGAACAAACTTTATTTTCAAAGAGTTAAGAATTGGGCACACAGGCCCGTCTAACATTCTGCCCTTCTATCACTCTCTTTCATACATTATTTCATTCACACATCATTCAAGGCTAACAAAGTAAATAGAGAGAGAGAGAGAGAGAGAGAGAGAGAGAGAGAGAGAGAGAGAGAGAGAGAGAGAGAGAGACAGACAGACAGACAGACAGACAGACAGACAGACAGACAGACAGACAGACAGACAGAGAATAAGTTAGAGGAAGATTAGACACACAGAGAGACAGAAGCACACACAAACTTACAGACAGAGAGAGAGGGAGGGAGAAAGATCGATAGATAGACAGAGAAAGATAGAAGCACACACATATATAGATAGAGAGAGAGAGAGGTGGGGAGGAGAGATATAGAGAGAGATAGATAGACAGAAGCACACACACATACAGAGAGAGAATGAGTTAGAGGAAGATAGAGAGATACAGAGAGAGAGGCAAAAGCACACTCACATACAGATAGAGAGATAGGGTGAGAGAGATCGATAGGGAGATAAACAGAGAATAACAGAAGCACACACACACACACACATACAGAGAGAGAGAGAATAAGTCAGACAGGAAGAACAACATAAGCACACATACATACAGTCGGCGATGCGAAGACAATATGAACATCTTAAACAAATAAAACTCAGAAACATTGCCATAACAATACTACCAACTTAAACAATAAACAAATTGCACATACAACGACATGAAGAAAATATTCACGTCATAACAATAAAGAACATATTTCCTAACATTCTGCCCAAGATTCATGGAGGAAATTGGAGGACAGGTGCTAGTCACAGGCGCCGGAACTTCAATTACCACTCCTCACGCCGCCTAACGGCATAATTGGAAGAAAAGCAACAAACAAACAGCGACGTGAAGACGCTATTAAAATATTAATAATAAAAAACACATACAGCCGCATGGAGACAATATTCATATCATAAATATCAAACAAAACTAACACACAATGGCATAACGACGACAATACTACCATCTTAAACAATGAACAAATGGCACATACAGCATAATTATTGCAATATTCACATCTTAAACAATGAACAAACAACACAAACAGCGGCATTATTGCAATATTCACCTCTTAAACAATGAACAAACCACACATCCACAATCATAATTGCAATATTCACATCATAAACAACAACCACACATACATTAGCATTATTGAAATATTCACGTCTTAAACAATGAACAAACCAAACATACAACAAACAGCACTATTGAAATATTCGCCTCTTAAACAATGAACAAACCACACATACAACAGAATAATTGCAATATTCACATCTTAAACAACAATTAACAATCACACATACAATAAAATTATTGGAATCTTCACCTCTTAAACAATGAACAAACCACACCTACAATAGCATTATTGCAATATTCACATCTTAAACAAATAACAACCACACATACAGCGACATGAAGACAACATCACCGTCTTAAACAATAAAACAAATGACATACAGAACGACAAGAAGAACATATTCACACCCGAAACAAGTGGTTTATAAAACAGGGCGGGGTGGCGAAGTGGCTAAGTGGTTCCGACGTCTGTTTCTGCCTGATCATATTCTCGATGTGGATACTTATAAAACTAGGAAGGGATTGGTGTGCACCTCCCTGGCTCAGGTTAGTGAATCGAATGTGTGGCCTTATCTAACAAACATGGGCGAAAATTACGGTGGACCTTGTAACTGAGCGCATTAAACATACCTCGTCAAATAGAAATATAAATAACAGGCGGATTGTCCGCTTTCAATTATAAATTAAAACTTAGAACCTAGAAAGACTATTCACAAGAGGAATACGTATAGGTATAGGATGTGTGACTGTGGTACAGACACATTTATGCAGGATGTGTGATTGTGGTATATACACGTTTGTGCAGGATGTGTGATTGGGGTATATAGACATCTGTGCAGGATGTGTGATTGGGGTATATAGACATCTGTGCAGGATGTGTGATTGGGGTATATAGACATCAGTGCAGGATGTGTGATTGTGGTATATACACGTTTGTGCAGGATGTGTGATTGGAGTATATAGACATCTGTGCAGGATGTGTGATTGGGGTATATAGACATCTGTGCAGGATGTGTGATTGTGGTATATACACGTTTGTGCAGGATGTGTGATTGGGGTATATAGACATCTGTGCAGGATGTGTGATTGGGGTATATAGACATCTGTGCAGGATGTGTGATTGTGGTATATACACGTTTGTGCAGGATGTGTGATTGGGGTATATAGACATCTGTGCAGGATGTGTGATTGGGGTATATAGACATCTGTGCAGGATGTGTGATTGTGATTGCACAAACTCCGTAGCACCGGCGAGGATCCTGAAATACTTTGGGTAGATTTTTAACAACAAAATTTGCCCGGGCTGCGCCGTTAGGCTACTCTTTATCGATTTCCATCTGCCAAGGGATTTTACGTGTGCAACAATCCACACGGGCGTCCGGTCTCACTACCCAGAGACCAGAGGAAAATTTTATTACTAGAATTCCACGTGAAAAAATCCCGGTGCTCACCGGAGCTTGAACTCGGAGCCTCCAGCACTCGAGGCGGACACCATACTTTGAGACCACCCAGCCCCACGATTCATATCATACATTCCACTGCAGTACTCCTGCCACCTTTCTAGTAGTACTTGACAGGAACCATTTTTTATGGTATCAAGAGTTACAAGGACAACTGTCTGGCACCAAGAGTGGTACATTGTTTACATTAACAGTCACAGAACACAGATAGCGGTGACGTTTAGACAAAGGAAGGTTATGGTATCCAGAGTTACAAGGACAACTGTCTGGCACCAAGAGTGGTACATTGTTTACATTAACAGTCACAGAACACGGATGGCGGTGATGTTTAGACAATGAGAAAAGAAACAACCGTTCGTTGCTGACAGGGCGAGTAAAAAAAAAAAAGTTATGTCTTCTTCGTGCTCTGTCGCGCTGACCTCCACATTAATTTCACGAATAAAAACAGTAGCGAGGTTTTCTTCTTCCTGGCTCGCGCTGATATTTACCAACATTTCTCTAATACAAGCAGTAATTAGTTTTCGATTTAATCCCGCAGCTTTTGGCGGGATGAAGTCGACTGAAGTCATATCTGTCCGTGTTAATTACAGTAAGTTGAGTAAGACTGTAGAATGTAACTGTCAGTCTTACAGTTGTTTGCTCTCTCTCTCTCTCTCTCTCTCTCTCTCTCTCTCTCTCTCTCTCTCTCTCTCTCTCTCTCTCTCACACACACACACACACAAATACATCACACACACACAATCACACACGAGCACACAAACACACACATGCAAAGATCCAATGAAAACATCGTGAACTTGTTGTACAGATGTCTCAATTTGTTGTGTACAGCTGTCAAGCTAGAACTTATGACTTAATATTGTGATACAGATGTTTAAGTTTGTTGTGTCCTAGTTTCAAGCTACAATATGACTTGATCTTGTGATAAAGATGTCTCAGTTTGTCGTGTCCTGGTTGCAAGCTAAAATATGACTTGATCTGTTGATACAGTTGTCTGAGTCTGTTGTGTCTTGCTAGCAAGCTAGAAAGTATGATTTGATCCCGTGATAGACATTTCAGTTTGTTATGTCTTGCTGGCAAACTAGAAAGTGTGACATGGTCTTGTCTTGAAAGTTGATGATAGACATTACATTTCATGGGAACAGGGGTAGCGTAGTGTCTAGACGGACCCATGATCATCAGGTCGAATCTGCATCCGGGCACACTCGTACAACGTACCTGGGCTCCCAGGTCAATCCATACTAAAATGGATACCCTGAAATGTTTTGGGAAGTATAGGGTGTATTTTTAATGACTGTGCAGTGGTTAAAAATATTGCCCGTCCAAGTTTTATATTCACCCTCTGTAAAGTTAATGCAACATAATAGGTACATAACAAACCTTGGACAGGGAATATTTTCAAGCACTGCACAGTCATTAAAAATACACCCTGTAAATGCGACCGGCGTGATCCTGGCAACATCACTGACCGATTGATCTATACAATGAATATTTAACACCGTGTGCACCAAAAGGTGTGTACAATGGTGCTTTACCTACTTTTTCAAAGTCATTTGTTATAAAGTAGAGAATCGTTTGTCCTTTTTGTTTTGTATGAAGCTTTTACATATATTTTTTTATCCATAAGGTTTACTTAAATTATGTATAAATCTGCAAGGTTTTGCCGGTTCACCAGCTTCCTCGTTGTCCGGCAGGTACAAAGGGCTGGCATCCTGTTTGTGGAAAGATTAAGCAACGTTTTTTTTTTTTAGGTAAATGAACCATGCAACATTTAGTCGTCTAAGCTTCATTGTTGACGGTTATTACCGAGAGTGCGCGGTAATAATCACAATTTATCGCTTTGAATTTGCTTTGATTTGAATAAGTGATTCTGCTGCTGGTTTCAAAACTTTTGCATCGGAGTTGAAGTTATTACGAAATGTCTCTGAGCTTATCCACACACAATGGATACCAATATGTAATTTGATATTAACTCCAGCCACATAACAATGCTCGGTGGAAACATGAATAGGAAGCATGAATTCTTATGTTGAATTTTACATCATTTAGAATATATCTTTCCAAGCTCACTATTTGTACAATATTATATTCTTAATATTCTAAATTATATTATTGGGAGTCTCCATGGCGAAGTGGTCAAGCCGTTTCACTCGGGCTCCGAAGGTTGAGGGTTCGATTCGATTCCGGGCCTCGTCCATCGGTTCACGGGTGAAATTTTTTTGGAGACTCCTGTGGGTCGTCGCTAGAGCTACTGAGTTCGTGCCTAGTGCGACGGTTTCTGCGCTACGGAAAGAGACCGAGCCATAGGGATAAAATCCCGGTGCAATGAAGTCGACCCTGTTTTTTTTTTTCAAGTGCGTGTGTATATTCTGTTTTTAGTTAGTGACGAAATTTCTCTCTCTCTCTCTCTCTCTCTCTCTCTCTCTCTCTCTCTCTCTCTCTCTCTCTCTCTCTCTCTCTCTCTCTCTCTCTCTCTCTCTACACACACACACACACACACACACACACTAGGTGTACATTCCAAAATAAATATCAAAGGGCACAAATACCAAATAACATGCTATGACATGTTTCATATGTATGTACACGTTGGATTTTTACCCTTTTTTTCTTAGTCTCTCCCCCCACCCTACCCCAACATTGAACCTTAAGTCGCTTCCTTTTATAGTTCCTCCTCCTCATCGTCGTCTTCTTCACCCTCCTCCTCCTCTAATGGAGCCTTAGCCAACTCATGCCAAGCTCCTCCCACCCTTTGCCAACTCCTACCCATATTACTCATCTCTGTCTCTTGTCTGTGTGTTTTAGGTCGCCTCATTCTGTTGCTCTGTGTGTTTTAGGTCGCCTCATTCTGTTGCTCTGTGTGTTTTAGGTCGCCTCATTCTGTTGCTCTGTGTGTTTTAGGTCGCCTCATTCTGTTGCTCTGTGTGTTTTAGGTCGCCTCATTCTGTTGCTCTGTGTGTTTTAGGTCGCCTCATTCTGTTGCTCTGTGTGTTTTAGGTCGCCTCATTCTGTTGCTCTGTGTGTTTAGGTCGTCTCATTTTGTTGCTCTGTGTGTTTTAGGTCGCCTCATTCTGTTGCTCTGTGTGTTTTAGGTCGCCTCATTCTGTTGCTCTGTGTGTTTTAGGTCGCCTCATTCTGTTGCTCTGTGTGTTTTAGGTCGCCTCATTCTGTTGCTCTGTGTGTTTTAGGTCGCCTCATTCTGTTGCTCTGTGTGTTTTAGGTCGCCTCATTCTGTTGCTCTGTGTGTTTTAGGTCGCCTCATTCTGTTGCTCTGTGTGTTTTAGGTCGCCTCATTCTGTTGCTCTGTGTGTTTTAGGTCGCCTCATTCTGTTGCTCTGTGTGTTTTAGGTCCCCTCATTCTGTTGCTCTGTGTGTTTTAGGTCCCCTCATTCTGTTGCTCTGTGTGTTTTAGGTCGCCTCATTCTGTTGCTCTGTGGGTTTTAAGTCCCCTCATTTGTTGCTATGTGGGTTTTAGGTCCCCTCATTTTATTGCTCTGTGGGGTTTAGGTCCCCTCATTCTGTTGCTCTGTGGGATTTAGGTCGCCTCATTCTGTTGCTCTGTGGGTTTTAGGTCCCCTCATTCTGTTGCTCTGTGGGTTTTAGGTCCCCTCATTCTGTTGCTCTGTGGGTTTTAGGTCCCCTCATTCTGTTGCTCTGTGGGTTTTAGGTCCCCTCATTCTGTTGCTCTGTGGGTTTTAGGTCCCCTCATTTTATTGCTCTGTGGGTTTTAGGTCCCCTCATTCTGTTGCTCTGTGGGTTTCAGGCAAAGTACTGTCTAGTAATATCATTCACAGTTTTCTCAATGTGCATCCTGTCCATTGCCTTTTCCCCCTCATCCTTGATTCATTGTTCTCTGTATGAGCTCCACGCTGGTAATTCTTCCATTGAGCCCTTCTAGTCCTCACTGAGGATAGGGCTACGGACGCAATTCGTAATGCCGCAAACCGCGTTCGAAACACAGTTGTGGGCGATTTGAAAGCAGTTCTTGCGTTAGTTTCTATGTAATGGTATGAGTGCCGGTCGTTCATAACGCAACGGCAAACTACTGAACGTAAACTTGCCCAAGAATCACAAACAGCCCAAACAATTCTGGATTTGACAACTACGTCCTGTAAAGGATATGCAATCAACTGCAACTTTAAGTCCCCTAAGCCTCAGTTAATGCATGTCTGTAGATTGCTAGTAATTGTTTAGTTGTTCTCTGTGTTTCTGTTCATACAGAAGTAATGGGTTTAAATATACAATTGGGGCTATAAATAACTCTTGTTCACTTCCAGACATTTCTTGTTGCTATGAAATATCTTCCGGTCATTTATATTCTTATTTTAATATACCTGTCCGTCCCTTCAACTTTATCTACATTACACTATCTAAACACATCATAGTTGTTTGTCAATGGCATCTTTCAATCTTTCCAGAATGATCCTGCTTAATATTTTCTGCAGAACTGACAATAGCAATGCTCCTCTATAATGCCGACACTACTGTAGGTCTCCTTTCTTTAGCAGCTTCACCAGCTATCCTTTTCTCCAGCCGGCTGATAACCCAGTCTCACAGACGCCGCTAGATAATGTGTGCAATAATTCAGTTGATTTGTTTATTGGCTTTAATAGCTTTTGTTGGGATTCCACCTTGGCTAGCAGCATTTCAGTCTTTCAATGTTTGATATATTTTCTAATTTCTTCTTTAGATGGTTTTTACAGTTGGTATCCAGCTCCACATCTGCGGAATAAATTATTTGGGATCTTCTAAGACTGGTATATTCAGCCATTTTTCAAAATATTGAATCGGTCTGTAGTCTGTTCACTTTATCCCAGGCAACGGCTTCGACAGACCGGCCAAACCAGGTGAGTGTGACCGTCTGGTGTTAAACTGTCGATGACTTAGGGTCTGCATACTCTGCATGCAAGGCTGTCTCGGTTGAAAACTGGTTCAACGGACATGATGGAGACCATCAGCAACGCATTGTGGAGCGAAATGAACACGTGAGGTGCATAGAATACCCTGGTCATTCACGGCACCTGACTCCATCTCTAGTCGTCTCGTCTTGCCCTGCTATTGGATACGGGTGGATACAGGCGATAGAGTGAGGTTGACGACCTTTGCCCAAGTCTCCCTAACTTTGAACCAATTCATCACGCAAGTCAACCTAACATGACCTCATGAAGGATGGAAGAAGAAATGATTTACATAATTTGTGATGGATCAACGAACAATGTTGGTGAAAATTTGCCCATTACTAAGTTCTAATTAGTCCACTTCGTTGGTTATGTTGTATTGTAATTTTTCTCGAGGTTTTATACGTGTCTCTGGGGATTTTGTCTCGCTGCTACTACTTTTGATTCTTCTGATAGGCAATCTTTCATCTACCCATCTCACTTTTCTAACTTCTTCATTTGCTTATGTGTATGTTTCATTGACCTTGTCTTTAGTAATGTCTGATTTTTATAGTGTTGAAATATGCTTTTGTGTTTTTCCTTTCTCTTATTGTTTAATTGATTTGTGAAGCTATCTATGCATTCCCCCCTCCCCCGTTCCACTTGTCCAAAGATGGCTATATATGTTTCGCTCCAAACGCCCTTAACCTGCTGTTGGCAAACTTCTGTACTCACCTCGTCTATTAACTGTTGCAGAACTTGGTACTTATTAGAAATTGTGACCATACATTACTCCTAAGTGTCATTATTTCTGAGATATGCTATATTGTATTGATTTTCTAGTTAATGAGATTGTATTTATTTGGTTATTTCGGGATTTGAAATTTAAATATTGAGCACAAACCACCACTGGCAACGCTGATCGTATTCTGGTATGAACCTAAGGCCTATCCACGTCAATATGGAAGCACTATACTCGAGTTTCGCCCTCGTTTGAGCTCGTCAGTAGTGCATATCCCTGACCGGATCCGGAAACAAGCCCCGGATCACCGACGTGTGAAGCGGGTGTGTAACCACGCGGCACACGTTGGACACAGCCAAATTATCATAACAGAATATTACAACGTCACCCACCGAAGGTTATGCTCAAGATTGCCCAATCGCCGCGACTGACGTCCGTCAATCGATGTGGACCCGAAACGATCAGGACTTCTCACTGGCAAGGAACACCAGGCCTCCTAAATCCAATGAGCAATAATCAAATTCATTTATTTGGTTATTTCGGGATTTGAAATTTAAATATTGAGCACAAACCACCACTGGCAACGCTGATCGTATTCTGAGCATCTAATCTTGATTCTATTCTAATCTTGAGCATAACCTTCGGTGGGTGACGTTGTAATATTCTGTTATGATAATTTGGCTGTGTCCAACGTGTGCCGCGTGGTTACACACCCGCTTTACACGTCGGTGATCCGGGGCTTGTTTCCGGATCCGGTCAGGGATATGCACTACTGACGAGCTCAAACGAGGGCGAAACTCGAGTATAGTGCTTCCATATTGACGTGGATAGGCCTTAGGTTCATACCAGAATACGATCAGCGTTGCCAGTGGT